>WAAE01002049.1:21898-343457 GCA_013400495.1 Nicator chloris
CTAAAAAAAAAAAAAAAAATCACTTCTCTAACACACATATTTGCATTCCAAGGGTCAGGAAAACTAATTTTTAAAACAGCTTTGCTAACAATGCTTGAATTTAGAAAATTAGATATTCGTGTACATTAAAACACAATGATCTGGGAAGCATAACTGTTGGCAAGGTGTTTCAGGCTGTGCAAGACCTGGATTTGATACGGTTTAAGTTCTGCATGAGGAGCCTGATTCAAGCCAAGACAATGTTCCCTGTGTGCAATTGTCATTTTCACACTACTTCTCTGTGGCCTTGTTTGTTGGGCAGTGAGCATAAGAATTTAGCTGCATCTTCCCACCCCTGCCTTGTCGTGGGGAAGGCTGAAAGGAAAGTGCTGGCTATTATTGTTTGTTTCTCTTGAACATCCCATGGAGATTTCAGGTCTGTTTACTGCAGCAGTTCTGACCCGACAGCTGATAAAGTTCCCATTACTGATCTCTAATGAATGGATATAGCTGGGGAAACAGGATTTACCTTCCCTTCACTCTGTGTCCACTGTTTCCAATCACAGAAATGTTCCCTTCTCCCCTGCTCCAGCTCCTCCTCTCTTTCGTTTCTTACATAAACTAGAAGGTCAATTCTGGGTCAGGCATAGATGGACACAATGCCAACATACATGACCTTGACAGCTTGAGTTTTGCAGATGGTTTCTGGATAAATTGGATTAAAACATTTTAATTTGCCACCTCCTGAGCATATCCATCCTCACTGTGGGACACTCACATTGTGTGGCTGCTTCCTCAGTCCACCAAGGTGAACTGGCCATGCTCCCTTTGGCCTGCCCAACTAAAGCAAAAGCCAGGCACTGGAGTGCTGAAGGAAATGAGGTTTTGTTCTTGTTCCAGAAGATGTTTAAGCAACAGATAATTCTCTCAGCACTTTCACTTGTAAGTACTACAGGAAACCATAGGGTGACAGTGCCAGCAACATTCACTTTTCTAGACCCTATCAGCCTCTGCTGCAAAAATCTTCCAAGAGAAACTTTCTGTGGCCCTCAGCAGTCACCATCCATTCTCTGAAACAGGATCCTGTAATTTCTGCCTGTGTTTTTATTCTCCTCTCCCTGCCAATGTACAGATTGCAGTGCACTAACACCTCAGGTTAACCTGTGCATTGAAAAATGTCAGTAGGGCTCAAATGGTGACAACTGACAACCTGTGAGAAAAAGAAGGAATTCTGCAGACATTTATGGAAAAGCATCAAGGCACCCAAAACGAAAGTAAGAAAATCACAAGTAAGCTTAAACTGCTCTTCAGCTCCAAAAATACCACTTTGAAACTTCATAAGACCAAAATTTGGCTGTCCTTACATATCCCTAGAAAAGCCATGGAATGTCAACCAGTCATTCCCAACACTGGCACAGGTTAAAGAGATGTCAGATCCTGTGTTCCTTCACTAGCTTATTCCTAAAATCACTTTCTCATAGTGTTAGGTATAAATTTCAAGTAACACGTTACTGAGAATAATCAAAGAGAAATGAGAAACTGGATGGATTTGGGCACAATTCAATAGGAAGAAAGGTGACAGCATATGCTTATAAGACATTTACATGATTGCTGTAGAAAACACATTTTTGTTAAGTTTCCTGTATTACATTTTAGCTGACACGACACAGAGAAAATAAATCCTTAGGAAAGTCTTGTTCTTACACTGTTTCTGCCTTGCCCCAAACTAAGCAGCAGTGTTGAAATCTTGCAAGGAAGCTCATTCCCTTGAGGTTGTTAATCAGCATTTTAGACAAAAGTTTGGGGTAGCTTCCAAGTAAGACTTCAATTTTTTTATCTGAAGCAAACCAGGCTGCTAAACTGCATTCTGGTTTTATAAGACAATCATTAATAATAATAATAGCAAAATGAGAATTGCAGAGATTATTTTTTTCATGTATTTTATTAACATGAAGGTAAAATCCTGCTGATCAGATCAGCACAGTTGCATCAGAGATAAATTTAGTCCATTATTCAATTAATCCTTCAATGCACTCCTGTGGTCGAGGTAATACATTATTATTATCTCCACTTCTGTTATTCCCATTAGAGGCATTAGTTCCAAGAATGTGAACCATTTATTGTTGAGGGTCCTGATCCTGTAATAGGATATGCTGGCAGAGACCCCAGTGCCCACAGTAAATCCCACTACCTTGAATGAAACTCATCATCCTTCATTAGGACAATTGTTGCAAAGTGCCATTACCTCCTATTGTGCCCACCCAGTTGAATAAGTGCTTACACTATTTAATTTAAGAAGGCAATAATTAAACAAAGAACCTTTTTGCATTTACGGTAACTGGGGCATGTTTCATTGACCACCCTGCTTTTGGGAACATCCCCTTGTCCACACAAACAAGGATGAGGAAAACAAGGAAGAGTGAGTGTCAAAACAGGAGTGGTCTCAGCACTCTCCATCTCCCTGCTCACCAGTGAATGCACAGACTGCTTTTCAGGTGGTGGCAGTAACCTTTTACCTCTTAACATAAGTGATGAAACAATTCTTCTATTAGACAGTTGATCCACCTGCCTTCATGCTTTTTTTTTTTTTTGCATCAGGACTGTCATTTCAAAGAGCATGGAATCCTGGAATAGTTTGGGTTGGAAGGGACCTTTAAAGATCATCCACTCCAACCCCGCTGCAGTGAGCAGGGACACAGAAGTAGATCAGATTGCTCAGAGCCCCATCCAACCTGAACTGGAATCTCCAGCCTGTTCCCACTTTACTGCATTTTGACTCACCTTTTGGAGTGATCTTATCTGGGTTTCTTTGGGGTGTGTTAACAAGATTCCTTTGGATGATGCTTAACGTGAAGATATGCTCCCGGACCATGTCAATGCTGTGATCACTAACAAGTATTCACCCTGTAGAGCCAGACTAGGGCTACCTTAGGGAAACCCCTTGAAATACACACAGTGTGGACACAGAATCATCAGCCACAGCTGCACTGTTCTGTGGCTCATACTATTTACAAATGTAGAAGCATCCACTGTCTCACCCCGTTGACCCTCAGCCAATTTCAGTGAAAAGAGCACTGCAGGAACCAGTCAAGCTGACTGCAATACTGTCACAGGGCTGCTAGCACAGGCACCTGCCCATTCTGAGCCACAGCAATACTCTAGCTCTTTCAAGATTGGTCTCCTAACAGCTATTAGGTAGCCCAGGAACCTTCAGCTGCAAACACAAAATTCGGTAAGAAGCAATTCGGCCTGCTAGTTAAACTGCAAAGATCAAATAATAATAGCAAGCAATGCAGGAATGCCATATAATTTATTCATTAGCATTGCTAACGTGGAAAATGTTTCTTTTCCTGTGATGAATCTTACTCATTACACTTTGAATATAGGAGAACATATTCAGAATGTTGTGTCAAACATACAAGTACATACTATATATTCAAAGTAACAGGGAAAATGGCCAATTTTGAAATATTTTAGAAAAGAAGGTTTTTCTATTGCCACATATATTGTACACAGATGTTCAACACATTTTCTGAAGTATAATGTATATCAGACATTTGGAAACCTTCCCCTGGCCTTTCTATACTCCACCTTATACCAGCTAGATTAATGTTGTTAGTAGAAGACCCAAGGGTGACAGATCTGTGGGGTAATCCTTGGAATACCTTGTGCTCCAGGCTGAATGATGCTCCCTAACATTTGGAAACCTATCAGCTATTGCAACTGGTAGAAAATTACCTCAGACAGAGCTATAATTTCTTTTCATTACAATTCTTTCTGGAAACTGGCCCTTTTAGCAGAATGAAAAACAAAATAATGAGCCTGTCTTTTTAATCCCCGAGAGGAGCGGTTAATTTACGTTCACTCACTGTTTAGTTTTCATGGGTCCTAAAATTTGCACAGGGCCTCAGGGTCTGCTCTGTTCCATGATTAAGTGAAACAAAAAGCCAGAAATGCTGTTCTACAGCTCCTCACTTACAATCTGCTTACAAACAGTAGATCACTCCGTGGTGTACAAGAACAAATACATTTTCCTCCAGTCCCTAACTAACTCAGACAAATGCTCATTTACTGCAATCCTTCAGACCATGGGGAGATCAAGTTTTGCAAGTGGGCAGGTCATTCCTAGCTCTGGCACTAAAGCTCCATGTAAATTTTGAGATACTGTCCTCATTCTTTCCACTGTAGAGTCTCTTCCCCCTTGCATTAATGAGGACTAGGCTTTTTCACAGTGGATTCCCCCACTGAATTCTTCAAAACAAACTATTCCACAAAATGAATGCACTTCATAATCCCTGGAGGAAGTGACAGTTTGATTTAGAAGGCAAGTGTTTATATGCTTTGATTTCTATATTTTCCCCCTCTCTATACCTACACACACACTTGTAAGCATATGTAAATATATATATTCCAGAAGACAAGTGAGCCTGAGCTTTTATTTGTGAAACATTCACCGTGAAGGGAAATATGAGGTATGAGCATGCACATCATCTCCTCAGTAACTTACTCTGTTATGGTTTTCTTTGTAGGTAAACAATGGATATGTTCATTGCCAAAACCTATTGATGACTAAAAGACCCCCAACTTTGGTGATGTCTGTGACAGGACCCCACATATGAACACGGGAATTCCAGAATATTTGGTTGAAGGGTCAATTTACTAACCTTTTACACAACATAAAGCCACCAGCATAAAGCAGGGATAAAAAAAAAAATTGCTCTGACTGCTAGAGCAGTACAGCCACAGAGGAACAGCTCTCACAACATAAGCAAGCGTGAAAAACACAAAAAGCCAAAGAAAAGAAAACCACATTAAAGAACAGCCAACAGTATACTAAGAAAAAAGCTTTTCCCTTGCTCTTGTAAGAAATAATGCCAGCTGAAATAGAGATCAAGTTTCCCATTTACACTTTCCATGGCTTTTATTTTCCCAGCAAGCTAGAGAACCCAAACATGGAAGATGACATGCTTCCTTGTTGAATGTGTTTCCCACGGAGGCGTGCCAGGCTACCACAATAATGGATTTCCACATTTGCTTCTGTGGATGGTAACAACTTTTGCCTTTGTATTTATACCAGAATCCAAGCGGACAAAATAACTTCTTTGCTACAAACAAGTACTTGCATAAGCAACAAAACAAATCAAGGAAGGTTTTGGTTGAAGGAAGGAAAAATCCCAAATATCTAAGTGACAACTGTTTCCTAGAATTTACAAACATAGATAAGATGCTGAAATATAGGTTTTATTTCAGCTTATACAAATAAGTGTTTATTTCTAGAAGACAGAGTTCCTGGAAAATAAAAAACATCCTACTTTAAGAGGCACATAGCTGATATCAGGCACAGCCCTTCCCAAGCAGAGATATGAGAAACAGACACCTCTATTTCTTCCTTAGTCATATTCAATTTCTTCAAGCTATGACTATTAAAATGAAGACTGAGCCATCAAAGTGTCATTGAGCTGAGGAAGGAGAAGGAGCTGAAGTTAAACAAATTATGATCAAAAACAAGGGAACTTATTTTAAGAAGAAAATTAATATATTTCATATTCAGCTTGTGCCAAAGTCTGATTGCAGTAGAAGAATTTCTAATTTGTCTGGTTTAATTATCACTGAATAAAGATCTTCAGATTTGATCCCTACCTTATAAAATCCTTTAGTGAAAGGACAAAGGACTAGATTATGGTCTTGCTTATGGCTGTTTAAATCTCTGGTAACTCCACTGAAGTCACACTGCTATGAATATTTACTGTTCATTGTAAACACTTGGAGAATTGTAGTGGGATGAACTTTATAGAGCACAAGATATTTTAAATATTGGAAATGCAGCCTTTGTAGTGTCAAGCACTACACACAGGGCTTAAATTTACCACTGTGAGCAAAACTTCCCAGTGTGGCACAAATCCAAATCACAGAACCACAGAGTATCTGGAGTTGGAAGAGACCCACGAGGATCATCAAAGTTCAGATCCTTCAGTCAAGGCTCATAACACTCCAAGGGCATCCCTCAGCCCTTACAACTCCCCTTTTTCTCCGTGGGAGTTGTAAGGACTCAAGACAGGCACCTCAAAGCAGCATCGAGAGGCAGCACATGCAAAGATGGTTGGTCAGTTCTGATTAGGTCCTAGCAGGACCTTGGGAAGTGGCTTATTTGAGAGAATATAAGGCAATATTTTGCTGTCATTAATCCACTGAGAATGCCTGGTTCTTTCATTACCCAAACATGACATGCATATTTCAAATTACACATTTTTACTTGATAATTATTTAATAAGATCGGGATGGAGTCAGCAAATAATGGCTCGAGAAGGAACATTTAATTTCCAAGAGTGTCCTAAGAGACATTTCATTGAGGGGAGCCACAGCAATTACCTTCAAATTCAGTGTCAGACACATTTCACTAATTCAGGACTCAGGAAGACAATGTGCATTAGCACTAGGAAGGTTGTAGCTAATCAGATAATGAACATCACAGTGGTGAATCTACAGACAGAAATGACACTGCTGCTCTGCTTGTCTAAGATTCGAAATGCAAATTATTTTGAAGATTTACTGAATGAACTCTTGATACTTTTCAATTCTTTGCCTTAATTTTGGTGGGATGATTCCTCGTTTACCTCTTGACCTCTGACAAATATCTGAATTTGCCCTGGTAATGAAGATTTTGGCTGGTAGGCATTGAATGCAATGTACTTTGAATTTGAAGGAAATGTAAGGACAAAGAGCAGAGAAGCAAAGAACAGCGGGCAATGGCGTTGTCAGTGCTATTTGATCAGACTCCATTCATGAGTGAATTTCCAAACAGCTGGACCTGACTACATATTAATATTTTAAGTACCAAGCCCACTTGGCAGAACAATATGCCAAAAGAAAATATCCCGGCTCAGTTAAGACAGAAGTCATGGAATGCAAAGCAAATTAATGTGCTAACATTCATGGGTTAGACCAGCCTGCTGGTTGGAAACATCAGGAAATGTCTGGAGTAAAACTGCCCTAATTTGGGTTTTGTGGTAAATAAGACTCAAGAATCAATGACATAAATTGAAAATGGAGATAGTCAAGCTTCGGAATAAGGACCTGCTGTCCTCCTAGTCCCTCCCAAGAGGGAAGTTCTTCTGTTCCCTCCACACCAAGAGATGACATTGAGTATAAGACAAACTTGACTTCAAAACCACCGACAGACCCACGTGGGCGTCCCTAACAACTGAGAGATTTTCTGCAGAGTGTTAGCACTTGTCCATAAATATGGGAACAGGCTGTACCTCTCCATGCTCAGGAGCACTGTACTCTGGGTGTTTCTGCTTGAAATTATTGGTGGCATGAATCAAAGTGGCAAGACCTGCCTCTTATCTGTGCTCACTTAAATTGAGTACTTTGTATGTGTATCTCTAGAGTAGTTGGGTCCCATAATCAGCAACAGTGATAGAGAATCCTCAAGTACAAACATGCACCAAGTGATATTTCTGATTTAAAGGTTAACACTGATTCAAATTGCTTTTATTCTTCCCTCCTGCTGGGTAGGAAAATGTTCTTTAGCTTTATTGTTCCGGAATGTTCTCGTTCAAGATCTCACTACTTTACCCCAAAATTTTTCTTATTCTCTCCCTCCAAACTTGCAAGAGCAAATTACACACGTGATTATTTGCAAACTTTAATTCCTTTGACAAAAAAAAATACTAATAATCTTGATCCTGAATGTTATCACTGGATATTGATCAAACAGCAATTACACTTCCTCTGACACCTGCTGTCCTGACTTCCTTCCAATGCTAAATCATGAGTCCTTCATCATTTTCTAATAGATTAAATGATTTGCTTTTGCTGAAAACTGTTTTGATATTTATGACACTCTGTTCATCGCTATCCCTCTGAATTGTGCTGGGAAAACTTAAATACTTTGGGAGAGATTGGAGGGATGGGTAGATAACTGCGAAATTTTACAGTTAATATCTGCCGAGCACCTAGAGATTTCAGAATAAAGGAGGCATGAGAAATGCAGAGATTTCTTGTTATGTGTCTGTGCATGAATGCAAAAAGAAGAATAGAGGGCGGGAAGAACCGAGTCAAATATTATGGTGGGTCTCGAAACGTCGCCCGCGTTAATCCACGACTTCCCTGTTCTCTACCATCTCAACTGGCACTTGCAGAACCAGGCTTCACTTGTTTCCTCTGAGATGTTCCTTTAAAAAGGATCTGAATGGAGATAGGGGTTCTTATAGAGCTCAGGTAATTAGTGCTGGAGGACTCTGATTATCTCTTAATACCCCTCCTCACCATTTGACACAATTCCACATAATAAGCCTTCCCTTGAACGAACCTGGTCTGAGGCAGAGTCTCCTGGGAGGCTGATTCTCAGTGTGAGAAGAGCTGCAGATTTCCATCCTCTGCAGACATAAGTCCTTTCTCTTCACTTTTCTAATCGTTATTGGAGAGCAGAAGAATGATATACTGCATTTAAAGGTAAAATCCCTGTCCCTTACCTTTTCCTCCCAGCAGAACTGTGGGACAACCAACTGTTTATTTTTATTCTTATTTTAATTTCCTTTCTATGTTTTCCCTGTTTTAATTAAAATGAGATCAACAACCCACAAGAAAACAAACTCATGAAAGCTGCACTGAATATATATCTGCATTATAGTTTAATAAAAATTTAAAAGTTAGGATATTGAATAAAATTAAACAATTTCCCCTTAACAGAGTGGGAATTAAAATAAAACCCAACAGCAACAACAAAACCAGGAGAGATCATGATCAATTAATGATGAATATTGCATTGCTTTGTTTGCAATATATCAGTTCATGCCCAAAGAGATAATTTGGAAGATGGGGAGAACTATTAGGGGTGTTTAGGGAAATATCAACAAAGCCAAAAAAAGCTAAACCATAAGAAATAATATCAGGCAACAACAAAAGACCTTGAGGAACACGAGACTAATTAGAGGAGTCGGCCATGCGTTTTGTTATCACTCCATTACAATGAATGGAAATGAGGCCGGGGGTTGAACATCTCTGCTCAGGAACACCTGGGGAGCAGGAGCAAGGAAAAACCTGATCTGCCCTTGTGTTAAAGCTCAAAGAACTTTAACTGATACGGAGCTGATTTCAGGCAAAAAGACATAAAAATGCTCACTAAAGATCAGACGTTCAGAGAACATTAAAAGAGGGACTGAATAAATAAAATTCCCACACACTTTTCTTTGTAAAGAGTCAATGGGGCAAGTAAGATAACAAAGGAACTTATGACGGGGAGAAATAACCATTATACTTCACAGACACTTGTTTAGAAACAATTTTCTTTTGCCAACAGCTATAAATGGTGCAAGCTTCAATACTTTTATTTGTGCTTAAATGAGAGGCCACTTGTCAAATATTTGCACAGAATAAACCTCAGCTCAAAGCTCTTGAATGTACTCTTTGCTTTAAATATGGTAGTAATCCCACCTCTAGTCAGCTGAATCCTTAAAGTCATGCTGTGCTGAACCACATCTGTCTCTCGGGATTCCACAATAAAAAATTATTGCTTTGCATTTCAGCAGTGAACAAAGTGATTCCCATGTACAGTTTGTTTGCAAAACACTTTGTCAACCAAGTGGATCTTAAGCAACTGCACATTCTTATAAAGCAGAAACACAGAAAAAAACCCCACCCTCTTTCTAAATGTGAATGACAGCAGACAAACATGACAAACTGAAGCCAGCTCGACTGCCAGTTCCTCTGGGAAAGACAAGCTCGTTTGCAACTGCATCAAAGGCAGCAGCTGGCCAGCCCAGCCTGTAGTGGGATGATGATGTTAATCAGCAGTATGAAGGTGCTAAAGTAGATGACATGGTGCTGTTTCAAGAATCAGGGCCCATAACATGTTTATCTGGGGATGGGCTGATTTTCTTGCTTTTCTTTCTAGCCATTCTTCACAATGGTTTTGCCACTCCTGCCTAAGCTTCTGATAGAGGCAGTGGTTTTTTTTTTCTAGACAAAGATCCATTGTTGAATTCTTCTGAATGCTCTGACAACTAGCAGGGTGAAAGGCACCCTGCAAGTGACAGTAAATGCCCTCTCTCTGTGTTTTGATATCCAGTGTGTAGATCTGTGATGTACTGCTCAGTGTGACTCTCCAAGGCTGCTCCCACACGCAGCTGGGAAAGTCAATCCATTTTCAAAGCCACAGCGGCTTTTGCTTTTTGCTCAAGAAGTTTGGGGTTCCTTATATCCACATTTTATGATGATGCAGAAGCATCAGCTAGCTGGTGGCATAGACGGACATGGGCTGGATGAAAGGAATGAATTGCATTCCCACATCCAACCAACACTATTTGTGTTTGCTCTGCTTTCCCCTTCCTTCTGTAGTTTGTCTTAAGAGACCCAAACAGCCTTCATGCACAATGGAGAAACATTTCCTGGCCAGCCAGCACATTTCTCCTTTGACTCAATGTTCTCAGGACACAATCGAAACAGAAGACAGATGCTTGATAAGTATCTAGTCTGGGTGGGAAGATGGTGATATATAAGGAAGGAAAGCAGAATCTTTTCATTCCTCCTGTGTAAAAAACACGTTGGTTTTGCATTTGCAGTTGAAGTCTAGATTGCACCATGTAAAGGTAGGCAGACAGTGCAAGTTTGCTACGGATTTTATCCTGGTTTTGGAAGCATTTTGATGCTGATACCTATCTCAGTGTAGCAAATTTGACAGAATCTCTTGGCTAGATAAACTGCTGCTCCCTTGCAGGTCACTAGATGGTGATGGGGAATATTAAAAAAGTCCTTAATGCAGACAGCAAAGCAGCAGACCTTGCTGCAGTTAATGAGTGAAGGAACACTTGCTGCTCCTTGTCATTCCTTTCAATTCTGCTCACGTCACGTAATCTCAGACAGCACAAATTGCCATCAGTGTGAGATATCAGGAATGCCTCAAAAACCACCGTGGAGTTCAGTACGAGAGGTGGAGACTGAACAGCATCTCCAGCCTATCCTCCTGGGGTATAGCTTTAATTAACAGGGTTCTATATAAAGAATTTGTTGAGTTGGTTATTTAAAGGAAGAAAATCCATCTGGGCTTCTAGGACCCATTTGAAATTATATTCCTTTTTATATAGCTTGGACACAGCAGAAACAAATGTCCAGAAGGGAAAAAAATCTTCCTGAGATAAAAAGGAGCTGGCTGCTCTCTGCTGATCCTTTGGCACCATGCCTGCCAGTATTTGAGAAGAACAAAGCTGAGAAATGGAAACTCAGCACTGCTAAGATGCACCCACTACCTCTGAAGCACTTGCACCTCCACAGCCCACTAGAAGAAAAACACTCCTAGGCAAAGACTTTAGCCTGACAGAGACACAGGGAATGGGAAGCTGAGCCAAGTCTCTTCTACGACGAGAACTCCAGAAACAAACTACCCAAAATATTAGCTGATATAGTTTGTTACATGTTTCAGGGATGGGGGAATAGAGAAATTCGGAAGAGAAATTCGGAAGAGAAGAGGAGGCCACTCTTCTGCATCCCAGACACCCACCCAGGACTTGCAGCAGGAATTCCCAGAACTACCCACTCTTATCTATTCCTAGTGACTTGGAGCCAAAAAAACCCTTCTGTCCTCAGGAAGCTTTTCTTCTCAATTTTTTTTTTTCTTGTGTCTGCTCATATTAAACCACCACAAAATAAGAAATTCTTAAAGTACTGACAAACTGGAAAATATACCAAGAAGAGCAAGGAGAAATGAATTATGAGTGCTGGAGAGACTCACTTGCAAGGAAAGATTAGAAGAACTAAATATGTCTAGCTTGGCAGAGAGATGACTAAGCATAGAGGGGGAAGTGATAAATGTCTACAAATATTTGAAGGGCGTATACACTGAGGAGGCAGAGAGATTCTGCAGTGTGAGCCATACCAGGTGGTGGGATTAGGAGCAAAGGGATGGAATCAGAAAAGGGAAAAAAAAAGAAAACAAAACATAAAAAACCCCTCACAAAGCAAAAATTCAACTGAAGGCTACACAAACCAAAGTCCTCATGAAAATGATATATATCCCTATCCCCCACGCTGGGGATGTGGAGATTTTCTCAGAGGTAGAAAACTCAGTATATGAGACATATGGGAGGACTGCAGGAGTGCTTTGTTGCTTGCAGAACTAAAGGAAAGAGCTGTGCCTTGATGCTGGGAGACCAACAGGAGCCTCAGTGGACAACAGGTGTCCCACCACCACTGTCAATTAGAGAGCTTCAGGCAGGAAGCAAAGGTCATTTTTGTTTCCAATTGAAATCACAAGAGAAAGGTTTGTTTGGAATACTTTAATGACCCTGAACTTGGTAGAGCTACAGGACTTTATAGATATAGCCCAGCCAGATGGTCCCTGGGAAACAGGAGGCTTTGGGTTTGTTAAGCATTCAAAAAGATGATGGTGGAAAACCTGGAAGATCAAGATGGAAGACAAAAGCATCATATTCTTCCAGCTGAATTCAACCATCACTGGTTTGACCTGGTCAAAAGGAGACAGGGGAGAATGTAGTGCATTCCACAACTCAGTATCTGATGCAGAGCACACCAGTGCTCCTTCAGCACCTCGAAAACTCAGGAACTAAATGTAGCCAATTCCTCTTTCAGGAAAAAAAAAATCCCACTTGCTTTTCACTTTCAGACAGGGAGGGCCCCAGCCACCACCACAGACATGGCCCCAGTACATCACTTCGAGCCCTCTCCTGCTCCACATCAGCACACTGGTCTGTGAACAAGCAGGATAACCCAGAGATCACCTCCAAGGGCGTGTAATTGAAGGCTGTATTCTACACCAGTTCAGCTGGGTTCCAGCCAGGACATGCAGCTCAGTTGCTTTAGAGTCACAGTGGTGCCTCCTCGTGCGATGCAGGAGGGGCAGACCTCGATTTTTGTCTTCCCAGAACTATGTCACTGAGGCCCCTGTACACACACCCAGCTCTTTAGCCTGAGAAGGGGGCATGGGTCCAAGCTGATGCAAGGAAAAACATTGAGTCCTTCCTTAAGAAATGCATTTCAAGTGTTAAACCTCTCCCTTGTGCAATCTTGTGTAAACCGGGCAAAAGGAATTCCCACAAGTCCCAATATGGGAAGCATGTCAAGGTCCTTGCCCTTCCCCTGGATTTGATTCAAAGTTTGATGGGAAGTCAAAGCCCCAGCTTATGTTTTCAGAGTGCTCCATGTCCCTAGCAGAGGTTTGCAGGGATAAAACCCCATGCCTGTGACAGGGAACTCTCTGTGAACAGGGTGATGCTCATCTGCTTGGCAAGCAGAGCTCATTCTAATAACATTGTGCTTTTTCTGATGAAAATAAAAAGATATTTGACTACAATGAGATTTCAAGATGATTGTATATTTCTCTAACAACTGAAATAGGGGAGCAAATGGAACAGCCAGAGGTCAGAGCAGTTGGTGTGGTGGAATAGCTCAGCTGGACAATAGTACTGTAAAGGAAAAGCCACATTCAGTCTGTCCCTGCAGAAAACCAACACATGGCTAAGCATGGCCCTTCACATAGAACACCAGAACTGAAAGCCTCAGTACAGGGAAATGCCTGTATCAGTCAGGTAAAGCACAGTAAGGAAGGACTTCTGTGGACAGAGCAGTAGAGGCAGAGGGGAAGTTTTCCAGGGATTCCATTGTTGCCTGCAAACCCAAAATAGACTTTGTTTCCAGTAAGCCAAAACCTCTAAGTAAAAGATGCTTTTAATAACACAATTCCCACCAGAAATGACACTGCTCAGCCATCACAAGGTCCTCCCACCCCAGCAGAGCTGGCTCTCAACAGAGAGGTTCTCATCACCCACAAGAACCACGTCCCAGTGCTCCTTGCTAGGGAGCCAATCCTGGGACAGAGAAGCTGTGATGACCTTTCCCCATGGGGACAGGAATGAGGCATCCCAAGTCAAACACAGGGAGAGAGGTGATAACAGACATGCTCTTCTCTCTGCCCTTCCCAAACCCATGATCCTGCTGCAAACATAAAGGATGAGATCTCTCTGTGGAGCTGTGACGCAGCTCCTGCTGTCCTACACCAGATGACACAAAATGACCTACCTTGATCTGGGCAGGACAGGCACTGAGCCCTCTGCAGACGCAGGCTGGGCTGGCTTGCAGCTGGGAAAGCCTTTTCATCAGGACAAATAGCAGCTGCCATTCAAGACTCAACTCAGCCAATTCCAGCAAAGTCCTGGAGCTCGTGGCAATGAAGCTGTAATGGAAGAGCCAGGTTCATCTTCACAAGATGCACAGACTCCAGTGTCCCAGCATGGCTCTGGGGAGCGTGGTGCCGTCACAGCCCTTTTTATTCATTAACCAGGTGTTTAACTTCAGCATCCTGCCTAAAATCTGGCCTGGAGAAATGCACTTCCTTTCTTTACCCAGTTTTCACACAGCAGCTTCATCCTGGGCAGTTCCCCCCACCCTGCCCTGGTGCAGTGACTGCAGAGCAGGTGCAGTGTCAGCCCACAACACGCTGCAGCTCAGCAGCAGGTGAGGAACTGCTCCTCTGCCTGCCCGACCCCACGGCTCAGGGAGCCGACTGTGTAAACATAAGGCACTATTATCTCCCCTCTCCACATGGAATCACTTTATGGAATTTATTATTATTATTTGGAGCTCAAATTGAAACCCTCTGGCCATGTATGAACACTAAGCCTGCTTAGGGAATGCAGGAAGCAGCTAAAGTGGTGAAAAGGCAAAGATTTATGACAGTCAGAAAAGAAATTTTCCTTTCTAGCAACAAGCTTCACATTCCTAATCTATTTCTGCAGATTTTGCTACTCTTTACCAAACTTCTGACAGGTCTTAAAGACTAACACTTACCATGCTGCAAGCTGTTCCTCTAAAGTCTATTTTATCATCGTTTATAACCACCTGGCTGGATTCCCTTGGTGGTATTTTTCACTCTCTCCCATAGACTCTAAGAGTATCCATATTGCCCACAACACAGCCTTCATCTTCACTTTTTTCCTTCCCTCCAGCATCATCTCAGCTGTTTTTAACTGGGCTCCCTTTATCTCCTCCTGAGAGCTCCCACCCTTTCTGATTCCCATTGAAATCATCAGATTAGTGAGACAGACTGACTGTGGTTTTCACCTGTCTCTTAAGCAGGATTGCATCCTCACCCTCTCCCTCAGCTTCAGTAAAACTTCCTTCTGTAAGAGCTTTACAAATATATTTCTGTCCCTGATAAAATGATATTAGGTAAGGATATAAGGGGAGGGCTGTGAAAGGAGAAAAATAGCAGTGACAATGAGTTGTCTCTCCCAAATTGTCTTTCTGAGAGCTCCAAATGGCTTTGTAACAGCATGAAAGTGCTTCCTGATTATTGCCAAGCCGAGGCTCAGGAAAGCCCTAAGGGTGGACAGGAGAGGGGTAAGGAATGTATAAAAACCTGCAGGAAGAAGGGGTGTGGTACAAATGCTGTGGCCCCCCACGCCCTCCCTGGGATGTGAGAGCTGCCCCTGCAGCAGAGTTTCAAGGAGAACTCAGGGCTCCATTTCCCCCTGACTCTAAAATCTTCAAGCTACTCCCTATGCAGGAGCAGCCTAGTGGTCTCTAGGTCCCTGTGGACCCCCTCACGATTTTCAGCAAGATTTTACAGCAGAATTCTCAACCAGGACTCATCAATTTCCTACCCAGCAGTCGGACAGATCTTCCTAATTTCCCGACTTGTCACTTCAGACCTTCCTCTCAAAACACAAGGGGGGCAGACCCCCCAAACCCAGACTCCTGGGAGAGCATATGGGCAAGACCTGGCCAGGTGCCACCAGTGCTGGTCACAGCCACCTCTGGAGCCAGTAGCTCTGGCTGCAGGAAGGAGCAGAGCTAACACAAACATCATGCTGTGTTCCCATGGCAACCAAAGTGTCATGTTCATCACCGTCTCATTTCTGGAAGAAAAAAAGACATAGGTCTGATGGAGAAAACTCCAGGAGTCCCAACGGGCTGTGCTGAGCTTGGGCAGATTTTTAATGTCATTGCTGGCACCACTCACCCCAGGCCTGCTGGAAAGTGCAGCCCCGTGATGGCCCATGGGTTTGAGCAGGAGGCTGAATGGGATTCAAATGCACCCAGGCAGATGCAGACAGTTCATGTCTTGTCTGCTCTGTGTCATTCTGGAGCTAGGGATACACAATCCACTTCCCACAGCTATAGAAGTTACTAGATGTCAGCAGAAGAGGTTTCAGCTCCACCCATCCTATCTCCCATTTGACACGACCTGGGGATGAGGGTCCTTATCAGTTATCACTGCTCAGTGACTTATTAAACCCCAGTAATTTAGGAAGATGGCTGAATATGGAATTGCTCTTCTCGAGAGAGCAGAGATCTTTGTGTGCATCAAGCCCCCTCCTGGACTGGGTGAGCTGCCACCACCTCACTGTCCCACACTTTTCTGTGCTGATATCTGTGCCCCAGAAACCAGATCCAGCTGGGATCCAACATCCCCATTAACCTGGGTCTGGATGAGCTTCTGTGCAGGGACTACAGGGCAGCAATCAAAGCATTGCCACATAGAGCATGGTACATGGAAATCTCACCTTCCAGTTCCAAGACAAACATGCCAGAGATGCGTCACTGAACAGTTTTGAAGCTCTCTGATGTGTTCTTGCTTGAGGCATGAGAAGATGTAAGGCTGGAGGATTCATTTCAATCACTTTAAAATCAGTTCCACCAATTAGTAGTTCTTTCCTATGGGGGGAAAAAAAAATTAAGAGAACTTCCAGCCTGAAGAACACAAAAGAAAGACTCCAAAAATTATGCTTGGGAGAAAGCATCTTCCTGTAAAAGAAAATCATGCCTGTGCTTGAGAGGAAAAAGGGAAGGGAAACTAGGAAGGGAATGACTGCATTCCATAGAGTGCTTGGATAAGGCAGGAAAAAGTTTTTGGAGCACTCCAGATTCTCTACATCCCAATGCTGAAGCTAAACTCCAGCAAAGTGTAATGTTTGGATGGTTCAGTACCCTAGGTCAATGCAGATCAGGGGAAATATCCCTGGATGCTCAGGGTATATCTAAACAACACTGAAATCCAAAACATTAGTTAACTTGCTTGGGTTTAACTCTCACTTTTGGTTTAACTCTCAATTTTATTTTTATTTTGCCTNCAGTTAACTCGCTATTAATCCTTGGGTTTAACACTCAATTTTATTTTTATTTTGCCTTGTTTTCCCTCCCTGAGCCGTTTTGCTGGCCCAGCAGTGAAGGGTTCCAGTCAGATTTATACCTGAGACTGGGGTGAGCACCTCAGCTAAGAGATTGTCCATATCTGGAGCAACTTCTTCTACCTTACAGACAGACAGAAACCTCATGCAGGCAGTCTTTCATGAGAGGGATAAAGAGAAGCTACTTATAGGCATTCACTTGTGCTTTTATGGGAGAAGAAACTATGACAAAGGTTAAGGCAGATGGTTTCAGGAATGTAATGAAATTTTGGCCTCTGTATGACACCTGTGAAGGACAGCCTACAGGAAAGTGCTCACTGTTGTCCCATGGGCCCTTGGATTTCATCCAGGGGAGCTGCATTTCCTCCAGCTGATCTGTAGCACCACCTTGCTCAAGGCACTTGGCCATTTTACACCTTTTCTCAACCTGTGGGAATCCTTAAGCAACCAAGAGATGAACATTCCAGTCATTTCCACTGCCCAGACCACAGCTCTGAGCAGAGGAAAGAGAAATAAGTTTTAAAGTTTGATATTTCCTCTTTGGACCCATCCAAACTAGCAATCAGCTCTTGTTAACACAGGTGGAAATACCTTAGGGGACATTAAGGTTCAGCCTGGTGTCCTTTTATTCCACTCAGGCTGGGAAACAAAATACTGCCCTCAAGGTTAGGGGGTGGAAAGGAGTCCATCAGCCTACAGAGGCCTGAGATCACAAACAAAACAGTTCTGGATCTCCTTGATTAAACACAGCAGAGTATTCAGTTCTGCCTTGCTAAGTGGTGCTTCAGCAAAGGGGATGAGCCATTCTGGCAAGGTAAGAGTACAATTCCCTCCTCTTCCCCACTGGAGCAGCCAAGTGGGGTCAAGGCAGCCCCTGAGAGAGATGTGCTGCCTGTTTGCTTGCTCCTGTGACTGGCTGCCCATGTGGAGGCTGGCAGGGAGCTGGGGTGTGCCAGCCAGGTTTTTGCAAGCATGTGAAAATTAACAAATCTCACCCTGAGCTGGAAAGGGCAGATAATTGAGAGAATTGAAATTAAGAGAGGAAAAAAAAAAATAAAAAGAAAGGGAAAAATGAGGGAAAAAAAGAAAGAACATGGAGATGAGCCAAGAGGAAACACTTCAAAGGCCCATAGCCTGCAGCCCACATTAATGACAACAAAAAGATGGGACTCTCACATTTTAATCAAAGGCAATTTTTTTTAAAAAAGGTATAATAACTCTGCCATGCAGGAGCTGGCCCACTGCCCCCAGAGGTGTTGGCAAGGCAGGCTGGCAAGAAGAAGCTGTGGCTTCCTCAGCTGCCCTCTTTCTGCACTGCCTGGGAGCATCAGTGAGAGGAAAGCAGAGTGAGCCAGCCCTTCAGGGGAAATGCCTCGAGGGGAGAAGCTACAGGAAACCAAAGGAATTGGGAACATGACTACAAT
Source organism: Nicator chloris (assembly GCA_013400495.1). NCBI lineage: Eukaryota > Metazoa > Chordata > Aves > Passeriformes > Pycnonotidae > Nicator > Nicator chloris. Next base: position 40,446 of record WAAE01002049.1, read on the forward strand.
CTAAATCCCAGCTTCCTCTGGCTGGTCTCTATGAATGCTGCCTGCAGGATGTGAACTGGAAGCTGAATCAGCAGCAGGAGGCAGCAGGGTGGCAACCACAGGGCCAGTGGCCCCAGCCTGGGCGGGTCTGAGCAGAGCTCCCAGGGACAGAGATCATGGAGGGGCTCATCTGCAGAGACACAGACACGTGTGAGAGAGGGTAAGTGTGACCCCAAATGCCTCAGAGAGATGCTTTTCTGTCATCCCTGCCCTCCATGCAATAGGGACCCCCTTGTCTGCTCTCCTCAGGCAGGACAGAGGCCCCCCTGCAATCGGTGGGGCAATAGTTCTGCACAAGAGAGAAAAACAAAGCTTTTCTGGGGTGCAGAAAAGCTCCCTGTACATCCTTGTGAAGGAAGGGGGAAGTGGAAAAGGGAAAGGAAGTAGAGCAGCACAAAACCTGAGGAAGGCCAGAATAAGGCTGAGTGTGCCACAGGGTGAAGAAACTCTCCTCAGGAAATAACATTGTTATTGAATTGTTTCCATTAGTCTGAAAGAAGAGACAGGAAAAAAAAGGAAAAAGGTTTGCAAAGACAAAGCCTCAATTAAATAAAAAAACAGAAAAATCAAACCAAAACCAAAAATCCAAAACAAACAAAAACCACACTCCCTCAAAAACAACAACAACAGCAAGAAACAGAGTGAAAGAAGAATTCTTTAAACTCTCACTTATTTACATAAAATGAAGACAAACAATGGTGTATTTTGTTGTAGTCAGAAGCTGAAATTTTCCATGGGTTTTTAGGGCAGTGCCACGTGTAGCCACAAGCAGCAAGAGCCTGTGAATCAGTGAAATTTCCATAACAGCATGAAAAAATGAAGGCCAGAAGGAGTCACACCTGGATTAAACTGCTCAACCTATTAAAGCTTGTGCCTAGGTAGCAAGGCAATGAGGAGACATCATTTGGGTAGAAGAGCTGCAACTTGCAGAAAAAAAATAAACAGCCCTTCCAAAAATGAAGGGCTATTCCATCTATTCCAACAGATGGTAAGGTGCAGTAGACAGTCTGAAAAAGAAAAAATCCAATTTTTAATACATATCAGAATTTGTTAGCTTCTTTTACTTAGAAACATCCAAGACATTGTTACTCAAAAAAACCCCTCTAACGCTGAACAACAGAGGATATTTCACATGTGTTGTCTACACAGGTTTTTCAAAACTTTCAAAGGCATGTAGTGATTTCTGATAGCCCCTGCAGTGTCACTACAGTCTGGGCACTTTCCATAAACAAAATTCTTGGATTGTTGCAGTTGCAGGCTGTTAGGAAATGCCAGATCTCTGCAAACATCCCTTCTCAGTCCAAAATTTTAGGGCTTGCTGGAAAGTCTAATACTGCACAAAGTCAGAATCAAGTAAGCACTTTATTCTCCCCAGAATCACACTGTGGGAAGCAGAACTTCAAGCTTCAAACAGAATATTCCTTTGCACCCAAAATCCCATTTCTACTAAACTCCCTACGAAGTCTGCTAAGGAGCTTTTGATTCTTGTTCCAGCACTGGGCCTGGTAAACCAAACAGTGCTCTCTGTGTAGCTGCACAAGGGGAGGTGTTCCTGGAGTTGCAGCTGAAAGCAACTCAGATTTTGGCAGTGTGCTAACATATGAGCCACAGGGGGTTTGCTTTGCAAGACCAATCTAGTTCCATTTAATTTACGATCCTTCTATAGTGACAAAACTTGATGAAGGAATACTGCGTCTGGAAACTCTGCTGCCCAGTTTTTACAACCAGCCTCGTTGCAAATTTGGGTTCTCTGGCAGCCTCAGACTGTCGGGGTGCACCTCCACTAGCCCCTGACACTTGTGACAGGTGGCAAGGTAGCTGTGTGATGCTGCAGGGACAATAGGCTTTTTCTGGTTCCCTGTAGGTGTTTAACCAGGCAGCAGCGCCTCTGAGCCTTTTTAAGGTTTGCTCACAGCTAGCTAAACCGGGAAGAATTCTGTGACCTTCAGCATATTAATAGATCCAAAGCCCCTTTGTGCCTCGGGCGTGGGCAGGGGACACTTCAGCATTTATGACCTGCAATTACTCTTCCACCCAACAGAATAGACTTTGTTGCCCGTCCTACAGCAATTACCAGGGCATGAGTGGTGTCATTTCTAACAGGGCCAGACACAAACAAGCATCCTGGTGTGCCTCTGTCTCACTCTCCCTCGGTCCCTCTGCGATGCTCAGCCTGCAGAGCTCTTCCCATCAGTGGTGTGGAGTTGCCAAGCAACATTTGTCGTGTCCCTCCATGGGCCCTGCTCATGGCTCTGTGGCAGGTCATGCTTTGAAGGAAAGGGGTTGTTGTGCAGAGTGAAATAACTTTCCCCCTCTCTTCTATCTTCCTACTTGATGAGGTGAAAAATGAATCATTGTGAATATGAAAGATCAAATCCTGAGTTCGGTTGCTCTGGGGTAAATCCCATTGAAAATTGTCTTTGGGGAATAAATTCACTGCCAGATACCAGAGACCAGTGTACCATACCCAGCACATGCATCCAGGACACAGCAAATATTTTTCTGCATCATACACATTAGAAAAAGCAGCTAGAAGAAGTCAAATCATTATTGGCAAATAATTTATTCAGCCACAGTCACGAAGGAATTAATCTTATCCATTATTCTCAAACATGACTCAACCAATTCCTGGAAATAACAGAGCTAAAGCTTCTAGCTCTGAGCTGCAAACCCTAAGATTTAAATTCTTATTTAATTCCACAGCTCTTTCCCTCTTGTTATTATGTTCAACAGTGTGCTGCTGCTGTTCGTGTGCCAATGATACAAGGTTAGAAGGCTTAGACAGTTCAAAATGTTCTCTCTGCATCAGTAAAGCTAAAAAGTACAAAGGAGCTCTTACAACTGAGAGCACTCAGGCCATCTGGCACAGTGGCTTCAGTGTGAGCTCCCTGCTCCAGGGCTCTTGGCACCTACCTGGATGTCAGTGAGGGTGCCTGTTGTGATCCCAGTTCCCTCTGGGATGCAGCCCCCCAGATCACCAGTATCCCCTGTATTCAGCTCTGGGGGAGTGAGACTGCCAGAGCAAAGGTTGGGGTTACAGAATTGGGTGTGGGCAGCTCTGAAGCAGAGCCCTGTGCTTGGAAAGGCTGAAGGTGAGGTTGGCAGATGTGGTGACATAAATAAAGGTGTATGAACACGGAGCTGAACTTCAACAAAAGGTATGGGATCTTCTGGAAAAAGCAAATGGATTTTCCATTGCATTTTCTCAGCTGTTTAAGTAAAATAATGCCCTGCAAGCATGACTGTGGGATTTCTTCTTGAGGTGGGTTTAAAGCTAGGAGTCCTGTCTGATCTGGTAGTTTAACCTCACTCAGAAGTTAACAAGGCAAGGAAATAGCTCAGCAAATGATCCTTTCCCAGTATCTTAGGATGAAGATCCTGTGGGGTGCCTGTTTCTCTACTTTTACCCTGTACAGAATAATTTAGACTAAATCACAGAATCACAGGATAGGTAAGGTTGGAAGGGACCACTGGAGGTCACCTGGTCCAACCTCCCTGCTCAAGCAGGGTCCTCCAAAGCACATCACTCAGGATTGTGTCCAGATGGCTTTTGAATATCTCCAGGGAAGGAGAATTCACAGCCTCTCTGGACAAACAATTCCATTGCTCAGTCACCCTCACAGGAAATAAGATCTTCCTCTTGTTCAGGTGGGACTTCCTGTGTTCCAGTTTCTGCCCACTGCCTTTCATGCTATTTCTTGGCACCAGGAAGAAGAGCCTGGCTCCATCCCTGTGGCACCCTCCCTTCGGATACTGATAGACATTGACAAGTTCCTCTCTCAGTCATCTCTTCCCCAGTTGCCTAACTCCTAGAAAGCTAAAGTTCGTGGAGATGAAACCTGTCTGTCACAAGTAATTCCTCAGCTAATGTGCACCTTCCTTACAAATCCTTCATATAAACCATATTACTTTCATGCTTTATGAAAAGAAAGTATTCAAAGCCTTCCTAAAGCAAAGACATATGTTATCCTCTAAGCCAATTAGCCAATAAAAGAAAGGAATTAGATCAGCTTGACAAATCCATGTTGATTCTCTTTTACCACTTTCTTATCCTATAGCAGCTAATGAATTGTTTGTTTCATAATTTGTTGAGGTTTCGCCGTAGTGACTCAGCTTAGCTGGCTGACTTAAATTTCCTGGCTCTTATTTTTTTTTTTCATCTACACAAACAAATACCCTATTTGCCCTTTTCAACTCTAAAGAACCCTCTTGATATAGGAGAAGTTCTTCAAGTCCTTTCCTAGCTGTTCACAGACTGTTTTCACTAGACAGCCTGCAGGGGAATTCCCTCAGGTCAAGCAGTTTGAATTCACTCACTCAGTGTAAGTGTTCTTTAATTTACACCCCTTTGCTCTGGCCCGTTCCCATACCCCAATCAGTGAGACTTCTGTTATATTTATCTTGCACCCACTGTTTTGGTGATAAGGGGAGTCAAATGAGCAATGATGACTCCAACCCTTTGCATGTGCTCTCCTTCTGTGCTACAGAGTTTTACAGTTTTATTCCTTCTAGCATACTTACAGAATATTTATAGTATTTCTTTTTCTTCCCTTGTGTGTTTGCAGCCACCTCTAGTTCACCCTTTGCCAGGACCCTTCTGATTTCATCCACACGTGCTTTGGTATCATTCTCTTCTCATTCCTAGTCTGCTGCTCCTTGAACTTTCAAAAAACAATTAATTTCTCATTTTAAGGCATTAATGAGGTCCTCACACACATTGAGTGTTTTTCTTTTGTTCTATTCTTCTCCCTGCCTTAGGGGATCTGGTCATTGCACCTTCTGCTCTAATCTCTAAGTCAGTGCTTGCTGGCCTGTATTCCTTTTTCCTTGACTCAACCTACTAATTCCCTGATGTTTCACAGCCAATTAATCCTTCTTCTGCTGTTCCTGCTTTCTCTTTTCCATGTGTCTGGGAAGCTGATTAACTCATGGCTTGGTATATGTACTAAGGCTTTATATTCTTCCTGTTTAGCCCTTACACTGTAGCCCTTGGGCAGAGACATTTCAGATGTTTACCAGATTGCTCCATTCTTCTCCCAAGTGCCTCATTTTCACCTCTATTAAATTTCCCATTTTCCTAACTCACTAACCAGCATGCTGCCCGGTTCTTGGAAGACTGCTGCGCCGTAAAAAAAAAAATCCAAAGTTTTTGTTGACACTGTCTGTGCTTTCACCTCAAGGATTTGTCTGGCCCACCTGTGCCACCTTCCACAGAGACCAAAGGAAACACAGCAGCCGCTGGAAAAGAGTTAGCAGTGATCCCAGCAATGGGCAGGATTTTTATTTCAGCGATGGCAGATATATGAAGGAAGCAGCAATTAATCCTTCCTGTTTGCCTTCTCTAAGGATATCAAATTGTGTTGTAAACACTGGAGATTTAAACCTCTTCGTGACCCCTTTCACCGAAAATAAATATTAATAACCCCACTTCACAGGCAGGGAAACAAACACAGAGAAGCTAAAGGCCTTTTTATGGAAATGCCGAGGTGAAGGCAGGAGCTGCCAGAGCATGCACTGGAAAGCACTCGGGGAAAGCCGTCAGTCAGGCCTTAAGGAGCAAGGGGGCAGAAAACAGGGTTGTGATTGCAATTACATCAGCTGGTGAGGAGCCAGCCCCTCGGTGCCCAGAGCTCACTTAGCCAAAGGCGATGGCAGTTTACTGACACTGGAGTTACTGCCAGAGCATCCAACCGATGATTGTGTTTAGTGGTACATTTGTCTTCCCTCTCACATGCGTGAGCTACAAGCAGCTTAATTAAAGACTGAAAAAGCCCCCGATGCTAAAATAGCTGCCTTGCCATCTTTCTGGAGATGGTGCTAGACTCATAGCAGGGCACTTCTTTCTGCCTTCTTCCTCTCTCACTCCTCACTTCATAACTTTCTTAACGAATCATATAACAACACACAAACTTACAATACTATACCTTAAAACTTCTTATTACCTTTATAACTACTGCTATATCTTGAGCTTTAAACCCTAAAACTTTCCACTACCTAATATGTTTCTACTTAAACCACAAATTCACATTCTTATTTCTAGTCTCTAAATCTAAAAGCCTTTTCCAAGGTCTCAGATCAAACCCCACATTCATTTCTAAGTCCAGCCCTATAAGCACAAAGTTTTAAATTTTTTCTATACCTTAATTTCTCACACCTTTCTCTCGCACTCCCTCCTGTTCTCTCTTTTGAAAGTGAAATAAAAGAAGCAGGAAAAAGAAAAGATGAAGAAAGTAGCTACAAACTGCTCCATCAACAATAATATGCCACGGATCTTCCAGGACCTGTCTAAGGATGTGAGTCCCTGGAGAGACAGCCCGAGGGCAGGGGTGATAGAGGCTGAGCCGTCATGAAAAGCACTCACAGACCCCAGCGCACAATGCAGCGCTGAGGATACGGACTTGGCTGCCGTTTCTGGAGTGGGGAATACAGTGGCAGATTTATTCTACAGTAAAGAGGGTTGTTTCTTGGGAGCACTAATACTGACACATTATCTGGGGACGGAAGAGGATGCACAAATAGGAACAATTCTCCCATTTCTCTGCCTGTGTCTCTCCCCCAAATGCCCCCTACTCCTATTCCCTCCTGTTCTCTTCATTCCTCTCCTTTCACTGAGTCCTCTCCTTCCTCTCTGATTTATACCTTATTTCCTTAACCTTGTCCTTCATCTTTTCCCAATGCAATTACATGGACAAGGTTTTTAATTCTCCAAGATTTTGCATATTATCCGGAACTGGAGCCTCGTGTCCAGCCCTCTGCCTGGAAAACCATACAAGTGTTTTCAAAGAGAGGGTCAAATCCTGCTCTCACTAAAACAGGAGTGAAAACGTCCACACTGTAAGGACCAGGCCATGAGACAGGATGGGCTGATAACAGCTTAACAGAACTTTAAAATTATCCAGCACACGTTAAAAAGAAATGTCCTAGCAAATCATCACTGCACATCATTGAAGTGGAAACCAGTGATGGCTACTACCTCCACACTCCTGCACAGAGTAATTCCAGCTCCCCTCTCGTCAGCTGAAATCAGTGTAGAGCAAACACCTGGGCAGTTTTACATCCCCATTCCCCCCCTCTCTTCCTTTTTCCAAAACCACACAGCTACTTTCACTACTGTATTTGCTGTTTGTATCTCACAACGAACAGAAACCGGGAGCACAAACAAATTGGTCAAGAGCAAGTAAGAGATCTGTGGCAAGGAAAGAAATATGAGTGTCCCAAATTGCTGCCAAACAGTCTCTGACTCAGGCTTTGCATCTCTAAGGGCTGGATAGGGGCAGTGGATCTTGTCCAAGGACAGATAAGACAGGAGATAGCTCTATCACCCACATCTCTGCTGTTTGGCAGCAGGAGAGAAGCAGTGGAGGAGCAGGGCTGCTGTCTTTCCCTCTCTTTAATCTGCTTCCTGCGTGCTTCAAAAACAACCCAGTGCACGGTTGTTTATTATTATTATCACTGTTATTTTCCAGAGTGCTGTAAAACTAGGGGATAGAGCACTCTGACAGCCTCATAACAAACAGCAGATAAAACTAATTAGATTTTGTTCTTCCTTCAGTTTGCTGACTTGATTCTTTTTTTCTTTTTTTTGTTTAATTATTTATTTTTTTAGCCCAGAGGTTTACACACACACACACATGTATTTCACTAGACACTGGCAAGGCATCCTCGGGGTCATCTCTGACAGGAAAGGGCTATTGTGGCCGGGAGACCCAAGAGCTGGTGAGGGGCTGAGACAGAGGGTGCAGTGTAGTGCAGGGCTCAGCACAGCATCTTCCACCCACGACATGTCAACTGCTGGGGGGAGGAAGGAGAGCACAGCCATTCACAGCCTCTAAGAGAGCCAGTGTGAGACAAAAGGCATCAGTAAAAAAAGTTAATGCGCCTGGCGGGAGCCCAAAACTGCTGCAGCAGTGGGGACCAGGCGAGCGCCTCTAAGACACCATCTCTTCTGGCCATTATGGGAATATCTGGCTTGAGTCTCGACCTGACAGCCTTGCCGACTCTTGAGGAACGACAAAACGGTGGGGAGCGGGGCGGCTTGCCTCTCCTCCCTCCCTCCCTCCCTTCTTCCATCGGCTGTTTCCAAATTCTTTGGGATTAGCCAGCGACAGCAAGAAAAGGCGCTGCTCCCGGTGCTCAGCACTTCGCGGGCTGCAGTGAGGTGACGGGCCCCGGCGCAGGGCACAACGGCTCCATTCACTGGGGGATACCGAACCAGAATCACAAGTGTGCGAGAATAAACAAGGCCGGAGTTAATCTAAAGTTGTTTTACACTCTGTTTTACTACAGTCAATGCACTTCCGTTCCTCTGTGCAGAGCCTAGGCTCTGCTTAATTACCATGACTCAGGGAGAATTTTAATGGCGCGGAGCACGCAGCGCGCACGGAGGCATTCTCCTGACCTCTAGAGGTCTGTCAAAAGAAGAGGAGCACCTGCTCCCTGGAGAGGTTCCCGGAGAAAAAGGAGGCAGCCCACAAAACTGAAGTTATCCGGGTGCCGTTCCCGGGTGGCTGGTCACCCAAGCAGGCTGAGCACCCTTGGGCTGGGGCATTCTCCTGCCCGCCGCCTCCTGCAGCACCCTCACTACCTGCTGACAAGTTATTGGGCACAGGATGCTGCCAGGGAGAACGGAGTGGCCGGGATTTTCATACCACACCGCAGCATTTGTGCAGGTGTGGCTGATGTCCAGGGACGCTGCTCCGGGCTCAGCTGCTGCGTTTGGATCCCAGGCACTGAAAACACCCTGAAGGGTCTTTGCCATCTCCCCACCTCCTGCAGCTCCCAGCACAGGGATCTCTGAAGTGGTGGTACCACTCGTACACATTTGGCTCCAAATACACATGGAAGATATATCTTTTATTATATTATGACAACTCTTGCACACTTTAGTCACCAGGGCAGAATTTTCCCACTGAACTGAATTCCTCCCATCTTAAAAAAGTCAGAATGAAACAGTTAGAAAGCCAAATATTCTAGCCAAAATATTTGCACCTCATTAAGGGAAATGCTGATTTAAGATTTTTTTTTCTTTGCAATAGGGTTTACCACAGGCAAGCCTTGGTAAGGACTCTTCAGATAGACTTATGGTAGTGTTGGTACAGAAAACAAAGTGGGTGCAAACATGCACATTTACAGACACAGATATGTACAACAGTATTTTTTTACTGTGTTCTGGGGATGTGCTGAATGCTGAACATCCCACAGCATGGCTTTTGTATACTACAATTGGGACCTAGCACAGCATCAAGTTTTTGTCATGCCTACAAACACTGGATTTTTAAGTTAATTATGCACATACATTGTTTCTTTATTAATAAGCTTTGAAGCAGTGTTATACAAACCATTATAATGGGAACACCTGTTTCACCTCTTTTGTGTCCCTTCCTGTGAGCCACCCTTTTATTAAAATTCAGTGTTGTGTGCAACAAGCTGCACGCTAAACCAAGCAGAACAGGACATCTGTACAGAGGCACACACCACACCTAATGAATTAGTCTGGGCTAAGAAGCTCAGCTTCTAAGGACCCAAGCTGCCTGTCTTTTGAGCAGCATCACAGAGAGACTGAGACACAGGGAGCTCTTATGTGCTAGTGAAGACTTTAAAATACGTGGATACCGAAAACTGAGCAGGACAGGAAGAAGCTTTTTATCTAAAGAGCAACCTCCTGCTGGAAAATATTGTCTAGGTAGTCTGAGGAAAGGTGCTCAGAAACACATCAGAGTGTTTCTTGTTCTGCACTAGGAATTCTCTTCACAACCAGCATAAAACCAGGAAGATGACACGGTGCTTTTAATAATGCATCAATATTAATAATAATCATCACTGACAGTCACTGGAGTCCTTGCAGGCTGTGACACTACAACACACTGTACATTCATCCTTGTCCTTGAGCCTCACAAAGGAGTGACGGAGTTGGGAGCCTCTTGCATCTTAAAATTAGCTCCATTTGGATTCAGGGCAATTCCCCATTTGCAGCAGCAGAGTCTAAGACACATGGCAAGATCAGGCAATGTGAAGGGTGAGATGCAGTGACATGGCTTTATGTTTTAGAGATACAGAACACGTGTGTGGTTCTGTGAATGTGCTGGATTCTCAGGAACTGGAGGAAATTTTAGGAGAAATCTAATTTTTCTCCATTTGGGGATTAAAGAAACTGTTCTGATTGATGCTTGGGCTAAATTCACTGCTGGATTTTGCCACTATTACTAATCTATTGGTGAATTTAGCCCAGGTTTCCTGAGGATCACTATCAATTGTCACTGCTGCTTTCCTTACTGTGGCACATTGAATTTCCCATGCTGTTGCTGAGATACAACCAGCTGGGAAATATGCACAGCCTGACCCAACCTGTTGAATACACTATAAAAATTCTGATCAGACAGAAATCAGAGGCATGCTCTACAGCTCAAGAGAGAATGGTAACAGAGAGCTCTGGCAAAAGGCATCAATAACTGTCACTTCTCCAGGCAAAGGCTGCCTAAAGTTGGAAAAAGAGAATCATCTCTGATTCCTTGGTCTCAAAATACTATTCCTTAGGTCAATCTGTATGAAACCATATACCACAGGTAGCCATGGAAGTGAGGATTATGTTTAGGAATGGATGAACTCACATAGTACCACCTGGGCTAGCAGCCCCTTGCTCTGCCTCGTGTACACAGTGTAAGGAGTCATTTCAGCAGATGTATGTATACAAATTACACAAATACACAGTCAACTATCCATCCAGAACCAGGAGCAACATCTGGGAAGGGTGCTGAAGCTGGCAAAGAGGCAAACGTGAGCAGTGACCCATTTTCTTGCTGCTCTGCAAGTCACAGCCTTGCTCACACAGGGCTGCTCTCAAAGCCACTGTACAGCCCCAGTGCTGTTGAACCCAGAGGAAGAGCTGTGCTGTTGGGTGCTGGCTGGCTGGAAATGTAGAGCCCCCTCAGGGCCCTGGAGCTGCATGTCTGTCCTGTGGTCACTCCTTCATCTTCTGTCTCGCCTTCCACACACGAGAGGCACTCCTGGATCTCTTGGTCTAGCTCCAAGAATTCCTCTTCACCATCAGAGCTACTGGCAGTGTCATAATCAATCTCTTCTGCACAAGGAGGTTCATCATCAGACTCCAGGCTGCTGTTACTGCCCCTTCTGCAGAAAAACCACAAGAGAGACTGGATGTCACCAAAGGAGTGGTGTTCTCAGGGGGAAGAGCAAGCAACAGGGAAATGCTTTTTCTGGGTTCAGCCTTGGCTCTGTTAATAAGGGATGAGGTGGTACTAAGCAAGCTCCAGTGTGTCTTTGTGTCTGTCTCACCAATGAGAGTGATAAAATGAAGAGTCATACTCACTGATCTCTCAGGAGTAAAGCATTATTATTCCCATCACTATTACTGCTGTTGCTTATACAGAAACGGAGTGCTTTACATACAGACAATACCATTCTTGCCTTGAGGCACTTACAAAGGTTACAGAAGCTGAAATACAGCAGAGAAGAAGGTATTCCAGAAAGTTTCCAGAAAGTTGCTGCGCCAATCATCATCCCCCTCACTGTAGTTCCACATTTAGTGTAAGACCTAATTAATCCAGGTGGTTGAAGTGCTTTGGCATCTTTTCCTCCTGTTCTGTGCAAGCTCAGAGCACTGCTAACAAGAGGCAGCACAAACAAAAAACTGAGCCTCTTGGGTCTTCAAGCACACTGGCTCCAGGGAGGGCAGAAGCACCAGGAGTGGCTGTGTTTTGTGAAGAACAGGAAAGGCTTTGATAGCATGACTTCCTGGGGAAGGGCCAAATTCAGAGTCAAGCCTGAATGGCTGAGGAAAGACTCTAAGTGGATGCCACAGCCACGTCATCTGGCTCTCAAAAAGGCAGGTTACCCCACCTTGGCCTCTTGCCATTTACCCAAAGGAATGGCCACAGGGGTTTTCCTTACATGCCCACTTTCACTGCACACTGCATGAAGTTTTGCCTGATGCAATATTTATGGCAGAAAAGTGACCACTAGATTAGATGGCCCTGGGGGTCCTTCTCCTCCCAAGCTGCCTGCATCCCATCCGGCCCTCAGCCCATGAGGGCAACTGGCTAATTTTTTGAGACCATAAAGAAGCCTGTGATTTCAGTGCTATCTGGGTCACAGTCTGGATGAATCAGGGGAAGAGATACTGCATTTTTCACCTCCAGGTCAGTGTTTTCAATCAGACTCAGAGCAGGGGAATGTATTGCTTTGGGGGACAGGGAAAGGAATAATAATATTCCATCTCTGGGCCAGAGTTTCTAATTTGTCCCGAGCTGGGAAGAATGAATGTCTTGGCAGATGGAGCACACACAGCTTTAATGTGTGGTCTGCTCACTTACATGTCAGTAACCAGAATAATCTTCCAGCTTTCAGCTGTTTCATAGCAGTGCCAGCAAGTGAGGTTTCAGAACATACCAAAGGTGTAAAGTATTGCTTTTGGATATATCGATTCCTCCTCTCTTCTGCACTCCAAGGAAGGTGTAAGATTTTCCTAGGTCTGAGACTCCAGATCTTAACTGCACACAGACTATTCTGCAGCAGAAACAAGCAGTGTCAACCCACATCTCCTTCTCAGCCTGATCTCTGGCTTAGTTTACTTCAAAGGCTGGGTATAAAGGATTTTCTGAAAGCTTAATAGAGCTGTACAGCTTAAAAATAAATAAAAGAATAATTATGCACTTTTACAGTTTCTGGCTCTACTTCAGTCTGCTCAGAAATCTGGGTCAGGAAGAACTCATACTGAAAATGAGGATGTGACATGAAACAAAGCAAACAAACCAGGACAATCCTCCCAGCACAAACAGCAACAGCAATGGTCCCAGCTGAGTCTGACCAGTGGGTTTGAGTTCTTCTTTTATTTTTCATATGCAGGCATGGCACGAATTACCATGACACTGAGTACCTATGATAATGTTCAAAGCTGACTAAACCCAGGGGAACCAGAATTTTCATTTATAAGTCCTGCTCTTGCAGATTTGCAATCAAAAAGAACCAAAGCATACCTACTTTCAATATTGCACTTGTACATTCTGAAGGAGCTGCCAATGCCATTGGGACAGACCATAGCTGTTGCCCAGCTCACTGATATTTTACAGATGGAACAGCTTGCAACCTAGGAACTGAAGGTCAAGTATTCACTTTAACAGGATAATTGGGGGGAAAAATGTCCCTATTATTACTCCAATATGGGAAGCCAAATAACACGATCTTCTAAATTTTTCAATAATTTAAGTGATTATTAGGACTGTATTTCTGATAAAAAAAGGGAAAATTCCTCCTACCACAAAATCGTTTTCCTAATAAAGGGAAGTCTGGTAGACAACAGAGAATGAAAGACAAAAAAAATACAAAACTGCCATTTCTTTACGTTGAAGACTGAAGGGATATTCTTTAGGAAGCAAGCATTTATTCATATAACATTTGTAATGGACTTCCAGAGCTCCCCTTGTTTCCTGCCTGCAGAGAACACAGAACACCAAGACCATGAGAGCTCAATTTAGGGGGGCAGTCATGCTGCAGAAAGAGCTTCCCCATGAGTGAGGATAGATCCTGTCTGGAGGTCAGGAAAGAAGATTTTCATCCTCATGCTTTCTGCCCTTTGCTCCTTTGCTGTGGCAGCGATGAGCAAGGCAGTTAGCACTGATCTTAGCAGTGCCCTCTCCAGCCTGGACTGACACCCCTGGATCAGAGCCACCACCACAAGGCTCACAGTGAGCTACCAAACTGCAAATAGATGGGACCAACCTCCTCCTGCCGCCAACACGGGCTGCAGCCACACTGCTGACTAAACAAAAAAGAGGATCTTTATCACACCATCAAACTCCACAAACCAGTTACATCTCTGCACTGTGTGGAACTTTACATCTCAATGATTCACTTTCTGCTGCAGGAAGATTTAAAACACGTCACAAAGCAACACAAATGGGCTGGTTCCAAGCAGCAGGTTCCTCTGAAAGAGGAGAGGTGGCAGCATGTGGCACGTGGAGGAGCCAGCCAGTTCCACCAACCAAGTGCCAGTCCTTGGATGTGCTTCCCCACATCACAGAGACCATCTCCTTCCATGCAAATGGTGAAACATGGTAAGGAGCAGGATTGCCAACATCTATTGGCTATTGCATTCTTCCCCAACAGATTTTTGGGGGTTTGTTTGTTTAGTTTTAATCCGATCATTGAAAGCTGGAAAAGAATTCACCCAACAGAAAAATGAAACAAAAAACAAAAGCAAAAACAACAACAACAATGAAAAACCTACCCAGGAGACATGAAACATTATTTATCAAAGAGTAATGAAGTTGTCTTACAGAAGGTAAACAAAGAGGAAAACCAATGACACTACATTATAGAAATCCAAGACAAATACAGACTATGAGTACCACTGAGCATGAACACAGTGCAGAAGAGAGCTGGGAAGGCTGGTAATAGATTCTACAGCCAGCAGTCCCCCAGCTTTCACAATAAAACATGGACACATCCAGTTGATCTCCAAAACCTACGGCCTTGTAGCCCCCATCTATTCCAGCTGATGGGAGCTGCAGCAGCAATTTGCAACTTCATGATGTGATAAATAGAATTTCTTTGTTTTGATTTTTAATTTGCATATTTACTCAGATATGACTTAATCTTAATTAGTTCTCTTCTATGTGGGTGTGTTTTTTTGTTTGCTCAGTTTTGGAAAGCAAGCAAGATTTGATTCCCTGTAAAATAATTCTGGGGTTTTTGCTGGCTTAATGGGAGGAGAAGGGAGCCCAGTGCCTCCTTACGTGCCAGCATAACTGGAACTCTGTGGTATGACTGGAAAACAGTTCTTTCAGGTGCCTGCTGTCAACCCCTCATTCTGAGTCAGCCTGCTAGGTCACAGCTGGACAGAAACCTCTGGAGTCAGCTGTCCTGCTGAGCCAGAACACACACTCTGTAGCTGTGGTGATAAACTGTAGCTGCACACTGCACACAGGGATGAGTGGAGATCCCTCTTCCATACTTCATTTTCATCTGTTTGTACATGCACTTCCAGGGAATGGAAAAAAGTAGAGAACCCCAAAGTAATTTCTAGAGATTTTTCACTCACATTTTGCTTGTGTGGCAGGTCACTCACTCTCTGTGTATTCTGCTGGCTGGCTCAAAATAGAATATTTCTCTTTTTTTTTTCTGCTGGAAAGAATGGGCACTGACAAGTGTCCCTCTTAGGGAATCTGTGTCTACTGCTCAGGGTTTCTGCTTGACCTTCACTTGACAGGCCTCACAGTTGCAATGCATTACAGAAGGAAGTGGAGAATTCACTGTTTTTTTTTCATGTTGCTCCTCTCACTGTTGAAATTTGCTGCAGCCTTGTCAGAGGAAAACTGGAAGGGTTTAAATGCATCACATAAAAAGGAGGAAAAATCCGAGGCTGGAGACCACTGCTGGTCATGGACATACCAATGATTCTCTCTGAAGGATGTATCAACAAACAAGCAAACCTGTCCTCAGCCTCTGTCTGCAGTGAAAAAATAACCTCCCAGCATAATCACCCTGCCTGTAACCCTATTTTCTCCTTGTGTTAAACCTTCTCTCCATCATGGTATGTCACAATTCTTTGGAAGCTGCCCAAAGCAGGGATGTGGCTGTGTATAATGAGCCAAGCACATCTCTGATACAGTCCACAGACTAAATAAGGCAGGAAATAGCTTTACCAAAATCTTTTCGAGAGATAAGACATTCATGTAAGTGAATAGAAATCAGAAAAAAAGATTTTTATGTGATTAAACAGGCCAGGTTCTCTGCAGTTACAGCATTCATCTGAAAGAAGGGTGTGGTTTTTCCCCACTCAGGGAGGGATTGGAGACCCCAGAAAGTTCCCTGACCACTATTATCACCTGTGCAGAAGGGGAGTCACCCAGTCTTTTCCAAAGAAGTTTTACCTGTTGTATGAACAGTTACCAGTGCTGGTAAATAAAGTGTCCTGAAGCTTCAAAGATATGCTGCCCTCTCCATAGTGAATTGGAATTGCCTTGCCCTTCTGGCTTGTTGACATTAAAATTCCATCTACATCACCAAATCTAAGAGGGATGTGTGGTCTTGCACAGTTTTGCTTTTGAGGAAACCATATGTTTTATTAAAAGCGGGAACACTGCTTCTGAAGGCTTGTAATGAATCTAAAATAAACCTTAAGCGGACACATTTGCAGTAATCCCAGAGTACAATTCTGCCTTTAATTGCTTCATAAAGTAGTATTTTAGGACATAAATGAAACAACTACGATGCTTGCAGGTAATTACACCTGCAAGAAATACACTACAGCAACAAGATGCCAGCAAAGGAGGGCTTTAATCTGCCCTTTGTGTCTGGATTCAGTTGCTACAAGATGCCTTGCACACCTCGTAATGACTTTTTAATTTCTTCTCTGCCCTTCAGCCGCTCCCCAGACAGCAGCCGGGCACCCTCCTGCCCGAGGAATGCCAGACAAGGATCTGTTTAGTCCCTGACCTCCCCAAGGGAGGGGATCAGCTCTGTTCAGATGCAGGATGACTCCAGCTTTAGGAACTAGTGCTTCCCCCTCCCTTGTTGCTACACAGCAAACACTCATGGTGTTAACTTTGCAGACTCCCAAGGGATTTCCCTTCCCAAACACCCTTTGACAAGGACTTTGGCATCACACCACCTCTCCTGAGAAAATGTGTGCTCAGCTCATGGTGCCCTGGCTCTCAGCCCACCACGGCCCACCCTTTCACCAGCAATATGAACGTAATTAAACGTGGCCTTGAATTCTGTTTGCTGTGGCTGAGAGAAGTTTGGTCTTGTTTTGAGTGTAGGTTGGGGTTTTTTTTTCCTTTTTCCCTTCCTGCTGCAAAGAGCCAAGAGAAAGGTGTAATTCATCGCTAAGGCTCAAACTAATTAGTTTTTCAGAGGTTCCCAGGCTAATTGTAGGCTGCAATATTTATAATTGATTTGGCCAGATTAGAAATGGGTGTCTGGTGAACCAGCTAGATAAGTAAAGGGCAAATGGGTTTTATTTAGGAGAGAAGGGAAGACAGCTTGTAAATAAAAGGAGAGCATGGAGAGGAAGAAACAGGCTGACTCCTGGCCAATACTGTCCCCTAATGTTCACTCAGGCTTGCAGCAATTCAGCCCTGGGTCGGCATTTTACTTGCATTTACCATAAACTGTTCTTGTTGCCAGGAATGGCTGCCTCCAACAGCGGTGAGAAGGTGGCTGATGCTGCTGTAGGGGCAGGGGAGGTGTTGGGCACCCACCTCTCATCACAGGTGGTTGGGAAATGGAAAAGCCTTGTACGAACACAGAGAACTGCAGTTAATTGAATTACACCGTGCCGTTGGGGCAGCTTTGATCTTTCTGTGAAAGACGAGTTTGCAGAGAGGACAAGAAGTCATTTTTCTCCCATCTGAAGGGTAGCTGACATTGCATGGCATTCCTGGGTTCCAGGTGTCTCAGTTCAGATCCCAGCGTGCTTCTCATGCTAACCAAATAAATTCACACATGCTGGTCCTCAGACTCACAGGATGGAAAAGATGTTGAGAAGCCAGAGGCTGTGGATTCAGTCTTATGAACAATCATTAATTTCCTCCTAATGGAGGACCAATCTATATATCAGAGCAGGGCAAACACACCATCTTTAGCATTCTTATAGCCGTAGGCTTGTAAGAATTAATAAAACCCACTGACTTGAACAGATACAAGTCAGGCACGAAATGAAGCTCTGGCAGTTGCTGCAGACCCCAGACATAATGAGTTTTTCTTCTCTCACCCTTAGACTGTTCTTAGGCCTTGTATATTTTTTTCTTTAAATACATTCACATTTCAGCACAGGAAAGCACCATCCTGTGGGTACTTTATGAAAGATTTGTGAACTGGTATATTCATTTTGGTTTGTGATGATGTTTTCTTTCACATGGTACAATACCTGGCTTGGACAAAGCATTAATAGTTCCATTAATCTGCTGCTTGCAAGGGCAGATATGAACAGAACAGCTGCATCCCCATCACCACTGACAAGCTAAACCAGGGTACTGAGTAAAATTTCCAGTTATTATGGTGTGAAGTTAATTATAAAAGTACCTAAGCATGGAAAACTCTGACTTTACCTCCACAGACAACCTGTTAAATTTCAGTCACACCAAACAAATTCAGCCACTCATTCACCCAAAACTGGCATCCAGCACCAGATTCTGTGTTAATTCCTTGGTAATATGAGATATGCCTGAAGAAATCTTGAGACCCGACTGCCCATATCTGTGCAGCACTATATTCTCAACATTTGGGCCAAAATCCCAAGCACCAGGGCTCAAGCCCCAGGACACAAATTTTAAGCAAGCTGAAGACTTTTATAAGAAGCATATGTGATATATTTGTGTGATACATTCAGGCATAGCTGGGAAACAAAAGTTTAGAATATCTTGGGAAAGCATAAGCCACATCTTGCTTTGTAGATCCATATTACCCCACAACTTGGTGTTTGTTTAAGGGATGGTTCAGTATCAGGGCCACTGTGATCTTGTTATATTCATCAAAAATGAGATATATGCACAAAAAATAGAAGATGGCTGATGCAAAATAGATGGAATAATACCCATCCACCAGGCAGCACAATCAGTGGCTTGGATTTAGAGTTTAAGGATCAGAGGAAATGCTTCCAAAACAGGTAAACTTTGGCTTTCTACAGCTTAAGCTACCCATGGAAATATAAGTAGTCAGGTCCCCTTGTATGGGAAGATATTTAGTGAGACTACCAGAACTCATTAGGAGACTAAATAATGAAAGAGTTGCTGAAAATATGATTTTGAAAGTGTTTGGGAGCTTTTCTCACAGTATCTCTATCTCAAGCAATTTCTTCTCAAAAAGATAATCATGTTATTGATGATACTTAGCAGTCCAGCCAAAGTAATACAGGAAGATTATTGGAATCCTTGTAATTGCTTTTAGATGCTTCCAGTAGTTGAGATATTGGTACTGTGTGGGGGAAAGAAATGTGGAAAGATTTTGGCTTAGATGCTAAAAAATTGGACTGCTTAGGATAAAGAATGTCAAGGCAGGAAAGTTCTCCTGGGTTCTTGTTTCCCTTGGTGCTCTTTCACATAATGCCACTGACTCTATCCAAGTTGTATAATTGGTTCTATATATTTAATTTCAAAAGTCCAAGTTTCACATGTACATATCCCTTAGTTCTCCCTGAGCGACTTAAAGGCTTTGGGATTTTGAAAGCAAAATGTTTTAAGGTGGCCAAGGCAAGTCTAGACTGTGCCTTAGTTACTTATCTGTCCTATGTACAAGGTAGTTTTGGGTCAGATAAATACACATGCAAATATTTATTGGCACAGCAGATGACAGATAGATATCTAATTACTTGACTGAACTAATAATTGCTGCAAATTACTAATTTCCAACCACTACACCCTGTGAAGGGGAAAGAAACCTCTTGATTGCTAGCTTTTCTTCATGAAAATGTATTTTTAGCTGATACCCACTCTGATGTTTCAGAGAATCTATGGCAGAGGTGTATATACGTGTCTGTGTATGTAAATAAGTTTAAATAAGCAGATGAATACATCACCATCCCTTATCTACCTTTCCTTAAAGACAGATAAATAATAGATAGATACACATTATATAGGCAGACCCAGACACCCACACATGCACAGTTACATGGTTTTCTCTGTATTCAGAACACAGTTTTCATTACAAGACATAAGAGGTCTCAGGTGATGCTCCTACAGCTCCCTGAGAAATAGCAACAGGTGATCACTGAACCTTGATGCTGTCCCATGCAAGTGGAAGCAGCCTGAGGGACAGAGCTCGTTGTGACCAGAGGAAAGCAATTCTTTGACTCCAGTCCTCAGGTGAGGGTTGACAAAGCAGGAGTTCACCTGAAAGGGAATTTAGACCATCTGGGTGGGACTGGCAGGAACTGACAGAACGAGAGAACACAGCTCTTAAGCTGAGCCAAGGGAAATATAGGCTGGATATTAGGAAAAAGTTTTTACAGAAAGGGTGATGAAGTAGTGGAATGGTCTGCCTGGGGAGGTGGTGGAGTCACCATCCTTGGATGTGTTTAAAAAAAGACTGGATGTGGCACTTGGTGCCATGGTTTAGTTGAGGTGTTGGGCATGGGTGGGACTCGATGATCTGGAAGATCTCTTCTAACCTGGTGATTCTGTGACTTGAGATATGCTAGGATGGCCAAGAGGCAGGCAGAAATGGTTGTCTAAAACATCCAGTGTTGTCATCAACTGTTTGGAGCTTAAAGCAAGACTGTGGCTAAAGTTAAGTTCTTGGATTCTCAGTAAGGAAATCAGGACATTTTCCTATTCCACATGGGCTTGACTCACTCTTGTACCTCCTAAAGTAAGGAACACCCATTTTAGAAATCCCTC
The DNA here is from genome assembly GCA_013400495.1 of Nicator chloris. Taxonomy (NCBI): domain Eukaryota; kingdom Metazoa; phylum Chordata; class Aves; order Passeriformes; family Pycnonotidae; genus Nicator; species Nicator chloris. The sequence continues at coordinate 60,839 of WAAE01002049.1, forward strand.
TGCACAGATCTTTCTCTCACAATCTTGTGCTTCAAATTGGTAAAGAACAGGTGGGACTAAAAATACCCAACTCTGGTAAAGAGGATGGTTCTTGTTCTGAAGCACCCAGAGAGGGGACAGGGTATGGCAACACATGGAGCTTCAACAGCTGTTTTTCCACTGAAATCTGCTTTTAAGGAGAAGCTTCAGACAAATCTCAGCTTAAGGGCCACAGAAAACAATTTTTGGAGTACACTGAAGGCAGGTAAGGCCAACATGATGGCAAAGCCCTTATGCCTGAGAGGTTCCAGGTGGTGAATATCAGTCAACACTGCCACCTCTCAAAGTAACTTTACCTCTGAAGATCCTATGTTATGACAGATTTCTTGGAGTGGATCCAACACAAATCTGCAAAGACATAATCCTCCTAAAAGTTATGCATCTCATTCAGGGATGCTCATCATAACTGATCAGAGAAACCTCCTGTATTGTAAAAAGTTCTGAGACTAATATGGAACTTTTGTTCTCTCATCCTTTCCTGAGGAGAACAAATGTATTTAATCAATATTATAGTTAGTGGGAGAAAGAGAGAGAGACTCTGTGTGTACCCATAAGAATGAAAGACAACAAGGCCAAGGTCAAAGAAATCTATTGTGCCTTTAAAGCAGATTGAAGTGGGGTTTATAGCAGAAACATCTGATGAAGTATGTGTGATCATAAATAATCAATAATAGATCCAGCTTCCAACTTCAGCCTCTGCCCTCATCCTAAATCTCTTCTCAGACATAATGAGATTCAGATAAAACAAATCTGAACGCTCATGTTCAATATATTTCAAAACATTCTGATCAATTATGTTTTTAACACCATATGGAACCAAATCCAAAACCTTGCTTAACCTCGCCCATTACACAGCTGATTTGCATATGCTTTGGACTCCATTAAGGACAACAAAAAATGTCATCTACTGCATATAAAAGTGGCAACACTTGTTAATTCCCTGATCTTGCCAAAGCCCTGCCAGATGTTTCACGAAGAATAGCAAATATTTCATTATGTTCTCCCTGCTTCCTAAAATTTGTCTGTCAGGAACTGCAAGGATGAACAAGAAAAACAACAGGCATGGAGAGCTGACAAAAACATGAAACATCACTTTCAACCTGTTTCAGAGCTCCAGCAGGGTTTTAAAGGGATTCTTCATGCCAGAAGGACCTTCCAGCCAGGAACATATGACTCCCAGTAAACAGAGGAAAGAGGAAAACAACGACCATTTGCTCTGATCTAAGGAGACAGCATTGCCTTGCAAAAAGAACAGAGTAAAGCACATATAAAAGTTGCCATTGCTGTTTGTTGTACAAGAGATCTACAGATTCTCTTCTGTGTTCCCTTTGTAGGTATTTAATAATGTTTCACCTGCATAACAGGCAGATGCAGTTTTCAAATGAATCCATTTGTAGCTTGTAGCATCTATCAACTCCCAGCAGGGAACAATTTTTAAAATCGCTGTTAACATGAGTATTTTCTGAATATTTTATAAAAATCAATTTTCAAATGCCTGCCAAAATATTCTATGTGTTTTACCTGCAAGTTGCAATTACATTTTCTTTCTTTTTTTTCTGTATGTGAATATATATGTCTATATTTATATATAGTTGCATAAATTCTCAAAAGAATACTAGCCCACCATGGAACCAAGCATATTCTGAGTGAAAGCTGAAGCAACATAAACTGACAAAAGTATTCATTTAATTATAGTAAGACATGTATTTGGATGGATGGGGCAAATTATAGCACAGCTTGCAGAGCAGTGAAACAATCACTTTATAGAGAACCACCCTGAGCATTTAACGTCACTCTCTGATTTACAACTAAAAATGATAAAAGGTCAGTTCTTGTGTGCAGAGTAAGTGACTGAAAAAATATGTCAGGCTGTACATCAAAGGACAATTAAATCATGAGGTTAAACCCCTTGGTTTTCAAAGATGCAGGTTCTGTTCTCAGTGGGCTTGCAGTCACTGTGAGCAAACTGCTGTTCTCTCTTTGGCCCAATTCCCCAGTAACGTGGACACAGGAGGCTCCATCCCTGCCCCTGTCTGCATGGCAGAGCCAAGGTGTGTCTGAAACCTTCCACCACCTGCCTGGTCTAAATGAGGGTGCAGAGCTCTTTAATTGCCTCTTCTATGTATGTGCCCTTCTCTCTTCTGAAAGCAGTGACAAAAAGGGTGCTTAGCCTCGCTGAGCAAGGTCCAAAAAGGTTCTAAACCTTACTGAGTTTGGTCCAAAAACTCCTCTCAGCAAACCACGACTTCAGTAAAGCAGCAAGTTTCCAGATCCATTAGGGACAGAACTCTGTTCTTGATTCTGCCAGACAGGAATGAAGAGTTTAGCTGGAGGAATGATGAGGATGTAGGACTCCTGTTGACATCAAGAGGGAGGAGAGGTGCTCAGTGACACCAAGGATTAGCTGCCAGATCATATTTTGAAAGAGACATGCTGTAGTTCTTGCAGTCTTGAAAACAAGTAACGTCATGAAAGTGAAGGGGAGAATACTTGGAAGGGAAAGAAACATCCAAAAGCTTCCAGATTTTCTGTACCCAGTGTGGCCTCTGATTTTAAACTGCCCAGCAATCCTGGCTGCCAGATCCAACTCAAGCAAACAAAGGCTGAGGACTTGTGCACGCTGGTTCCACTGGACCTGAAAACCTCATTAGTCACAAAATCTTGTATTTCCTGGCATTTGCCTTTGTAGTCATCTTTTCCGAGCACCTCATTTTGTCTCTGCTTCAGAAAGCTGCTTATTGCACCAAAATTAAATGACATTTGCTCTTCTCATGGTGGATTCTGTCTTCCAGGAACTGAAACACCAGTTGAAGACCAGGTTGTGAGTTGTTGTGGCTCCTGAATTGTCACTAAGGCATGGAAAGAGCCCACAGAAATGATATTTTCCAGTGCAAACAGCACAGATCCAAGTGCTAGAATAAACAAACACACTTCACGGAGAGGATGTATTTATTCATGGATACGTCCAGGGTTCTTGATTGATGTGTTCTGTGGTGGAATCTCCTCCTTCCCCACCAAATCATGATGGCTCCATTTTCTCCACAGACACTTCTGCTGCACCAGCAATAATTAGGTACCCCCACAGTAACATTTCAAGTGCCAGTAACACATTACCCATTATAAACCCCCTGTGTGCTGCTGAGGGACCCAGACTCTTGGAATGATGGAGAAAACAGAACGCTGGAGGAGCTGCAGCCAGGTCAGGCTGCTGCTGACTTTACCCTGAGTTTCCCAGGCTTACCCTGGACTTTCTCCTTTTCTGCACAGCCAACCCAGAGAGAAACTGTGTCAGATTTAATGGTGCATGATACAGGCAATTCAGTATCGAGGAGAGGGGTGGAAAAAGGCATTTCTGAGGCGAGATGGGTTATCAGCTCAGCTCAAAAAGCAACCTATCAAGAAACACTGCCAAGGTGACTTCAGAAATGTAAAATTCAGGTGTTACCTTAAGCCTGAGACTTGGTTTGAAAATTCTGTACTTCTCACAAGCAGACTGGCAAAGCCCAAGAGAATCAGACCAGCTCTCAGTCCAGATGACAAAGTAATACACTTAGTGTATATCAAGTGCTGTGCACATGAAAGGTACAGGAAAGATGGCAACATTATGCAGTTTTATCCTGCAAGGAATCAAAGCTCTTATTACACAGCAGTTTTCCAAGGGCTATTACACTCCATTGCTTACCCACCAATCAGCTCACCTTACTGGGCTTCCCAACAGTATGAATCACTTTGAAATAACAATGCATTTGCTTTACATGCAAGCTTTGCAGCCTGAAACACCCCATACTGCTTTCTGAAAAGGGAGGCAGCCTGAAGATTTATCAGGAACAGGGCTGTGGATGTGCAGGAAGCTGCACCAGCATGTCCCAGCTGAGCAGCTGAGCTGCTGAACAGCATCATTCACCACGAATTTTGCAGCCATTTCTGAGGCAGGGAATGACACTTTACATCTTGTCATTTTTAGAACAGAAGGCAAAGGATTCTAAAGTCAGTCAACCTCCGGTGCAAAAGTTTTAAGGAATTGAAGATAAGGGAAAAATGCCCTGTGTCAAAACTTGGCAAAGGTGCAAGCCGTAGATCCCTAATTCTTAGTACTCAGAGTATTTCTTGGTTTGCAAGTGAATAAGGATTGCTGTGCAAGGACAATCATTCCATGGAATGACATCAAGATTTGGGTTGGAAGGGACCTTAAAGATAATCCTGTTCCAACACTCCTTTCATGCCCAGGAACACTTTCCACTAGATCAGGTTGCTCAAAGCCCCATCCAGCCTGACCTTGAACACTCCCAGGGATGGGGATCATTAGTTGATAATTACAACAGCAGTGGGAGCCTGTGGAACTTTTCATGCCAGCCTCACACACTTACTCCACAGATGGGCCCCGTGGCAAGGCAGGGTGCATCCTGCACTCACTCCTGGCAGGGTTGTGCCTGCTTTTGTCGTTTGGGAAAGCTTGGGGCTTGGGAAGTGGCAGAGCCAGGTCAGGGAGGCTGTGCACACTGATCCAGGGCACTCCTAGGCAGGCTTTTCCAGCCATGCTCCCAGGTCTCAGTGGAACACAGAACAAATCCTGCCACTTGCCTTTCTCTGGCACACATGACGTATTTGCTGGAACTGTCACCTGTGAGTTTAGGAGGAAAAGGCTCAGAATTAAATACACAATTAGAGTTGTATTAACCTAAGCTGTTAAGGGTAAATTTGATAAGCAAAATGTGTAAAGTATGTGACCAAAAATCTGTGCCTGTGGAGGAGTCCAGCCAAGCACTCCAAACCAATAGCTTTAGCTTCTGGAGATGCTTTCTCCCACTTCTTCATGCTGTTGTAGACATTCCTAATGCAAAAGAGGCCCACGAGGAGACAATCAAGAGAAAAGAAAATGTCCTGAGCTGTCTACTCCCTTGCTGCTTTCAAGGTCCCCCCATCCCAGAAGTTTCTCATATCCTTGTCCCACACTACTCCCTATAGTCAGGAAATGCCTAATATTTCTCTTCTTGCAGAGGGTCTCCTTTGAGATGGATTAAACTAAAACTCCTTGAACTCAGACCTTTCCATTTCCTCTGTTGGAGACTTTGGATTTAGATATCTTTGCTCCACTGGAAAATATCCACTGATAACCAGCAATTATTATTATTATGACATACATCCTTAGGGATAGAAACTGGCTGCTAGGAAAGGCTGAAATGAAGGGAAGAGGAGAAAAATAAAAATACTGTTCCCACTTACCCTGACAGGGATTTAATCACCTTCCCAGCCTGTCACACCAAGAGTCCTTGGACAACCTCCTGAACAAGGCTCAATTGACACCTCTAATGTAAAGCACTTGATTTTCTCACGATAACATTAAGCATCATTACTAGAAATGGATGATACAGTTCAAAGCTAATTTCAATTTTAATTTGAGACCATTAAATATATATGTAATTGCCTCTTCCCACAAACCAGCATTTGGGCCCTGAAGGCAGCATCCATAGCAAGCTAAAAGACAGTTTGTGGAGTTCTTTCTGTGAGAATTGACAAGGGTGCATGAGATTAAATGATTTATAAAATACATACACGAGGCCTCTAATAGGAATTGAAATTGAAATATTTTGTGATTAGGGCTGTTTTAAAGCAATAACTGTAGTGGGGAGGAGGTGCTGTAGGAGTGGAACAGAGGGTTAATGTGCTCGTCTTGCCAATGCTGTGGACCTGAATGTTCAAGTCATGGTGGAAAAAACAGAGCAAACCAACTGTGGCTTATTCCAGGAGGACTTTGGGGTCAATCATGAATCCTCAGAGAGTTCAGAGCACAAGCAAACTGTGCCAAAGCAGCAGTGGCCTGCTACCCCTGAGAATGGACCTGTCTGCTTTAAGGGCAGTGCTGAGACTGACAGCCTCACAATGAACATCTCTGGCACAGAGCTGAGCAACCACCAAAAGGAGAGATCCTGCCAAAGCACAGACTAGAGGGGTAGTTATGGAGGTGAACAAAACTGTAGCTGGTACAGCATTTCAGTGGGGATACTAAAAATCTCAGTCCAGAGCACAGCAAGGAAATGAGCTCCCTGTAAAGCTCAGGAGAGGCATGAGGTGAGGCAGGAGACACAGGGAGGGTGCAAAGATGTAAAGTATTGAATTACCTGCACTGCTCAAATGATCTGGACTGCAGCAGTGCCCAGGACTGCTGACCACAGGGACTACAGCAGTATCTGCCTCCTTGGAAAGGCCCTCAATTTGATCAGCATCTGCCAGGTGTAGGAGAAAGCTGACAGCCCAGCAGGAACAGGGCTCTGGGTAGATGACAACCCTTGCCCAGAGCCTGTTGCAGGAGAACAGGGTGTTCCATGCTCCTGCCAGGACAGTCAGCAGCAGAACCTTTGAAGGCTCACCAAGGTCAGTAAAGCAGCTGAGGACATGGGAATGGGAGCTACAGGGGCTTGTGGGGCTGCAGCAGCAGATGGGACAGGCACACCCATGAGGTCAGCCTTTGGCCAGTACAACACAGCGGTGGAAGTCATTTTGAAATGTGCTATCCCTTGGTAAGCCTGGATACAAAACGGGGAGCTCACATCCAGATTGTGGCCTATTTCCAGCTCTGAAATCCAAACATTATATATTCCTCTTTCCTTACCCAGTGTTGCTTCAGTACTTCATTATCTACCTGCTGGCCTGGCCTTTTCTGCCACACTGGTGCCAGACCATCACTGATGTGTCTATCAGGTTGAAATGAGTGCTGAACGGGGTGATAAATTGTTGTTTTTGCTGCAGCTGCTCACACCTCGTAAATGTTTAAACAGTATAATCACACACATATCTAGTAGCTGCTTGGTTATGTTTATTTTGGATGAGGTGCTATGAAGTTTCTTAGATGTGCGTGTCAAATATTCATAGATGGCAGGCCACTGAAATATTTTTCTTTAGTATTTATTTATAGACTTTATTTATCAACAGAATCAATCTTTATGTTCCCAGCTGCAGCATTACTTCTTGCCTTACCCATTTTTCCCAGACAGTGCCTGTCTATCTAACAATATCCCTCTTCCTGCAACATCTATTCACAGAATATCTGTGCAAGGTATCTTCCCATGGGTACTCACAGCATCCATCTCTTTAATTCCAGCGATATATCCACTCCATCTAATGCTCGTCATCTCTCTGAAGCACTTGCTCTCTCTCTCCTCACCATCTCTTTATCTAGGCAATGGTATCTGTTGTGATTCTCTATCCCTTTCTCTCAGTCACTCACAGCACCAGGGTATGATTACGGGTTTTGGACCACAAGAGGTTTCCTTTTTTTTTTTTTTTTATTTCCCCAAATTGGGCTCACAAATCACTGGTTAATTTATTTATATTTTTTTATGCAAAGGCTGGATGTGAGAAATAAACTCCGGGAGGGTACAAGTGCCTTTGGGTCAAAAACTCCTTCCCAGGCTTATTTGCTTCCCTGCTGTGTGTGAACTGTTCACTGCTGTGAGAGCTGCTGTTACCTGTGAAACTCATCTTCAAACAAAGATGCTGCAGTGACTACTGCCTCCCTGTTCTCTTCCCCTTTCCCCTTTCCAGTTCCCTTTTTCTCCTCCCATATTGCCTCTCTTCCCTTTCCCCAGTACTTTGCATCCACTACTCCAAGAGTTTCCCTTCCCATTCCTTTGCCTGCTTGGCATTCTGAGGATGACAAGCGAAAGTCCCTCCCTATTAAAAATTCACTGTCAAATAAATATTAAAGCAGGCAGGAAAATCCAGTTGGCTCTGTGTGATTTATCGTGATCTGCAACACAAGACCCAGGTTTCATGGCCTATTTACCCACTTCACAGAGGTATGAAGGACTTGGTGACCCTCAGCTCTTAGAAACCCCATGACAGGGAGAGATTCTCTCCTCACCATCAGCCTGAAAGAGATGAGTAGGGCAGGAGTGAAAGGATGTAAAACCTAATCCTCTCCTTGCTTTTTTCTTCCTACTTTTTTTTTTCTCTTACAGAAAAAATGACACAAGAACAGTACAAAAAGTTATCAGGTCACATGGAAATTATTGGAGAGGAGAGGAAAGAAAAAAAAAGGAATGAAAAAGAAAGAAAGAAAGCAGAGCAAACTCTGACAGGAAAGGAGGGAGGGAAAATCTTCCATGTCTCTGCTTTTGGTTCCCTGTGCAAAGACCCCAGCAGTTCATAATTTTTCTTCAGGCAGGGCCAGTATGGTTCAACAGCAGAATAAAACATGCATTAATTAATGAATAGCTTCACAGTTTTATGGATAGGTTTAACTCTTTCCCTTATTTAGAGCTGCTGGAAAAGACTGAGACAGATGCAAAGCACAACAACATGAATTAACTGGTATTGACATGGAAGGAGAAAATAATATTTTCACTGAAGTGAGCAAATTTGCTAATAGCTTATAGGTTCAGAAGGGACCCAGATTTAATTTGAAGAGTAAAGATATTTCCCCTCCCACCACAGTCTGCCATGTCTCTGTAGGCTGCCAGCTATGATTACCAGCCTTTGTCTTCGTTCCTTCATGGCAAAGGATGGGAATAACTGTGCTCCCAGGAGTGGCAATCTGCCAAATGATGACTAACCCTTAGGGCAGAAGAGTCAATACAGCTTTCAGAGGAGAAGGCAGAAGAATAACCCACCATTCCCCTTCCCTATATTGGTTGGGACTGCTTAACAGTGTTTTAGACATGTAACATCCATGAAGGAGACAAGAACAGTGAGTGGGGAAAGCTTTCACACAGGAGCAGTCCATGAACTCCTCAACAGGTCCACAAGAGAGGTCTGCTGTGAGTGCTTGTGTCATAAAGAAAGAAGCCCAGACCCATGGCAGGGAGCAGAGCAAGAGGCAGCAGTGGAAGAGGGAAAATGGAGAAGGATGAGATTGGGGGTCAGCTGCTCAAGAGGTTTTGTGTGTCCCCTCATGTTCACCCTTATCACGGTGTGGAGACTCAGTATGAACCAGTGGAACAGGACGTGGAGGCACTCCAAAGGTAGATCAGAAAGAACAATCCGTCTTGTCTGACTTGTCTAATTTACTTATTGTGAGCAGATGGGTTATGAGGTCTGCCATCAGTGATGAATTATATTCATGATAAGTCATTCCCAGCTAATGAGGATCCATTATCATTATCTGCTAAGGAAGAGTAACGGCTTGCCAAGGCAGAGTGGGGGTTTCACAGTTTCCAGGGAGAACATTCTGGGCTGGTAGCCACCTGGCTATTGAATTTTCAGGAAACTGAAAACTTTCCAAGATGGATACCTTCTGCTTGTTTCAAGTCTTGGCTTTTCATTTCTTTGAGCAAATTCAGGAGAGGGAATGTAAAAGGAGGTGGAGGAGGAGGAAGTGAGGGAAAATAGTAGTAACTGTGTCTGATAAGACTGTGATTAAATCAAGGTCTCACTCTAATTACACTGCATTTAAATAAATTTTGCCTAGTAAGTAATTGTAATTAAACTGCAATTAAACATGTATTTATATCACCATTTCCTCCCCTGCACAGCTGTCTGTTTCCACCTCCTGTTGTTGCTGTCTACCTGCCAAAACCTCCGAATTATCGCAAGGGACTTTACATTTCCTTGGACTTCCTGGAGGAGATGTCGCGGAGGGCAAGGTCTGAGGCTGCCCCACAAGAAGCTAAAAGGAACATTCTGTTTCCAAGCTGTGTTGGAAGAACGTGCAGCTGATGCTGTGGTAAACTAGACCTGAGGAAAGGGTTGTGAGGGGCTAAGGTATGAACGAAAGGAAGCAAGTGTCTCCTTTCCTCTCAGAGGAACTTGAAAAGGGACACATTTTCACATTTTCACCGCTTTGAAAGTTCTTCACTTTTGGGCTAGAAATGCAGGCATCCTCCTTGCCTCCTTCAGAGCACCTTTGTTATGAGTTTCTGTCCTAAAGCCCCAAATCTCTGTTTACAGCATCAAGTTTGTGCATTCTTTTACATGATCTGGAGGAGAAGAGCTCACTTATCTACACAGTACTCCTGCAGGTGAGAGTCCAGACCTTGGAATACAACTCTTGAGCTCTGTTTTCAACCTTTTAGGAGTACTCACTAACTCTAACTGTGTCTCAGTTTCCTTTATTTGCTGCTCTGAGCTCCCTATACATAACAACCCTACAGTTGGTCTTTAAAGTTTACTGCAGCTCTCAGCAATTGGGTTAGGAAAGTCTGTTATGGAAAAACAGGAGGTTCTAGCTATTTAAAATGAAAGCTAGTTCCTGTTAGGAACCTGAAGGCGGTAAGGAAAGGAGAAACAAAAGGAGAAATAAACAGCTAAAGGGAGAGTGATAAAAATGAGAAGGTGAACGCATATCACAGCAGGAAGAATGCCCAGGGCTAACAAAAGCAAACTGGTTTCTCTGCCTTACCTCCCTCCTCATCAGAGATGATGGAAAACATCTCCATTTGTGCCTGTGCTCTCACAAAGCTCTAATTAAGGGACTGGAGAAATACCAGCGTCACCCTCATCTGTTTGTGCTCAGTTGCTGAAAGGACACCATGCATCTCCCTGACAGGTAGTCATTACAGCTTGGTATGGGCACCCCTCCTCCCAGCAGAGCAGGAGCCCTCAGTTAAATACCTCCAACGAGATCCTCCATGTGTTTCTGGTGCTCCAGGGGGCTGAGCCATGGAGCCCTTATCATGGAAATCACTGCTGGCAGGGGAAGGGCAGCTGATGGAGCAGAGATTGCATCCTGGTCCTGTTGCTTCAAAAGACACGCAGCACATGGGAGAATCCTTGTGTACAAATTTGTGGCATCCAGAAGTGCATATGGATGCAATTATAGTATGTGCAATGTATACAATTATAAAAAAAAAACCATTATTATCCAAACTTAGTTAGATCTGTTTAGTTACTGACAATTTCCACATGACTGCTGTGTTACAAGCTGTGTTCACTACGTCTCTTCCTTCAGACATTTCTGTTTTCTCTCTGATTAACTGGTCTCAGGAAGGTCCTTATGGCAGTGTTTGGTGAAAAAAACCAGAACAAGCATCTCAAGTTTGATTTTCTGATGTGACCAATAGTCAGCCTGATCTGGAGTAATCTGTCACGTCAAAGAATATAGATCCCAACTCTGTGACTCTCAATTTCTTTTCAAACCTTTCTTGAACCTATAAACCTCAGTTCTACTCTCATAAATAGGAGACAAAAGCAATACCACTGGAGTGGCATTTATCAGAGGAATGATTGGGCATTACTTTCCCTGCTGACTCACTCTGGAGTCATTGCTTATTTATTGGTTTGTCAACAATATCTTTCACTCATAAACAGTCTGATCTAAATGGCACCCTTTCCACTTTCTAAATCAGAATGGGAAGAAACCCCCAAGGCTGTCATCACCCACAGTTCCCCACATAGCATCCTTTTTAATCAGGAGCCAGGGAAAGAAATGGCACCAGTTTAGGGTACACGCACTGCTGCCCTTTCCCTTTGGCAAACTGCTGCACACAGACTCAAACCATCAGGTACACGACTACTTTCAATTCGATTCAGCTCAACTTAGAGGTGCAGTCAAAGGAGGAAAATTATTGTCACAGGTCAAAGCCCAAACCTTCCTTTCTCTTTAATGGATCTGTGACTGCCTCAGGCTTTTTGTTTTCACGTACAGTGAACTCCATTCTGCCAGCAATTCTGTTCTGCTATTAGACAGATGGAATAATGTGAACAATTATCACCTCTGTGTGCATTCTCTGTCTTTCTCTTCTGATATAGATACATCTATTTGCAATCATGGATGGCCCTCTACAACAGACCTAAGACAGATCTTTTAGAAACGAGGCTTGGATGAGTCTCCTGAACATTTGGGACTCAGAGGAGATATTCAAGAACCACCTGGATGCAATGCTTTGCAATGTGCTCTAGAATGACCCTGCTTGAGCAGGGAGCTGGACCAGACAACCCAATGTGTTCTCTTCCAATCACACCCATCCCGTGTCCAGCAGCATGGACAGAGTTCAAGAGAAAACCTTCTCAGTCCTGCCTGTGCCTGCCTGTCACATCCCTCAGCCGTTGGAGCCAGGCTGTGCTGCCCGTGCTGTGTGCTCAATTTCAGACTCGGTCACTTCCACAACCAAGCACTCATCACTCAATTTGGCTGACTAATTGGAATCCAAACAGGCCACGGGCAGATTAAAAATGAGATCAGTATCCCTTCCCTTGTGGATTAGTTGCTCCGGAGGGGTAGGCAGCACTAACAAAACTGTTTCAAAGCAGGGGCTATTTTCTTCTCCATGGCCCACTTGACTGGTCGTTTTTACACACTACAGCATGATCGACATTCTTAGTCCTAGGAAAAAAATGTTTTGCTGATTTAGCCATGGTAGGAAGAAGGATCTATTTTTGAGCAAAATCCAGATATTCAGTCTGAAATCTCAGAGAGGAAAGCTGTGAAAGGAGAGGGAAAAGCAGAAGAGAAACCCTCCAAAGGTAGAGGCAGAATGCTGCGAGACATTATCCTTCATTCAGCATGCAGATGAGTTCGCCAGGCAGGAAGCAAAATGGAGAAAAGGTGTCTGAGGCATCACATGCCATCTCGGCTGTCACTCACACACTTTAATTACCCCTAAATCAAGTGCAATAGCTTCCCCAGCCCTGAAATGCACGCTGCCTGTCTCCTTATACACATAATAAGGCCTGCAGGGATTTCAGAGACTTTAGCCTTTCGTGTCTCATTGCTCTGATCCGGAGGTTTCTTTTAGCATAAAATCAGCAGAAAAGCGTTGAGAGGCACAACCTTATTTTAATAAATCCCTATCCTGCTTGCCAAACCTACCTGAGTCAATGAATGCCCAGGACTGTGATTTGGATTCTCTTGCACAGGGTATATTTGTGTACTGCTGTTTCCATATGTCATCCTGTACTTGTTATGCTGCTTGTAACTCCACTGGTACCTAAACAAGGAAGGAGCCCCAGCAGAAAACCTGCAATATTTCTAATTTACATGAGATTTCTAGGAATGGGCAAGACCTTTTGGCAGAAAAAAAACCCAAAAACAACTCCAAACACCTGTCCCCTTCCCAGATACCAATCAAAATTAGTTCCTCCTAGGGAAAGGAAGGTCATGAAAATTTAGCTGAGATTTTTTTTTTTCCTATTTCTATCTCTGGTTCTTGGCCTTCAATTTGTTAATTACTGTGGGTGACATCCAAGGAGACATGTACAAAATGAAGCATCAAACCACCGTAAGAGGGGAATTAGTCTCAGGTAGTCCAGCCACTACAGTGCCATCTGGTCTAAGCTAAATTTGGTGGCTGTCCCTCAAATCTATGAAGGGAGACAAAAGATACATTGCGACCAGAGGTAAATAAAGTCAATAATTTGATCATCTTTCAGCAGCCACTTCCTCTCTTCATGAACTACAGAGGAAGGTAGGTAACCAGCTCTATTTAGACACACAAATTTTACAGCCAAAGGCTCTATTTTGTGAAGGTTTGTGCTGCTGAGAAAACATGCCCCAAGGAGAAGTTTGAGCAGAGATAGATGAAGGATATTAAAATGGTCAATGAAGAAAGAGATGAGCCTAAACTATTAAATCCATGTATTCCTGCAAAATTCAGCACCAGGGCTGTCTGAATATCCTGTGTCCTGAATTTTGGATATATATCACTGAAATAGGGAAGGTCTAGGACAGGCAAAAGATAAGCAGGAAAAAACTGTGTTTGGCTTAGGTATTTATTAGCTTTTCTCTGCAAGAACAATGAATGCATCACACAAAATGCAGAGAGAGAGCAATCCTTCCCCCAAAAACTTGCACAGGAGTGGGCTGGGATACAAAAGCAGTATGATAATATATTAAGTGGCAACAAAGTGTTATCCTGAAAATTTCATACTGTTAGCAAATTATGGTCTCACTAAGAACTGTGATGTGTGGTTTGTTGGCTCAGCCTTGCAGGATATTTTATCTATTGTAACTTTATTTATTGTCCCATCTGAATATAAGCAGATCATCCAGTGTCCAGGTTGAGCAGTCCTTGAGGAGGACACCTGGGATAAACATGGTTCCAGTGGAAGGTGTGGGCTGGAGTTTTGAGTTTGTTTTGTGAATAAATGAAACCAGAAAGCTGCCACCTGCTTGGGATGCATTTGAAAGTAGGGAGAAAGATAAACATTGCAGGAACTTATGATATAAAAACCTTATTCTGTAACTTGATTCCCATCTTGGAGACACCCACAGGAAACTCATCTACAGGAGGGATCTGAGAAAGGAAAGGGCAAGGAATTAGGGAACCTTTACTACAACCACTGGAATAAGAAAGTGCATTAGAATGTCGGGGGGGGTGTAAAAGATTTTGAAAGCTGCTTTTTGAAAAAATTAAGATTGTAGCAGCTCTATTGGTACCTGGTTTTTCTCTGTTGAAGAAAACTCCAGCCCCTTCCCATTCTAAATCTACTTTAAAGCTCTCCAGCCAGCTTGTTGACCAAGACCCTCTTGCACACTTGGTCATTTTGTGCCCATGCCTGAAACCTGAAGAGCAAGAGGCATTTTGGGGCAGGATGGCAGTTCTCTCACAGCAGTGTGGACAGAGTTACCACATTCACAGGCCACATACTCATTATATCTCTCTGGTGCTACCACCTACTTCCCTTCTGACCAGATTCTCTCCACATTAAAATAAATGCTATTGTAATGATAAACAACTGGTGAGTGTGACACGACTGCTGACCTCACACATGCACCCACAACAGGGAGCAGAAGAGATTTCCATGAAACAGGGGAATAAAATAGATAGCTCACTGATGATGTGGAAAGCACTCTGGTGTGGCTTGCAAGAACTCACTGAACCTACAGGCAACATCCAACCCCTGCAGTTGTGTGCTGAGTTCTGGTTCTGAAGTGCTGTTGCCTGAGCACCAGCACTGCACATGCCCCCCTTGTGTTCCAGATCCACTGGCTCAAATATTTCCCTTCTTGTTTGTCTCATTTCTCAGAAATGCTGAACACAGTGTGAAAAATCAGCAATACAAGGAATTCTCAGCAAATTTGAAAACAATGACACAGGAAGGTAAACATCTGAGGCAGGAATAAGCTGCCAAACATCAGCTCCTTGACTCCTTTGAATATTTTCTTTCTTTTTTTTACCTATGCACGTGCTGTAAAGCCTGTTTTTCTGTTTGCTGTTTGCCCAGTGAATCTCCAAAGCCTCCTGTGCCTCAGCTATGATTCGTTTCTGAACAAATTCATGAAAGGCAAATAGCATGTTTCCAGATCCACACACTTGTCTGATATTACTGGGCACTTCATCATTTGGAGGAATTTTTTTCCCAACTTGTCTCAATCTTGCCTTTCCCCCCATACATGTAAAACCATTGCCCCTGTATTCTGACCACTCAGAGATTACAAATCACTCGAAGTGGAGGAGAGCTGAGCCCCAGCTTTGTGCTTGATGCATTTTGTTTAAGTTGCTCGTGCTGTTCCAACATCTGTCATATCCTCCACAGCAGTGCAATCAAACTGTCAGGGCTGAGTGAAGTTTTGCTGATCCAATCTGCTCCTTCTGTGATTCCTGTCAAAAGCATCAGGAGGTGGCAGATACAGTTGTGTGCTCCTTAAACAACAGATCTTTATTTTTGCACATTAAAGGAACTGTTACTGTTTGTTTCTCTTAAGCTCACAAAGCGTGTTCAGATACGGCTGCAGTCACAAACCAGGCTGCACTTCCCAGATTCTTCTTCATTCCTATGGCTCCCCAATTTTACCTTCCACCTTCACTTATGAGGACAGAACATATAAATATCTCTCAGTCTTGCTGGTCTCTGTAATTCCACAACACATCTTGGAAGCACCCAGGAGGAAGTTACTTTGTGGATCCTGCATTATTATCAGTGAGGAAATTAAACCAAAGGGTTGTATGGAAAGGGGAAGAGTCATATTTTAATAAGCTCCCTTCTGGATACTGCACTATGAGTTGCCAGATAAATGTTATTCCCTGTTAACTATACCAAAAGGATCTGATACTAATTGATATTATTGATGCTAATATCACTAATCACCTTGACTAAAAGGAGAGGATGTTCTTTCATAATTTAAAAAGGATGTACCTTTGATGTACCTTAATAATCAAAAGAACTTGGACAAAAAAATATTCCATTTGGGCTCTGTTAACATGCAGCATGTATTTTTAATCAGCTTTGCAGCATGATGCACCTTCTCACACTTCTGACTGAAGCCTTAAACTCGTGCTGTGAGGTGGAAACTCACAGTTTTATCGTTCAATAAAAGGAACCTGAATCTGAGGTGAATCCTATGGTCCTGCCCCATTTCTGTGCTGGCCTCATAGCCTATGGCTTTCCCATCAGGGCAGAAAGTCTTCTAATTACAGCAAAGCACCAATGGAAAATGAAGCCTAGGATGCCATTGTGCCCTCTCCTCTAATACTTATATTGGCTGGTGACTCCTGCTGCGATGAAAAATCAAGTTCAGAAATGCCTTGATTCATTAAAGAAAAAATGTTAAAAAAAAAAAAAGAGAAGAACTCTAAGATAACAGACTTTGGTTCCCTAATACATTTGGTTCTTTAAAAATCTCAGTTTCCAAACCTGTCAGGAAAGCATATTAAAGTTTCCATGATCTGTTCTTACCCCCGTCCAAAGCATCCCAGACAGGGACTGGATTATTCTGCCTTGAACAAAAAAGAAATTTGAAATTCCTGGCAGAGAGGGATTCTGTGCTGCCTATAGGCATGAAAGAAGATTGGCTCCAACTTCCAGCTTGGATACAGAATTTCAAAATACACACCACGTAAACCCACAGATTAATGACAAATTAAACTCATGGGTCCAAATGCACAAGGTTCAGGGCTCTGAAAATCCCACATGGTACGTAGTTGTGATCACTAGGAGCTGTTCTCTTTGACCTTCTTCAGTGCCTGTTCTCTAACCCACCCTTTCCAGTTAAAGTTCACAACAGATCCCAAGAAGAGCATCCCAAGGAAATGCAATGACCCGGAGCAGGCTTCTGACAATCTATTTTACCTAAACAAATACTGTAGAATAATTTTTCCAAGGTAACAGAAAAGTGAATGGCAGCACTTCCATGAGCTCGAAGCTGAGCAGGTTGGTTCTGCCTGGGAGGGCTTTTGCAGCTACTGATTGCACATATTCTCACACTGTGTTAACAACTCAGCCTGACTCCAGTTGTTGATGAAATTTGTTTTGGATCACATCTGTGTTGTATGATGGAGTCCAATTGTGAGCTTTTTGGCAGCTGTATAGACTACTAAGTCTCCACTAATTTGATTTCTTGTCTGAGAGTATACATCTTTAGGGAATTTACTGCTTGCTCTTCTCTGAGTTCCAGTAATATGGCACAAACAAAAACAAAATCCAAGGATGACTTATAACAAGAATTTTGCTGGTCACAGGACTTGTCCTTATAAACAGGATCCATTAGACCAGATGAAATGAAAAAGTAGTCAGGGACAAAAAATTGCTGTCTCTGAGAAGTAGCCACTCTCTGAGGAAGAGGAAACTGTATTAACAACTTTTACTAAAAAGATGATTTCTCAACGGTTATCTCAAGCAGAACTTTTAGCAGTGCACCCACTGTAAAAGAAATGGAGTCTGGAAAATGAAATAGAAAACAAGAATCTGTGGTTGACAAGGAAAGGGAAATAAAAACATCCTCAAACCTTTTTTTTTTTCCATATTGGAAAAAGAGGAAATTAAATCTGAGTTGGCCAATTAGCCCCCATCGTCCCCAAAGGCAAGACAAGATCTTTTTGCAGGAAAGCCTTGAGGTGAAGCCAATTCAATTAGTTTCCACAGCAAAACTGTCAAGATCCAAAAAACTAGGTGGAATAATGAACTGATTAAAACTTGTAATTGCAATTCAATGGATGAAACCATTAATCACAGAGATGGCAACATTCTCTCATTTCAGGACTGTGCTTGGATGAGTTGCCCAACAAAAGGGATTGTAGGAATAAAGGGCTAACATAAACTGGAAAAGGAGCATCCTGGACAGAAAATTGTGTCATCCCATGATTGACCTGAGGACAAGAACAACCTTCCCTAGACAATAAAAGACTATTAAAAAACCTTAAGGCTTATTTTATTCTTATTCTCAATTCCTCAGCTCTCTTACACCACTCACAGCCTGAGTGTCAACAATGTACTGAACAACACTCGAATCATACTCAAAGTCAATTCTTCCACCTTTAATTTCATGTGTTTCTAATATATTTCTCCTCTTATTTTTTTCTCTCACCTAGCCCTCTACTGCAGGTGCCTTGGTCTCATGTTCATCCTGCTGACAAGCTGCTTGTGCTGTGCCCAAAGCAGGATCTCAAGGGGAGGGGAGGCCAGGCTGCCAGCTGGCAGCTGCTCCAGAGGTGTTCAGACACTTCCACCATCCACACCCTCTGCTGCTTTCCCAGCTGCTGCAGATGCTGCCCTGGCACAAACTGCAGAGCAGAGGGAACCAGGAGAACAAACCCCACTTCTACTCAAACAAAACCTTATTTTAATCAAAGGCATTATTTTTATCTAAGCTTTTGGAGACAACTCCACAGCTCAGACGAGTCAATCCATGACTTTTCATCACCTAAACTTTAACCCATCTTCTTTCTCTCCTGCTACTCCTTCAAGATTAAGCCATTGTGATGAGCTGAAGAGGTCAGCAAAGTCCCTCATCTTGTCTTTTGTCAGCCTAGGTTTTTGCCTTGGCTGACTCCTCCATGTCCTCTCTCTGAAGGGAAGGGTTTTACTGGGGTGTCCACTAAGCTGCTGAGAGTGTCAGCCAGGCTGGAGAGAGACCTGACAGGAGGATAAAGAGAGGTGGGTGGGGACAGAGAGGGTGAGAAGAGGTCTAAAAATCCTGCATTGAACCATGTGTGCATTGCACATGAAACTGATCAGCAAATTAAACAAAAAGCCTGATAAGACGGCACCACTGCATTCATGCCAAACCAGAATGGAAACTAACAGAAGAGGAAAAAAATTGGATGTCACTGCATTTTGGTAATTGATTTGTCAGTGTGTAATATTTCCTGATGGTTGGTTACCATTTAACTTAAAATTCCAATGAAGTCTACAGGTTTTGTAATTATCAATGGTACCACTAAGTGCCTATTTTACAAGCAAGGAAGGTTCAAACCAGGGACATGAAAATATTTCTGCTGGGAAAAAGGAAAATGAAGAAATAGGGTGAGAATGAGTGAAAGCTCCTCTTAGCTGAGCAGATTCTTCCCCTGGAGAAACAAAGCTTAATTAATTGTAACATCACTGAAGCTCTGCAAAGAAAAAAGGCTATTAAGTCATGAGCTGCATCCTCCAGACCACAGCCCAATTCCCACTGAGCTATCCAGAGTTGTGCTTGGTGTCTCTGGGGATGAACTTTCTAGAAATCCTAACTCACTGAAGCTCTTGTGCACTCAGAAGCAAAAGAACTCCGACAACTTTGGGGAGGAAAAGGCAAAACTGCAGATCTCATGGTCTGCAAGAGCCTTCTCAAGGACTGGGTCTTTGCTTAAGGAATAAAGTGAAAGACATGAGAAAAGTAGAAGGTGAAAGAAGGAAAGTGGATTTTCACCTTCTCTTTGGCTCTAGCCAAATTCATTCTTCCTACCAAAAATCTGTTTCCAATCAGAAGCCTGCTCTCCACTTCAGATGTGAGAGCTGGAGGGAGTGGTTACAGGTGGATTTTCTGTCTCTCACAAATTATTGTAGCCAACAGAAATGCAGCTGAACACAACAAGCAAGATCTGAGCTGTTTGCAGTGATTTTTGAACTCATTGGAGACATACCAAGTAACTGCCACCCACACCACTTTTAAGAGCAAATAAATGCAGCCTTGAATTAAGTGATGCTTTAATGGACTTGCTTGCTCCCTCTGCCTTTTTTATTTTTTTTATTTATTTTGGAAGCCAACTGCAACTTCCCAATCTTGCTCTTAATGTGTAAAAATCCATTATTAATTTATTATTAGCTTATTTTGCCACTAATGATCTAAATGAAGCCTGTCAACTAACCCACATCAAGAGAGATAAAAAATAAGTCCTTAACTTGATTTAAAGGCTACAGCTTCTAAGTTGTGGGAGCAATGTGGGAGTTCAGAAGCTCCAGGCACAGTTTAGAGGAATGGGTGTTTTTAGCATGAAGGGAGGGTGAATGTATTCCTTTGGCATAGGGAAATGAAGAACTGCATTGAGGAATTCACATTCTGGAAATAACAATGCTTCCTGGAACACCAGATGGGACAAAAAAAAAAAAGGTCCCTTATTTCCATCTGGAAATAGGCTTCTTGGCACTTAACAGAGTGGAAAGCTCCCTGCCTTGAGGTGCCATATTTTCAAGGTGTTCTCTGAATTCTTAGCCCTGTTGTACTGAATAACATCAACAGGATTCTCAAAGCCAGCTCCCTCTCAACAGCCTCCTATCCCACATGATTCATTTGACCCCATTCTGCACAGGAACCTATTTCAAGCCTTCATTTTTCCCAAGAGTACAAGAGTAGGTGGGAACAAGCTGCCTTGTGTCCAGCAAGGACACGGGGATGCACACAGGCAGTACTTTGACAGACTTGAGCTGAAAATCCAGTGTCCTGTTCACTTGCCAAAAACCTGTCACATGGATCACAAGGGGTACAAGTCAAGGGACTGGTGATCTTGGACAGGCACTGGGACGATTCTAAGATAGCTGGAGAGTACATACTAAGCACTAAATATGAAATTATTGTGCTGAGATAGAGCTCTGGGGCTTCCACACCATTTACACACCCTGGACTCTTCCTGGCTTCACTATCTTAGGATTCTGGAAAATCAGCCAATTTAGAAGACAGCCAAAGACAAGATCCCCTTTTAGAGTCTCCAAACTCTGCTGTTCCCTTCCAGGTGACCTCACCAGTCTTTCTGAAATCTCCAGCATTCCTGTAGGTCCCCCAGAGATCATACTGGGATATGTTTACACTGCCTTTCACTTTCCTTTGCAAGACCTTGGCCATGTTTATTGATTTATGCTTTGTTTCCCAGCACTGTGTTTCTGCTGAAGGTGACCCTGTGCCTTCCCAGACTGGAGTGTGACTCTTTTGAGCTCATGCTGTAATGCCTGCCTGACTCCTGTAAAACATCACTCTCTGAGCAGCTCCTGATGGATGTTTTGGTCAAGAGTTCTGCTTATTGCATGTCAAACATGGCTCAAAAATGAGCACAGAGTGAGTGCCTTGACGAGGTGAAGCCAGGATCACATCCAAAGTTCCTTTTGTTCTAAAGGTCAACAGATCAGCTTCTCCAACAGGCTTTCCTTCAATTCCAAAGGCTGCAATTCCAAATCTTTTGCTTAATGTAGTCAAACAAATATGCTTTGGAAAATCATGAGTTGGTGGAAAAAGGTCAACTAAATTAGCATGGGGGAAATAGAACTTTCTGCCTTCAGATCACAACAGGAAATCAACTTTTGTCTTTAGAAACCAACTGATCTTGCCATTTCTCAGTTTCCCAGCTTCCTCTTGGCAACTGATAGAGCTCCACCAGAGCCAAGCTTTCAGAGAAAGAGTTCCTACAGATAGGCCCAGCAACTCATATTCGAACTCTTTATTAAGGTGTTAATTTTAAAATGTATTAAGCAGGAGAGTCATGTCACCTTTATGTTTTTTTAAAATTAGGAGAATAAGCAAAGCTTTTTCATCTGAGTTCAAGATTGCCATCATCCCCTCCCAGCAGACATCACACACTATGTTACAATGTGCTGTACATACACCCACTTCACAGGGTTACATCCTAATTCTCATTTCTGAAAAACTTCTCAAACTAACTCAGACTTTTCCTTCACTCACTCAAACCACTGCTGCTTGTGCTACCACATTTATAGAGAAAATAGTTCCATTCCCTGAATGACTTGCACTGTTTTCTGAAGGTATTTATAGACATCGATGAAATCTCCCCCAGGCTCTTTCTTTACTACACTGCAGAGCTTTGGTTCCTCCCTCTGTTTGTCCTATCCCTCCAAGGCATGGAATTATGTGTGGAGGACAAGAATCACACACCACCACAAAGTGCTACAAAGGGGAGTAAAGTAGCAGTGCTAACAGTGCCCATGTTTGGAATAGTCTAAATAACAGAACACAAGGTATTCCTGTGATATCAAACAGCACAGCTCTACAAATATCATACAAAGTGTCTTGATATATATCAGCAGAAAATCTCGTCAGAAATACATATTTATACATCACAAAATGTCGTCCTATGCTTTGCTAAGGACTGGGAGAAGTTTATAAAGAATGACACTGTCGTATTTATAATTTAAGGTAGAGAGGACAGACAGAAGAATGGGAAAATCCAATCTAGATTTTTCTCCCAGGGAAAAAGAAATGCTCTGAAGTATAATGGAGTCAGTGTGTTTGAGTCTGCATTTTCACACATTAACACAACTCTGCAAAATGGGATTAGAGTGTTCACAGCAACAAAATTTCTGCCATGGGGTAGAGCCATCCCCCTGCAGTGCTGAGTCACACAGGCCATCGTGAGCAAGATCTGGGAGGTTCTTCTGATTAACTCAAAGATGGATCCATAAAAACAGCACTACTTCATGGCTTTGCTGGCAGCCCTGCATGAAAGGCCACCCTTGGCTGTGTACAGGGGAGGAGGCCAGGCTGACATTCAGGTGGGGTGGAGCTGGCATGGATCACAAATTCCCAACCATTGTCCCCCCCAGTCCTTCTCAGTTGAGTATGCTTTTCCTCATAAAAGAACACACGAAAATTCCATCCCCTCCCATCACCAGAAATGCTTTCAAGTTATACTTCTACAGGATAAAGAGCTGTTTAATCACCAAAGAAGATAAAGTTTAATTCCTTCCTATTTTTAATAACAGCCTTAAACTTGCAGCGTATTTTTTGAGTTTTGTGTCTTCTGCATAAACTGACCAGATTCTGACCCTGCTCTGAAAGCATTTCATTTTGCCACAAAGAACACCAATGAGCTCCAGTGTCTTTGTAGTCACCTGAATGTCTACCAAAAGTGTTTCCTGAAGACCCATGACACCTGATGATCCAGACATCACTTTCCCAACTTCCCTGAGAATGTCTCTACACCTCTCCCCTTTCCTGAGAAAACACTCCTGGTTTTCAGCATCTCCTGAGATTTGAAACACTAAAAAAAGCCCCAAACAGAAGAATATCAAAATAAGACAAGTCAGTAATGCAGATAAAATTCTGCCATTCTGTGTAAAAGTAGGTTTCATCCTCTGCTGGAATAATGTGCTCAGGCTTAGTCACTAAAAAGGCCAAGCAGAAAGAGACAGCGGAGGAAGAAAAGTAGGTTGGATTATTATGCATTATTATAGAGGGGGAAGAAAGTAATCCATTAGAAGGAAAGTGAAAAGCTTCGAGATGATGAGGGGTAAAAAGTAAAAGAGGGAGAGTAGACACATGAGAGAGCACTGCAGATAATGTCTAGAAGGGCAATTACTGGTTCCCTTTCTCTCTACTCTTTCCCATAACACAAGACCTGGAGGGCAACGTGCAATTAAGGGCCACCCATTGAAAACATACCAAAATGAAACACTATTTAGTGTGTAATTAACCTGTGGAACTCAGTCCCACATGGCATTCTGGACACAAAGAACTCAGACAGAGCCCAGGAAGGATTAGACACTACTAAGAGGTGGTAAGATAGCATTTCCCATTCCACCAGCTGGATAAAAATAAAGTACAAAGAATATCAATCCTCCAGCTTCAGGGCCTAAGTTGTTCATTGTGATCAGCAGCAGGTAAAGCTCAGCAGGATGTGAAAGATGCAGTTCTGCCAGTGAAAGCTTTAGTGCACAGCCCTTTCCTGTGTGCTGCTTGTCACTTATCTCAGATGCTTGTATGGCTCCTACAGCTCCAGTATGAGGTCATTACAATCAGTAACATATTCATCATCACAATAGCCTGAGAAGGCACAGAAGAGCTTTTTTCCCTATTGTACAGACTGTGAACAAAAAGGTTAGGGACACGCTGGAGGTCACACAGGAGAGGGGAGCAGAGCACTGTGCTGCTGCCTGCATCCATCCTGATCACTGGACCCTACAGCAAGGCAGACCAAAGAGCCAGCTGGGGAAGGAGACAGCAGCTCCATTTCCAGGCCTCTTCCAAACACAGATGTCCCAACACTAAGCGTAGCAGCAATTTAATTAAACATCTCTAGCACAATCAACACAACATCCTCATCAGCCAAACCATGACCAAAGCTGAGGGACCCAGCCCTCAGGTGGGACCTCCCAGCAGGTTTCTCTGACCTTGCTGACACACAGCACTAGCTCAGTAGCTGGTTTGTCCTTTGGGATGAATTCCAGGTGGCACAGTGTCTCTTAGCATGCAATATTCATTCCCCTCCTGCTGTGACTTCTCTGTAGGGGTTTAGTGATGCAGCCCACTCAGGGCAGGCCATGAAGCTGCTGCATGTTTTATTTACCCAAGCAGTGCCAGTCCAATGCAATTGCTCCTGTGGGTTGCATGATCTACCAACCTTTTGATACACAGAAATCAGGGCTTTCCTCCATGTGGAAATGGGCCACTGTTTTTTTCTTTTCTTTTTTTTTTTTACAAATGGCTATGTATATGCACTCTGTATAATTTTTGATATTATCATATATTTTTAATATACTTAACTGAGTGATTCCTCAGTCATTCTTTGATGATAACTACAGCACTCCTTTAACATTCATATTTCTTTTCTCTCTTCTTTAACCTTTTCTTTTCCTGGAGCAGCTTTGCCCTGAGGTGGAAATGTAAAGGTCCACCACAATCTTTACTGGAGAAAAGAGTCCCATTTGAAGCTGTTTCTGTGATACAATGAATGCACAGGTCATTTTGAGAACAAAACCTAAAGACACAGTAACCATAAAAGTTTTATTTCCTTCACAAGTGATAAGCACATATGAAGGAACGACTTTTCTTCTTGCTACCTTTGGCCTACAGTGGAACACCTGTTTAAAAATGTTCCTTGATACTAATCTCCAACTGGTGTTTGACTTGTCTTGAACTCTCAAATGTCACCAGCTTTCAACCGGTGCTGTGAAAAGCCCT
The DNA here is from genome assembly GCA_013400495.1 of Nicator chloris. NCBI lineage: Eukaryota > Metazoa > Chordata > Aves > Passeriformes > Pycnonotidae > Nicator > Nicator chloris. Next base: position 85,854 of record WAAE01002049.1, read on the forward strand.
AACTTACATATCTATAAAAGAGCTCTATTTTAACCAAGTCTCATTCTTTCTTCCTTCCTCTGTGCCTTTTTTCTGCCCCTCCTTTCTTTCTGTCTTTATTCTGCCACTGCATTTCTGCTTTGATTTTGAGTTTTAATACAAAAAAAAAAAAAAAAAAGGGAAAGAGGAGAAGCTATAAATTATACAAAACAAAACTACTCTTAATTAGTCAAAGCCCTCTTTAAATGAACACATTTTTCCTTACTCTGACCTAGCACAAAGCTTTTAACTAAATTTGCCTTTTAAGAGGTTGTTCCACTTCACCAGGGAAACAGCCAGCCTTTCTGAGCTGAAGAGATGCCAATAGCACCCTGCAAAAGTGAGGAAAGTGTTCCTTCAGAAATACAGAGACATGGGATGGGAAGGGGAAAGTGGATGGTCACAAAGGTTAGGAATGAACAGATTTAATGTCACCTGTTCCAACCTGCAGCTCTATACTGAAGCGTTACCATAAACCAAAAATCTCTGTCACTCTGATTGTAACTCCATGAAAATGATAAATCTTCATTTCATGCAGAAAATGTAGGTTTCCATGGGCCCCCCTTCCAAAGCCAAGTAATGCAGGTGGTTGGGACACTCTTCAATGGGGGAAACATCAAACAATCAAGGATGCAGCTCAGGATGTCACTGACAAAGATCAGTAGAAAATTGCCTCCTTAGTGGGATCTTGTTATGAATCAATAGATCAAAAATCCAATCAAGCACATTCCTCCACACACATCACAGGGAGATCACAGGCAAGTGCAAGTCACAGATTCCTTGATCACTGGCTTGATGGGTGTGAGAGATGCAAAGCTGGGTCATGCAGCTGGACAGAGGGATGCAAGAATGATGATGATGACGTTGCCCCTTTGAGGAAAGGAAGAGCTCAAATTCCACGTTCAGAAAGACTGTCAGAAATTGTCAGTGCTCCACATTATTCCTTAATCTGAAGTATCATTAGATCATTGGCTTTGAAGTCCACACTCTGAAAAGTAATTTGGTTCTCTAATAAGGCATCGAGGCACCAGTGAGCCAACACACCAGAAGAGGATAATGATATGGGTAGTTCTCTCCTTTCTGCTGGTGTCATCCCTCAGATCTAAACACTGGACACACTTTCCATAGTACTGCTCATCTGAGCATATCAAATTGCTTTATAGATGTTCATTATAAATAATTACCAGGCAGCACATGTGAATAATTTACAGGATGGTAGAAGTGAAATTTCTACTGCTCTCACATTTTTTCTCTCTTTGCAGTTTTAAGACTTTTAAAATTTGTTCTCTCTCTTTTTCTGGCCAGTGTAAATTAAGAACATCAGTAATTTGAATACCTTCCTAAATCACATCTCTAGGTGCCTATAGTTACAAATACTTAGCCCTGAATTTGGCAGCAAATCTGAAGCAGCAGCCTAAGACAGAGATCCCTTCTAGAACCAGCTGTGCCAATGGAAGGCCTGCCTCCACCTGGATTTTTGTAGCTAACATGAGCTGCTCCATCAGCACTAACTTAACTTTTTATCCAGGTCAAGCATAACAGTAATCAGTAAGGAGGTGTGAGCTGCAGGGCAGTAAGTGGGAGAGGATCTGACTCTAAAACACACCTCACTAATATCTGGAGGAAGTCTGAGAAATTAACAGACCTGAACCCATTAAATCCAGTCAGAGTCACTTCTCAATGTGTCTCATTAAGACAAATACAGTTAAAGCATGTGAAGATACTTTATTGATCAACAGGGGAAAAGAAACCTTTTCAGATTTACTGGGGTTTTCTCCTCCATTTTCTACAGAGATTTTACACAATTCTGTTCACTCAATCTCTGCTTTTCATTTTTCCCAGTCAGCTTTGGGATTCCATCTCCCAGGGCAGTCTACATTTAACAGTCACAAGCATTTAAAACATAACTGTGAATTGTCATAATTGTCATTTTGAGCAGAGGCTGGGATTTCTGGGGTTTGTTTCCTTTTTTCTTTTTTTTCTTTTTTTTTTCCCCTACAGGATCTTAATTGCCTTTTTCATCAGAGGTTTTCAAATAGCGTTGATGCTTGGGAGAGTTTAATGCTTGAAAAAGAGAAGAATGGTGCCCACCTCAGATACTCAGAAGGGAAAGTGATTCAAAGAAACAGAACTAGAAAGGTGTGTCAAATGGCTAAAGGTGTGACACAAAGCCCAGCAAAGTACAAAGCTGAACACAAAGGAGGAAGGGAAAATACAGCAGCTGTCTACCAAGCCAACACGAAAATGTTGAAAAGTTAAATAACTAGAAAGGAAAAAATGGGAGAGCTTTCATGGTAGGAAAAAGAAAGGGCAAAAGAGAAAGAAGCAGCACAAAGACAACATAGTCTTATACACACAGAGGAAAAAAATACATGTCCAATGACAGAACATACGGACAAAGAAAAATAACCCCAACCACAGATGGATTTCCAAGGCAACACACAGAAACCAAACAAAAATTAGAGGCTAGAAATTAATTTAAAATCTCCACAAAATAATTAAAACCCAAAAATATTTTGTTTGCTGATAGCAAATAACCTTTTCCAGCTTAATAAAAATGTTCATTTTCTAAAAATGCTATTTTCCAACACAAGTTTTTCCATTCAGCTAATGTCACCCAGCTCCAGCTATGTATTCCAGGCCCCCAGGGCTAAACATAATCTATCTGTGTTTGAAATGAGAACATTTTTGTTCAGACTTTAGGCCAACAGCAACCAAAGGATCTATCAATGCTCTGGTGAAAAGAAACAGGCAGGGAACAGTAGGGGTAGATTTGACCATGCTTTGAACATCAGACAATGTCCAAGCAGTCAAGGATACCTGAGCCAAACTGTCACTTTTAATACCCTAAAACTAATTCAGAATAATGACTCCATCCATACAACAGCTTCTCCAATGTGTAGCCCTGCAGGAGCTGCAATGTGCTGGTTGCAGAGCCCTTCCAAGATTTCCAGGTCTGTGGGAAGGTGTTCTACAGCAGGGCAGTCAGCTCGCTGCAGTGAGGAGCATAAACACAGGACAGCAAATGTTCACGTGCCAGGGCAGCTCGTGGGAGGCTTCACCCACTGACATCTCCACCACTGCTGTGGAGACAGTCTAGTGTACTATATACTTCACCATCCCAGAGCTTTGAGCCAGCCAGGGCTCTTTTTTGCAGGTACCACAGCTGTGATTAGCTGGAGGCATGGCTCTGTGATCAGAGCTGCAAGACAGACGGATCAATAGAGCCATCAGCAATTACCACTGGAACTGCCTGGCTCTTCTGCTTGTTGTGGCAGTGGGCAAGTCAGCATGCCTGGGCAACAAGCAGTCTCTGGCTTGGGAGGACATATGGACAAAGGGAGAAAAAGAGTGTTCATGTTGGCACATGAACCCCTTTTCCCTCCCGCTGCTGCTGTCATGGTCTGGAGGCACGTGAGCATGTGTGTGTGTCACTGCAGAAACATCTGATCCACTGAAGAGCCTGGGTGGCACAGCAGGCTAATGCATCTCCTTCATCTCTGGAGTTAGGGGTGGAACAAATTTGACAGTCCCAGGGTATTCCTACGTGGATTTCCATTTGCCTCAGCCCTCTATGCTCACTTTCTTCACCCAAAGCAGATTTCATGACCAAAAGTCATGGCAATGTAACAGGCCAGGATTTAGTAGAAAGGAAAGTTGCTGGAGGGGCAAAACTGGAGAAAACAGATATAAATCAAAGAGTTGGATGCATTAGCAGAGGTACCTGAAAAAGAGATGATGAGAATGGCTGGAAATATCCAAGTTCAGGAGAAGAAGAGCTGAGGAGAGACTTGGGACTAGCACAAGTTGCCCTTCAGAATGTCAGAGAGAGAAAATTGCTGTAGCCTCTGACCAGCAACACTACAACTTCTGTTCACCTTCATAAAAATCAGGAAACACACCCAATGTTTCAATAATGAAACAAAACACCTTATGGCACATGCAGATTTTTGAAAAAGGGTTCTAGCTGTATGTTCTATCCCAGTTGGTTTGGGTCCACTGCTTTTAGCTGTTTCCTGAGGCATGATTGCTTTCAGTTTTGGAAAGCATCAGTGTTCAGCTCAGCTCCAGGCACCATTCTAAAGGAGAGAGGCAGGGTGAGTTTTTGAAGGAGGCAGATAGCAGAATTATTTTTACACGAGCCGTTACTGTTCTTTCTCACTGGAACACCTCCCCGCTGGTAGTGCTGATCCGAGCCAGCCCTCACCCTGAAGGGCACTTTGCTTTTAGTCCTCACTTCACTCAGGGCTGCAAGAGCTCAGCCATGAAAGGAAGCAGTGAGCACGTCCTACATCCCAGCTGCAGCTCTCCGCCTCTCCGCTCCTCCACCCAGCTGGAGAGGTTTGGCTCCTGACTGAACTAAACCAAGTTCAGGCAAGCTCAGCACGAGCCATCTCAGTCCCAATAATGAGGCCACTGGGGATCATTTAGGATGGTGTCATTAGTGCAAACACATAACCTTTGAGTTCTTGGAGGTGATTTCATCTCTGTTTCCATAGCTGATAGAGTCTGTTGTGTACAGACTTGAGGAAACTGGAGCAGGATATTTCAAGTCAATCTCAACTAAGCCTGATGACTCCCCCCAGTTCCACCTCCCTTATTTATAGCCAACAGCTGGACACTGCAAGTCAATGACCATCGACAATATGACACGTGGATCTACAGACCCAGCAAGTCTATTATCAACTGAGCTGACAGTGCTGGATCCTGGCTATCAGCAGAGGAGAGACAAATATTCCAGCTGCCAATAGATGTGCCCTTGCATGGACCTTACGTGAAGCACCCTTGGCCTGAGGGAGCAACAGAAATCAATGAAAATCCTTTGTTGTGTCAAATTCTGCATACCTTTCAGCAGCTCCCTCCCCTCCTTCCTCTGCTACAGGTGGACCACTAATCAGAAACCCTTTTTTGTACAGCAAACAGCTAAAGCTTTAAAGAATTAACAAGATGGCAGGGTTTTTTTGTTTGCTGATATAATCAGGGATCTCACCTCCTTTTCAAAGCCCACGGGACCAAATGTGTGAAATCTTTCATTGATTCTGCAGCTTCCCTTTCCAATCTTGTTTGCAAAAAGCTCTTGAAATTTATCCTGCACTTGAAGATGGCATTTATAGTTGTCACTTTTGCCTACCCTCAGCATCCATCCTCCACACAAACAGCTTCTCCCTGGAGTCAAAGAGGACATCTGATAATTTCCAAGAGGCAGGATTGCAGTAAAGATCTGCTCACAGGGGAGAAGAGACTCTGGAAGTGCTCCAGCTGCTCTGCTTAAATGTCCCTTCAGAATCCCCTTCAGCTGACTGAGAGGAGCTCTGGCCAGACTCTGGCTAACCCCAGGATCCAGTGTTGCCATAGACAGAGGTTCAGCACAGCTGAGAATCAAGCCTGAGGTCCCAAAACAGCTCAGCCCTGCTATTTTTTAAACCCACATGTCAATGAGTAGTGAAAGAAGTCTGCTCAAAGTGATCAGAAGACAACAGCTCATTTCTTACAGCCCACCCAAGAGCTGTACAACAGCAACAATTCTGCTTTAATGAGGGCCTGGGCTGCAGCTGGGTCAGCTGTCTTGAAGCACAAGGATCCCAGCTTTAGCTCTAATGCTTCAAACCATGAAAGCTATCACAATTCTCTGTGTAGACTCACAAAGTACTTGTTCAGCCATTGGAAAGCACTAATTGTCCTACCTCCTTGAGCTTCCAAGGGTCAGACTCAAAGGAAAGAGCAGAACACTGCGAGTGTGGATGGGACAATGGGACAAAAGGCAAAGTGAGAAGAAATCTCTTCAAAATAACAGTAATAAATCAGAAAGCACTGATTCCCTGTCTACACAGCCGGTGGTATTGACAAACATATCTCCTTTGCTTTCTCCACAATTACACTATCAACCAGGCTTCTGGAAGCAATGAAAACTCTTTATCTGCTATCGCTGTACACTGAGATTTGAAATTACTTTCAATGACAAAATGCAGGCTTAAGTGCTCTCACTGCCATATAGTAGGTCTGAGGCATTAGCATCAAGAGATGCTGTGAATGAGTCCTGCTCCTTCATTGCTCTCAGAATAGCAGATGATATCTGCTGAAAAGTCACTGTGATTTGCTGGGCAGAACCTCAGCTCAATAGGGACAAAGTACCCCCGAGTTTGACAACAGCTTCTGTCTTCATTACAAGCTCTTCACCCACCTTCACAGACACAGTCCTGTAACTAATGACTGCAAGAGGCTCACCACAGGCTCTGCAGAGCAGTGCTTTAGCATAGCAGCAACTGCTCATCGCTGAGGGGTGATTATCTTGTCACACCAGTGCTTCCTTCTCCTAGGCAGACGTGGTGAAGTTATCTGGAGAATGCCTAAAACACACATCTTTGAGAGGGAACTGTGGGGTGATGGATTATGGGAGGTTGCCAACACAGGCACCGGAGCCATTAAGACTGACTGAGGTCTGATTACAGTTTTGCATAGTGTAAGGGCACATCTGAAAATGTGTAATTTAATGGCTCATTGCTCGCTTCCTACCTAGAATTGTAATCCTTCCTGGTGCAAGAAGGAGAAACTGCCAGAGTCTGGTGGGTTTGAAATCACCTGTTTGTGTTCTACTAGGAAATAGCCTGCAAAATCTCATGAAATACCAAGTAAGGAAAATGCTTGGCTCCTTCTGAAATTGCTTCAAAGTGATCAGCCAGCAATTGAAAAGTAGAGCTGGGATTGCTGGAACATTCCCTGATATTTGCTTTTTGTAACTCCCTTAAAGCAGGGAGCCTCCATTTCATTACTCTCACTTTCCTGAAGGGAACTAGCTATTTTCTTAGTCATTTCCTTATGCCATTTATTTTTTGCCCCATAAAGCTACCGCTGGTGCACACATGTCTTGCAATACAGGACCTCTATAAACCAAGAGCTGGTGTAGGAAAATGAGTGTCACCTTCTGCCACTGAGAGATGGAGGCTGGGAAGAAGCAGGTTTTCTTTCCATAATGACCTTTGTTTCTGGCTCTGCTGTCCTACTGCCAGCCAGCCACAGCAGTCAGGGCTGGCAGAGCATGTTTGTCCTGTTAACTCAGGTGCTGCCCCTGCCCTGACCCAGGTAAAGAGCTGAGCACTGATTTAGACTCTCTCAGTTTTCACATGTCAGCCAGCAGGCCCTTTCCTTTAGCAATATATCATGAAGCAAGGAGAGATTTGGCTTCTGTCTTGAAAATGCAATTCTTCACCAGGTTGTGATGAGGCCTTGGGGTGGCTTTGAGGTGTCTCCTTTATGTTTTTACTTGGGAAGCTCTTGTTTGAGAGAGACAATTTTTATTCTGGCTAGCTTCCACATTCCAGTGCCAAACAACACCCACTCTGACAGCATCACTTTCTTTTTTTCTTCCTGCCAGCCTCTGTCATGTTGCTGTTCATATTCTTGTTTTTCTAATCCCTGAGTCCCTTCTTTCATTCACTACTGCCAGAGACCTTGATCAGGCAGCAACAGACCTCCTAAAAAGACCTCAAGGCTTAAACATATCCACAGCCAGGCCATCAGGAAAACTACTGCACCAAATAAAACTGTCTTTGGGCACGAGTAGGCTGAGATCTACAGCCACCAATTAAAAAGGTGCACTAATTACCCTGAGCCAGGGAATTTCACATGCAGACATATAGCATCATACACCTGCTGGAGAAAAACCTGTGTTTGCATGAGCAGAGCAGGAAAAGCCCCAGATGTTGTGATTGTTTGTAAATTCAGTGAGCACTTTAAATCCTCTTTGGGGTGATTAGGGGTGATCAGGAGCTGGCAGTTGTCTGGCCCTCAGCAGAGCTGCTGCAAAGCTGCTCCTGCAGCGGCAGCCTTGGGAATGCACAAAGTCTCTGTTCCTGGTGAGCACCTTCCAGCAAGCAGGATGTGCTCCAGCAGTTAGAAAAGGGGCAAAAAGGACTGCTGGGTTTAGAGTAAGAGCTTCAGTTTAGGCTTTGGGGGTTTTTGGTTGTTTGTTTTGTTTTTTGGGTTTTTTTTCTTTTTTTTTTTAAATTTTGGTTGATTAGTTGGTGGTTGGTTGGGTTTTGTGCATGTGCATGGCTTGTTTGCTGTTGTTTTTTTTTCCCATGAAACTGTTGGTTCTTTGTTACTTTAAAACTCTAGACTTCTTGTCTGCTGGAGGTGGCTGACTAAGGTGATGAGAAAGATGAAGTGAGCAGGTATTTTAAGGGTGCCATTTAAAAAAAACCCCAAACTGTCAAAAATACACTGGGATTGGAATCATGCAAGTCCTGCTGAGATCAAGTGGAACATGCATCTGGAGAAATTGCAAGAAGGGGAGGAAGGAATAATAAAAATTATTTCATATAGGGGAACATATTCCTTAGGGAAAAAATAAAAACCCCCAAAAAACCCCCAAAAGGCAAACAGAAAGTCTGAGAGCCACAGAGGAAACACCAAGCAATTTCACAGCAATTCCCTTGGGAGTTGGTTGCTTTCCTGAGACTCCTAATTAATTATACATGCTAGTGAAGAATTATAATGTGGCTTTGAATAAAATAAAACTCAAAATTCAAAATGAAGGAGATAGGGAGAGGGAAGACAAAATTATTTTGTTAATTCAAGTTTGAACTAATTTAACTTTAATCGGAAGCTGACAGGAAAGTGGTAAGCTCAGCTGCTTGTCACATTCAGCAGAGATGTCCCCACTGTCTTTAACAGATAAAACATTTCACTACTGACCTCCAGTGGGAGCAGAACACTGCCTTTAATGCTGTTGAGTGCAGTTTCAACAGATCTCAGTCCTTACTATAATCTGCTCCATGGTCATCTCTCCATCAACCTGAACAAATGGGATTTTTTTGAGTCTAAAAACGTTGGGGTTTTTTTAGGGCAGTAGAAATATCTGGCTTCTATAAGCTGCAATGACCTCCATGACTCCATGACAAGGCAAGTCAGGGCAAATCTGAGTTAAAGAAAAGACTTTGGGCTCACCAAAACAAAGGTGAAAAATCTTGTCAGCAACAGTAATTTCAAGTGTTATCAGATTTAGGCTTTACAAATCTCAAGTGCTCTGATCCCTTGCCCTGAGTCATGTAGAGAGTTCCCAGAAACCATGTTCATCCTCTCTGTGGCCTCTTCCCCCTCTTTAGACTTTCTAGAATGTAGCCCACATCTGGGGTTCATTTATTGAGTTTTATTTGGATTTCTCCAATAAAAAAAAAAAAAAAAAGAAGGCAAAAAAACCCAAAAAACAACAAAAACAGAAAACCAGACCCTGGTTGCCCTTGACTCCAGTTATGAAAACAAAAATAGAACATCAGCATATCCCAAGAGCCAAAAGGGTCCTCCAAGCAAAACACAAGGGTTGTTGTGTGAGCAAACTCTGCCTGTCCACACAAGCAGATGTGCTCTCTGCCTTTCCTTGTGACATGATCCCAGCTCCTCTGGGCCAGGGTGGGAATTCCTGCCACTGCCAAGCCCCCTGAGGAGACAAGGCTCCTCACTGCAGCTCAAATGCCTCCTCTGAGCACAGCTCAGGCAGTAAAGTGCCTCTCTCTTTTCCCAAGCAGGACATTTCAAACAACTCAAGGCTTCAAGTGAGAATCAATTGACAGTGACTATTAGCATGCAGGGAGCTTGGGTCCTGCAGCACACACGATGCAGGCTGCCCTGGAAGGGGATACCCTCTGCACAGTGTTGGTCATACTCCTTGACCACATACAGATGGCCTGGGGACTGCCCTCAGCAAGGTCTCACTGCAGGGGAAAAAAAACCCAACCAAACAAATAAATAACTAATTAGCAGAATAGCCATCTTTAAATAAATGTTAAAAAAGGTATGGCACCCCTCAGCATGCTGCTATGGGGTCATATGCCAACAACACAGGACCCAATATCCTAGTCAAACTTATCAATTGTCTTTTAGGTGTCAAAGGCACCATCTCTTTGTGGCTTCCAATCCTTCCCATTTATACCAAGACATTCTATTTTCTGCCTTTATACTATCAGAAATTTGTTATTTAGAGGTAATGGGTCAGCTGTTTTCTCACACATCAGCTCCATCACAGGCTTGCTGGATTTTTGAGCAAACCTCTCTGAGACTCATCTCAGACTCACAAGGATATTACAGATATCCCTCAAATTCCTCATTAACCTCCTATTTTCTCTAGTGCCTGTAGGAATATGGAAATGACAGGCCATAATTTATGAGTATTTTGCTGATTAGTACTGGCAAATCTCCTCTCTCTTTTTTTTTGGATGCCCCCCTGATCTGTGCTTTTGTGCTGTACCCAGAAGTTGTGAATTCACTGGGGAAAAACAGCCCTTCTGTTTCAAGTTTGCAGATTGCCTAACACAGCAGGGCCCCAGTCCACAGCTCCAAGAGCTGCAGATACAACTGCAAACAACAGCAACAGCAAACACCACCCATTTCTGCTCCTGCCCACTTGAATCTGGACTGAGCACGTAGCTGGCATGTTTGTCTAAATCTCATTTTACAGGAATCCTAAGGGCAAGAGTCCCATCTCATCTGCAGAGAGGGGAGCCCTCTGCTCCCTGCCCATTTGCCCACAGCAGCAGACCCCAGCTGCTCCTCACCAGTTGAAGACCAGATGTGCCCCTGGTCTGCTGCCAGTTGGCAACTGCTATGTCTCTGTAAAATAAGGGCACTGAAAAAAGCCAGGTTAAAACAACAGTGATTCTCTGGGACCAGCTAGAAATAGGGCAGTTGGATATGAACAATCACATAAGGAAGGATGGATTGAAACCACCAATTAACCTCAAGTAGGTCAAAGAGCCACTGCAGGCAAGCACATCCCAGTCACAGATGACAGGGGCTGAATTTAAAGCAATGGCCTAAAAGAAGAAATCATTATACCACATGCCTGCACTCCTGTATCAATCTGCCTTTAGAATGAGGTGTTTTAGACTCTCTGTTTTTATCCAGCCCCATTTCCATGCACAGCACTATGGCTCTTGCTGTGGCAGCACAGATCTGACATCAGTTAAATTTCACTTTCAAACATACACAGAGGCACGTGTTGCAGAGTAGAAATCCCACTTGACTTTCATCAATTATTAAGAATGTTGGTGTTTTAATTTTCATCTGACCCTCCAAATAAACTTATTGTCTGTAGTATTGCTGCTTAGCAAAATTTTGTAATATTTAATGTTCTCTCTTAATTAATATCTCTGAATTTGGATTTTTGCAGGTACAACTCCAGTTCTCCTGACCAGATTTGGGTTGGCCAAGTCATTTCTTCTTACAAAAACACTTCAACCTTCTTGTTTTAGAATGATTTTTCACTCTCCCCTTTATGATTTTCTCATTTATGTGCTATAGCCTGGAGCTCTGTGAGTCTTTGTTACCACCAGCTTTTAATCAACAATACACCAATGCTTTCCTCCTTTGTATTTTACTAATGGAGCAACATTTAAATTCACACCATGGGTTTTTTTATGCCTGTCATTTGTGATCTGTAAATTGCAACAGAAGAATTTTGCTGTATGACCCCACATACCTGCCAGGAGCACCTCTGCAAACAATGTCTAACTAGAGACACTTTCATTCTCCTGTTATCTCTGCACAGATTACACTGCTACTCTGATTTTATAAACACCAACTCTTCTGTACTTTTCATCATTTCCCATCCACCCAGCACAAGTTCAAGAGCATGTCTACCAAGGTATAGTTTCAGCCAAAGAAACTAAATCCTATAAAACGGGGCAGTCATACAACACTCAAAAATAATGTCACATCCCACTCTTCCAACACACAAATGAACCTCACATTCACAGTGTTGGGGACAACACATTAAGAAAAGAACCAATAGAACAATGTAGAGTAACCTGTAGAGCTCACAGCTTCACACAGATTTCCTCAAGGCTCGCTCTGCTTCTGCTTCTCATTCTGGAATCCTTCTCCCCAGCTGTCCCCCAGAATTCTAAACCTGTCAATAAGCATTTTTGCTCTTCTTTGCATGGCCCCATTATATGGCCCTGTCAGGAGAAAGAGGCAGAAGGCTGAAAGTCTCATACAGACTCTGATGCACAAGATCTGTGCTTTGCTTCCTACAGCTCAAAATAAGTTAAAAAACCTAGGGTAAATCTCGAGGTAGACTGGTCTGTTGGAGAACCAAAAGTGCATCAGGGATCTACAGCCACTATTACTCCAGAATCCCATTTCCAGCACAGGACCAAGACGTGGATAATTGGGCAAGAGGTTCCTGAGGACAGAAGCACTCTTGCAACAGCTGATAAAAGCCAGGTGTAGGCTGGCATTACCTTCTCTTGCTCAAAGAACTCTTTTCAGTTCACCAAAGCAAAATAGCACCAGGACTAACACAGAGACACATTTTGATCATTCTCTTCTCTATTTCTTTCACTGTCTGACAAACGAGATGTTACTTCAAGTGTATTCTCTACTTATCAGCCTGGGCTCTTGTTTCACATTGGGTTTTGCAGACACTGTACCTGAGGTGTCAGAGTATGATGGAGTGCCAGCTAATGCTTGAATAAAAGAGTTTCTGAATTCTAAAGATGAAATGGAGAAAAAGGAAGATATGTCTTGTAGAGATATGTCAAACTTTATTCTCAAAGTGGCACACTTCCTTCTGGGAAGCAGCTAGAATCCATTTGAAAAAATCTTCAATCCGTGCTGCTCACAAGAGGAAGGAGTTGCTGCTCCATCTTTTCTCTACAGGCATTAGGTCACATACAGGGAAGCAAGGGAAATTTATGTCACTTGGTACTTTGAGACAACTCCACATTTTCACTGCCTTCTCCCTGCAGAGGCTCCCTTAAACCATCCCCTGTTGGTATGTCCAGATTGGGGTGGCAGAGTGGCAAAGAAAACTCACAAGGATGTATGAAAAGGAGCTGGACACATTCACCAAGAGTGGACTGACCCATTATCCAGCAGTTTGAACTAAGGATGTTTGCAATTTTTCAGAAGCACAGAGCAGGGATTGAGCTGCTCTCTCTACATGGGATCAGAGTGCTCAAAGACATTTCCAGTAAAACACAGAACTGTGGACCTGCTGTCTTTCAAGAATATATGATTTTATCTTGAGCTAAACCTGTTATTTCACAGAAACCCACATCACCTCCACCTCGATTAGAGCATAGCTCACAACTTTACAGAGACTTCTTTCTATGGGAAATCCCATGTCATGCTGACCACCAGTAAATGTGATTAACTGTGCAGGCAGCAAGTGACAGATGTGTCTAAAAACAACAGGAGTTTGGCATGGGAACATCTCTTACAAGCTGCAAATACACATGTGAGCAGTTCCTGTGAGTATAAAAGAAATAAAAAAATACCCCACTGACCTATAACTTTTTCTACGGTTACCCCAGAAGTTACATAAAAATAATAAACCCCAAAATTAATTACAAAGACATTACATATAATTCTGGGAAATGCACTGGAACTCATTTTTAAAGTTTGCTCTTGCTTTTCAAGCCACAGCAACTGTGGGAATCTGTGCAGAAGCTTGGATTACACAGAGCTTCTTCAGATTGCTGGGCAAGGGAGAACTGATGAGGTGAGAAATGCTGGGAGGTCCATCTCAGAGCTCTGCAAGTTATCACAGGGACAGCACACATCCACAGAGGTACCCAGTCTCCCTGGCTCTGAGGCTGTGCAGGGGACTACCACACCAATGCATCAGTTAATGCAAAGGGAGGTTAAAGATACTGGATTAACAACCGGAGCAGAAACCGTGGCACCACGGCAGTCTCAGGGGAAAAAAAGTCACACTGCCTCCTTAGGGTGAGCTTTTCCTCTCACTCGAGGCTGTGAGCAAGTTTCTTTCAGATCAAATGAAGGACTGGCAGTGGAAGATGAAGTTTTGCCTTGGCCTTTGCCAGTGAGACACAGAGGTGAGTTATGGGACCCCTGTGAGCCATGCTGTGCTGGCCCAGCAGCACCACTTCTGTTTGACCTGAATTTTTAGCAAATAAATGCGACACTATTCTTTCTTTGTTGCCACTTAAGTGAAAAGCCTAATCTCTGATCAGTTTTGCAGAAATTGGATCACAATGGTAGATTGTGCGAAAGGTCATGAAATCGACAAAACCATAAATGAAAACATACAGGAAATCTAATAAAAAAAATCTTATTTTTGCCCATGTTACCATTAAATCTCCTGCCTCTTTTTATTTGGTGGAAGAGACAGAAGCCTTCCAAGCTAGAGGCCACTTGTCACTTACCTTGGTACATTTCTAATTGAGAGGAAAAAAGTACAGGCATGAAGAAAGGAAGGGAACAACAACAACAAAAAAGAAAAAAAAAAAAAGACTGGCGCATCCTTCAGCCTTTTGTTTTAATTTTCATTTTGTTTTCATGGTATTTCACCACTTCTGTGGGCTTTCACTGCATTTAGAAAGTCGTTGAAAAATGTTAATGGTCTGGTGGCAAAGCAGCCGTTGGGAATGAAGAATGAGGCAGCGACGGAATGAGGCTGTGCAGCTAATGATTTCCTACATGAGCTGATTAAACATTGCACTTCCATCTCTTGCCACCTAATTCCCTCCACAGCTGATTTATGGAAAAAGCCCCACCATCTATGGCTCCTGGAGTTTTATTAGCCAGTAACAATTTAGCACCACAAGAGGCTTTCCCAAGCTTCTAATTTTATTATAATGAAGAAGGAAACGGGATGAATAGAAAGAAAAAAACCCAAACCCACGACGTTGCAATGTGTTTGCTTAAAGGTGAGGGGAAAGAAGTGAGGAAAATTAGTCCAAAAAATGTAATAGAAATATCAAGGAGGGCACCAGGTTCACCACTCAGGATCCTGTTTAGGATGAGAGGATCATTACTTCACAGAAATCATTATCCTTTTCAAGGCACAGAAGAAGACAAGTACAAGTTCCTATAAATGGAATTTGTCTGGTACTATTTCAGTGGGTTTAAAAATAGCTCTTCACCTCATTTTCTCTAATACAGCCCTGCCTGCTGCTAGGTCCTTTCCAGTAAAAGATTCACGACATTTCTTGAAAAACTAAGCAGAGAGGATAGGGGGAATTTGCCTTATTTCCTTTTACGATTTTGGGATTCATATTTTTCACCAGTAGGCTCAATTCTAGAAAAAGAAGTGCAAGGGCAGGACACCCTACCTAGCTAGCTGTGCTCCTTGGAATGGGAGGTGAAGAAGTGTGGGATATGCTTTGCACAGGAGGCTGTGTCATTGTTCATGGGTGACTGGGGGAAAACCTGCAGTCAACCAACACTGTGATCACCTTGCAATTCCAGGCTGGGGGAAAAGAATTTTTTGCAGTGGGACTCAGAAAAGAAGTCACCATCAGTTTCAACCCTCTGGGAGGAACTATCTGTGCATTAGCAAGGAGTGTACAGCAGTTCAGATGCTATTTGCTCCATCTGGCACCTTAAAGCCAGATGTTTAATCTAAGCCAGTCAGTTTGGCATCCTGTATTTTAAACAGGAAGCTTGATCCCATCCCAGGAAAGATCCTCCTGCTGATCTCAGTGAATCCAGCACTTGGACATGTCAGGGCACTCAGCTGGTAGATGACTCTTCTCCTTCCTTTGTCTGGATGGGTTTTCTGGTGGCCTGACAAGCTAAAGTGGTTGTGACAGCAAGACAAAATCCAGAGCCAGTAAAGGAGCAGAGTCAGAGATGTGCAGCCAGGAGTGGGCAGCAGTTTAGATTGGAAAGTATCTAGGTAGGAGTTATAATGTCTCAGGAATGCAGGAAATGACATACTAGATCAAACCCATACATATCCTATCTCTGACATCAATCAGACAGGCATTTTAGAGGAAAATACAAGATACTGCCTTTAGTAAAAGATTATTTAACCTGCCTTGCTGATATTTTTTTTCCTGTAACTCCATCACTGGCAGGCTTGGTTTGCATTAAAAATAAAAAGGGATTATTTAAGTAAATACACTAAATCAGTGTAAATTTCCTACAAATTATAGGGGTTATATGTACCGCCTTAGAATTCTTATGCAAATCTTTCTGTTCACTATGTGAAAATTTTAAAGGCACCACCACAAAAGTGATGTGAAAAATTATTCCCCAAAAGTGAAAGATGCATTTTGCTTGGGTCCCTCTATTGCTACTGCAATGGAACTGAGATCAATTGAGTTGGGTTGGACTCAAGCTCTGAATTATATTGCTGGTATGATGGACTTCTGACAAGAGCTGATGGCAGGGTTCTCAGAAGTTGGTGTAAAATTCAACTGCGATACCTGAGCAGGGATCAGAGGCAGCACTGGTGAGAGCATGGACTGAAAAGTCATGCTGGCTGCACTCATTGGTGCCAAGAAAGCATAAGGGACAGGTTGTCCTGGCTTCTCTGAGGCCAAGGTGCATCCCAAGTCCTTCCTTGGCTGCCAAAATCTTGGCTTCCCTCAGCACTGCAAGGAGCACAGAGGCCAAGCCAGCTTTTCCCAGCAACGTCCTGTCCCAAGGAACTGCTGTGCCTAAAGCTGGTCTGTGATTTCCTGACACTCATTTAAAGAGATGGATTTTTGACTCTGTAGCATCTGAAAACATAAGGTCTTCAAAAACCAATCAACCTTTTTGCTACATATAGTATACATATAGTATAGCAAAAAATAATCAGCATTCACACACAAGCAAATCTCCAGGATCAAACTGAGTGTCCATTAGATTTGACCAGAAGCCCAACAACAGTGATGACTGTGCTAGCTGGGGACTTTTTTCCTAAGCCTCCTGGTTTCTTGGAGAAAGCTTTTGTATCTGGATTACAGCCAGTACAATGACTTCATCTTGGACAAGACTATAGCTGCTACAGCTACAACATTGAACCAGATCATCAACAGGAAGAAATCAGGGAATTCCATGAAAACCCATGGAGCTGCAGCTATTTAAACCAGACATGAGACCAATAATTTCATGAGGTCAATATAGAGCTGTAATGGAAAACTAAGATTCAAGAAGATGAGAGTTCAACTTTTCTTCTGTTTTCCTCTTGAGATTACCTATTTGGGTTTTCAAAAGCAAGAGGAACAAAGTTGGCCGAGCTGTCTCCTCAGTTATGGATGCCAAAGAGTAGTCATCTATATCTACATACGTTTTTTAATTCTTCTAACTCTCCCCACACACATTTTTTATTTCCTTGGAACAGACACTGACACCAGAGTCCATCATTCTGCAGAAATATTTCCCAGTCTGCTTCCTCTTCCCCAGACAGATATACAGATGATGCAATTTCCCCTGCCATCGTTTTGGAATGAAAATTATTTGATAAATCAAAGATCTCAAAGGCATTTGTCCATCTCATTCTCCCTGACTTGTGCACTGAGGATATGCTACAGCAGATTGAAATCCAAGAGAGAAAAGAGTGGATATGTGTGGAGGAGGGAGAATGATTTAAACAAAAGAAAGGACACAGACAGATTTCCCTGGAGATCAAAAACTCACATTGACCAAAAGGTCATCTTGGCATTGAAGGAGAGCTGAAAAGTTCTAGAAGGAAGGCAACAAAGAAACTGTTTTGCATGAAGATGCTAATTCCATTAGTAATTATGCATTGACATAAAAGGTGCAAAACTGTTCTTCAACAAAAGGCTGGTGCTTCCTGCAGAGTATGCACACAGCTTCAGGGAATCGTGAGTTCAGAGAGACACATTTCCCTTTGTAATTACACAATGTCAAGCCTTGATGTCCCCAAGCCTTAACTGGGGTCTGCAGGCCCTATCATCATCATCATCAACATAAAAGCAGCTATTTAAGTCGCTGCAAATACCATACAGCAGTGTAAGTCAATCAAAAGTGTGCTCAGCTCTCTGTCACCAGGCTGTGTGCAAAGGTAAAATGAGGAAATACATGATCTCCTTGCCTGGATCCAGTCTTGCTCCCACTGAGGCCAGCAGCAGAGCTCTTGTTGACTTCACTTATGGCATAATAGTGTTTATAAGAAAGAAGTATTATTTCCCTGTTGACAGTTCAGTCTTTGGGCAATGCCATAAATATAGGCTTTGTATTCTCTTCTGTGCTTTTACCCTGTTGCCCAGAAAATGCAATTTTTGGATTTACAGTCTGTACAAGACAGGTGAAACAGTTCTGACACAGAATGGCACAAGCCCACAATTCAGATTATTTACAAGTGACAGGCCAAATGACAGGAGAATGATTTGCACCAGCAAAATTTCACAGGCAAAGCAAGTAAAGAAACTGTACTTTGGCATCTGTAATCATGAGAAGGCTTAAGAGAGCCAGTGAAAACTCCAAATTTATAGAATTGCACCAACTAGAACATACAACTATCATGATTTTTCTGTCCCTTGAAAAAACGTATTTTATAATAAATTACATGTTTCTTATTAGTAATACTAAAATAGTATGAAAAATTGAGACAAATACTAGAAATAATAGAACATGAAATTAACCATTTTTTCCTAAAAAAACCCAAAAAACAAAACAACAGCAACAACAAGAAAAAAAAGAAGCAATTTCAAAAAGGATTTGTGTCAAGAAAATATGTTACAGGCAGGTTCTTGGAAACTTTGATTTCTGAAAAAGATCCATTTTGCTAAAGCTGTGTTTTCTCATGGAAAATGGTTTCAATTAAGTTTTCCTGAGCAGCAATATGTCACATCCCATATGCAAGTTACAGCTGAGCAGTAGTGATTCCCATGTTTGCTTAGATATTTATGGCATCATTTATAGCTACTCCATTATGGTGAGAAATATTTTGATTTCATTCTCTGGATACAGAGTGATGGGGCCTAGACAGCTGACAAATGACAGATGAGAGCTAGTCCGTGCTCACACCCAGCATCTTTTTAGGATGCATTTCAATCACCTGGCTGCATTGCTTCCTCTGACCTGCTGCACAGGGTTGCCAGTAATCACTAAAACCACAGGGCTAATTTGTAAACCAGGAAATCTCTCTTGACAAAGATGACAAATATCAATTGTATTAAAAAAAATAAAAAGGTAACAGGCTCGATGCAAATTGTGGTCTAGATTTCCAACATGTCCTTGGAAAGTATTTTATCATCATATATCCTTCACACTGTAGAAAAAGAAAGATTGTGCTATTGTTCTCATAAATTGTCCATGGATGTCAGTTTACAGAATATGCAGAGCTGTGTTCCTGCATACCAGGTGTTCTTGCAGCCTAGGGTTATACAGATAAAAGCCTTCAAGACCTCCAGGTTACAGATCCCTCCTCGAGGAGGGTTTCCACGAGGCGCTGCGATAATGCCAATTACCGCGGTGCCGGCAAACACCGCCCTCAGGAGTGGCTGCTGCCCTTCCATCTGTCTGTGCCTTCCAAGGGTGGGAAAGGTCTTTGTAGCAGTCAGCAGGGTCCTGCTGGCCTGGTGAGTGATGCTCTGACGGTCAGGTTCTCCAGCACAGTCACTCTGCATGGCCTATTTCTCTTCAACCACTACCTGTGGAACAGATCTTTCTTCTCTCCTTTCTCCTCTTTTATCTCAGCTCAGCACTCTGTAATCCCTGGGCTCCTGGGAACGTTTCAGACCAAGTCTGTCCAGCATGGGGCAAAGCCAGGTGTGGCTGGAGCTGAGCAGATGCAAACTGTGCACTGTGCTGTTATCTCTTTGGAGGCAAGTTTTAAAAGACTTCGCTGCGGAGACCAGGATTTATTGTTCCCATTTCTACAGACAACAAAACCAAAGCGCAAGGTGTAAGAGACAGTACTTTAGGCACTTTATGAAAAATGCTGGAGTTGCTGGCTCCCAGACACTGGATGTGGGGGACATTCAGCCTACAACAGCCCATTAGTTTCACAAATGGTTATTGTTGAGTGGTTTCAGCAGCATTTTCAGAATGGTTAAGATTTAAAAGAAAATTCCAAAGAAGTCGAAGTCCTTATTAATTCAACCAAACAACTTTCCCACTCTGCAGCATCCCAAGTTCCCCAGCAAAGTCCTCCATGAGTGTCAAAGCACTGGAATAATTCCACATCAATTTATAGGACAACTAATACTGGATATGTCAACTAGCCAGGCAGCCCTCTGTGGCCAGGAGGACATCTACCAGCCAAGTCCTGCCTGTCCTCACCAGTGAGGGTGCAAGCAGGACTTTCTCTGCTCTATTTTAACACCCATTTTCAATATACTTTTATACCCCTACTGAGATTTTTACTCCCTCTTCCACATTTGTTTACACCTGGGTAACACATTCAAATGTTATCAGAGAAGGCAAACAGCACTGTAACTAAGACATTTTCAAGCAAACCATCAGCAATACTGCTGGCATTTGCTCATCAGTAGCCCTGCTGGCTACTGGAGAGTCAGTGGATGACAAAGGTCCAGCTGCATTCTGATTTCTGATTCATAAGAATCTGATCTAAAGACAAAGAAGATGATGCTGTCCTGATGTGCCCCTTTTATGTACCAGGAATTTAGGCTGTGATGTCTTCAGCCTCTACTTTTGTTAACACTTGTTCAACCATTAACAATAAATTTATCAACGTTTCCCTTAGTTTACAGAAACACACAACTCCAAACCACTGCTTCATTTATGCAGGAGAATATCTCTGACAAAACATGGCAGGAAAAAGAGATCCTGATAAAAACACAATAAGAAACAAGGGATGAAGAGTAATGAAGATGACAATGTGATGCCTACAGCTATCTTCTTACCACCACACAGCCAGCCCAAGGCCTTACTGCTTTTAGATCTGGCACTTGGGTTTTCTTGTCTCTCTCCAGCCTGCATCTACTGTTTGAGATATTAAAGCCAAAGCTGAATGATTTATGTTCTAGTGTTCTACCATAATTTACAGCTTAGTTTTTCTCAAATGATCCCCTCATTTATTTGTTCTGTGGTTGTGACCCTCAACTGCTCATTAGTCAGGAAGGTCACTTAGAGAGGAAATTTTTCTGTTGGCTCTCCCAATGTATCAGCTCTCAGTTCTCCTACTGCTCAAAGGGAAGGCCAGCCTGAACCTCAGTTACTTGTTTCTGATAACTACTGGGTAGAGACATGCATAGATAGACAGATAAATAACAGCATTTTTCTTAATATTATTTTGCAGTAGATCTTAGCAGTCTGAGAAAGCAAAGAAGACTACTAAGGTAAGTTATGTGCAAACATGCAGAGCTTGACTCGAGAGCAACATTCTGCAGGGAAACATTCCTGTGCTCTGTGTACATGCCCATGATTTCCACTCGGTGGTACCAAAGGATACTGCCCCTCTTCCACCCTCAGCAGGTTCCCACCTATCTCACCTGCACTGACACTGCACTGAGGTCACTGTGGAGCATCAGGTGTGCTGCACCCACCTGTGCTGTGCTCCTGTCCAGTAATAACACACAGGATCTCTCCTCAAGCTCCCAAAGACATCTTCTGATCTCCATACACCTCGTTCAGTTTTTGGCAAGGGAAAAAAAAGACAAAGGTAATCCAGTTTCCATTAAGAGTAGAAAATTAATACCTGCAACTCCTTAAGAGCATGATCTCATGATTTCTTATTAATCAGGCAAGTCTGAGCCTGGATGATGGAATGGCCTCAAAGGAAAACCCAGATGCTGTAAATATCTAATGATGGTCTTACTTGTTTTTCTGTACTGAACTAGTGTGCAACTTATATCTATCTTTTGGATAACATATAAAATCAAGGTCCTGATAACCTGTCCTTTTTTTTTTTTTTTTTTTTGGCAATCACAAAACTTTTAAAATCCAAGATTCTGGACAAATTCCAGTCAAGATTACATTCTGTCTACAAAAAATACTACAGTTGTTTCTCTTTTTACCTGTTAACAAATTTTATGTAGTTCTTGATGGAGTAGAGCAGTTGCTGTGTTCCACTCCAGAAGTGTTGCATTTCAACAGGGAGTTAGCAATCTCTTTGTGTGCTGTGAGAAAAGCCCTCCGGGATTCTTTCAAATGAAAGGAGTTAAATAAATCTCAGTTATTGCTATTATGACTTTCTCCAGCATTTATCCACTGAATAAATGGATAGGTAAGTTGATTTTCAGGCTGCTCTTCATTATTTCCTGAGCAGAACTACCTGGAAGTGGTTCACTATTACTTATACAAAATTTAATTTGGTGACTAATAGACCCAGGCAACTAAAGCAGGCAGAACTCTGTAATCAACATAAGGAGACTTGTATTTATTAGGTGGTAACTGGTGAATCCCAGGGACACAAAGGTTCTGTGGACTTTCCAAATCACATACCGGGCTTTTGTAAGGTTCCCAGGACTTATTTGAATTCACAGAACTTTTCTTCTTCTCTAACACATTCACAGAACTAGATCCTAGTCCTTACTTTGGCTGCTTTGTAATCCACTGCTGGCTTCTCTCCTACCTGTCTGCCCACTGTCACAGCTTTCCCATAGGGAAAAAAGCCTGAAGATATAGCTCATGTGGCCTGAATGTCTTTATGGCCTCTGTTGCTTAGCTACCAGAAAGGTCCTACATGGCTACTGAGCTGGCACAAATATGAGCAGCTTGACACTGCTTTTCTTTACACTGGGAACTTGCTGGATCCATTCTTCATCCTCCTGGTGTTTTATTTATATTTTCCTAGGCTCACTCCTCTCCCTGAGTCTATTACTCAAATGAAAGCCAGTACAAAATGAAAGCACAAATAGCCCAGGTCTAGCTGCAGAAGTTTCGATCTTTGAGATCATCCAGAGGCAAATAAACACAATCCTCCCGCTTAATACTTCAGGAGAGGATCTGAGAGCAGCACAATTCAGGGAAGAGTCATGTTCACACTATTTCTCACACCTCATCCTAGAAAAGTCTACAATAGGAACATTCTAAAACCAAAATAAAATAAGGGTTTTTTGTAGCAGGATCAGATTATTGGAGATTCATTACTGGCCTACTGCCAGACCATGGGTAGTCAACTTCCCAAACTCTTTCTTATCCCCACTATATTCCTTTCACTGATGCAGCAAGATGCAGCTGACAATAATAACAGGGAAATTGGACTCTTTCAGGACGGAAGAAGTTTATTCTAACCCAATGGGAAAGGGTGGTAAGAGCAGCTGCTCAGGAGAGATGCTCTCACATCAGGGTACCTGCAGCACAGTCACAAGGTGAACCTCTAAGGAAAATAATGTTTCTACTGAATGATAATTCATTAAGTACCTTCCTAATTCCTGAAGAAAAATCCTTGCTGACTGATCCTGGATCTGCAGATACTCGTTCTAGCATCTTTTGGTAATCCAGAGGCCCTGAGCAAGTGCATGTTAATAATTCAGGGACACCCTGCCCCTCTGTATCAGATGCTCAGTTACTGGCATGGGGATGGATGAAGGTACACAAATGCCTAAAGGGCAGCCCTAGTGTATTCATTATGAACACACTTTGGACCACTGAAATGCCAGAATGATCCTCAAAGGCCTGGTAGCCCCCTGCACTATAAAGGCTTATCCTGTCCCAGAAATCCACAGAAGCAGTACACTCTTATTGCAACTCTCACTCTGCAGAGTCTGCCTGCAGCTCAGTTACTGACTCAGCTCAGGTAGTTACCTATATTGATTAAAGAGTCTGTGCAAGTTCACTAATTAATTTTCATAATTAGCAGCTACCTTTTTAAAGTTTAACTTTATGGCTATGCATCTTCCTAAACAGATAATGGGAGGTGGAGGTATCAAGCTTCTGTGGAATAGAGGATCTTTTAAAACCTTATCTGGACTAACCAGGTGGAAACAGACTGTAAAAGACCCATGTAAAACTTCCCCTTAAGTGTGGTGATAAATTATTTGCTGCTTAAAGTTCCTTTGTCATAGAGTCAACCATAATTCTTTGTATAACTAAACTTTTGAAGATATCTTCCCCTAGGACTGGGAGGCTGGAAGTGCCCAATGCATGCCTCCTCCCTGTAGGATTTGATGTCAGGATGTTCAGGAGAAATCAGGACTTGTGTTGGCAGGGTTAGTTAGAGATCTAGATCCAGACAAGAGAATGTGGGCCACAAGAGGAAGAGGAGGGAGCCTTGGCACAGGGATCCACCATGACCCCGTGCTGAGTGGGCAGCTGACCCCACAGAGGTGATGAACACAGGGAGGAGCTTCCTCTGTGTGCACTGAGCCAGGTAGAGGGAAAAAAATCCCACAATATGAACTGTTAATCTACTGCTCAAAACTGAAATGGAGAAGTCTGTGCATGTAAAGACTAGACACCAGCTTCTATAACAGGTACTAAAATGACAGCCAGTAGATGGAAGAGGTCATAGTTTAATCAATTCTCCCTCTTTTTGTTTTACATAACTGAGGGTGATAGGCAGCTAATACATTTCACAGCCATGTGATAAATTGCACTGTCACCTGCACTTTGCCTGGTACTCCTTCTTTGTCAAGGCTGTTTCCACCATCCCTACTCCCACTCCGACGCAACTGCACTAAAAGTCACAAGTGTGTCAACTTCTCCTCTGACAAGCAGATTTTTGCATCAGTCTTTCTAGTGCACGAGATCTAGGATGGGGAACCTGTAGGGTGAAACCAGTGAGAACTTCCACAGCCCCAGTCAGAAGCTCTAGGTTACTGCATAAAGAAATGTCTCAACTTTGTCATGTGGCTGACTGTTTCCTGTTGCAGAAGGGACAAAGGAGGAGAGTTTACAGGAGAGTTTACACTTGACATTGTCAGGTGGAAATAAAAATATTTGTGTCTTCTCAGTGGTTATTTTCTCATTTCCAGAATCTTGTCTAAGCCAGATTCTTGGTGGCCAAATCATTCATTTTTACAAGCTATGTGACAAAAGAGCTCCCTGGCACTTACAAGGATGACTTTCCACACTCACTCATGTCCTTGCCATGCATTATAAAATAGCTATCCCAAATGCAGAACTGAAATCATTTCAGATTGCTGAGACTCTCCTTTAAGCTCAAACAGCATAAGTTGTAGGGAGCTGCATGCCTGGTGCACTGCCTGTAGTCCATCTGTCACTTTTCAGGGACATGGCTCCTTGCTGGCCATTACTCATGGATTTATGGAAACAAAAGAGTGTGGTACATGCAAGCACTGAATTTGGTCCTGTCTGCCTGGTACATTGCCAGGGTCCTGAAATTTAGACATATCCACACAGAGCAGGATGCAAACACGACCAAATTCTCATTCCACAAAGGGCAATATTCTACTTATGTACTTGGCCAAATCATTACCTTTGACACTGAAGTAATAAATCTCAACTGCCTCCATAAAATAAAGTTCCCAGGCACTGAATTGAGCTTGGTTCAAATTGCAGGTGAGTGCTGCACTATTTTTCTGCTCTCTGGATTCAGCCATCCTGAGTAAATATAGCAGCAGCATGATTGGAAAATTGCCCTCAAAAGTGATAAAATACAGGAATCATCAGATTTTGATATGCCCCTGAAAATGGATAGTTGTCCTTTCTCACTTGACAGCCTGGAAGAATTCAAAGTTGGAAAAACACTGCAGGAAGGAGAACCTATACCTGGAAGGGCCAGACTTCACCCTTACTTTTCCACAGCCATCGTTTTCTGACTCCCTATTTATCTTCTTCCTTCTCTGATGTGATGCTTTCCTTCTTTTGCTTTTGGCTAAGAGGACTCCAAAGGAGGTGTTTTACAGTGCAGCTTTGATCTAATTAGAAACCAAGGTACCTCATCTCACATTAATATGCTCAGAGTGAGAGCAAATGCAGAGCCAGAGAAGGCCTCCACCACTGTAGGGCGATGCTGTGTAGGATGAAGGCAAGCAGTTCTTATGTCTTTGCTTCTGTTTTCACAGTTTTTTAATCTCAGAGCAGCAAATCCTTTCCCCTCCACTTTCAGTGGAAAATTATGGCAATAAGGAAAAAAAAAAAAAGTTTTTTTCTGTACTTGGATTTTACTTTAGTGAAGTTCCATGTAGTGGGAACAAGAAAGCTCTGGGATGGCTGACAGGAGATGTCAAGTGCTTGCCATTTCTGAGAGGTATTCAGACTATCTTTAACAAATTGTTTCCCTTCACAGTCTTTTCCTAGAAAAATACACATTTTTAATGCTTCTGGATCTAACCCTTTGCTGAAAGAAAAGACATTACCAAATCTGATGGCAGATGGACGTCGGGGAAGTTCCCTTCTCATTAGTCTGCTCCTCCAAGTGCTCGTATCTTTCACCCGTGGGGATCAGGCTGGAAACATTCCTGACCTTCATTCATCCCAGCCCCTTGCACACCAGAGGATGACCCACCCTGGCATTCTCCAAGAGAGATGTTGAGCCCAGCTATGAACACATAACTGAATCTATTTCCTAAGATGGGCTGGGTTATTTCAGTGCACTTGCATGTGCAAACACTCTATTGGACTAAAATCTGATTTAGCTAAATTGGACAATCAATAATTTTTAGCTAATTAAATTTGCATCCCTGCTACTGAAGAGCCCGAATCGTGCCAAAATCCCCAAATAGGCTATAAACCAAGGGGCTATTTTTTGGGGGGGTTCTTTCTTTTTAAAATATCTGACTTAGAGCATGGACATACTTCTATAAAGATGTAACTAAATTTTATGACAGGTTAAGATAAATAAAATAATTTTAGGTCAGAACCTCAGGAAAGGAAGAACATCATAGTTTCATTTGTGACCCAGAAATGGGGACAATTCATTAATACAGCACTTCTCAGGATATTGGACACAGGCTGTTATCAGGTCCCATCAGCATTCGACACTTAAATCATTCCTTCTGAAACAATTATTTCTATACCTAGAAAAATTACAATGGCTAAGTTTATTTTGCAACTTTTGCTTCTCTTCCATTTGTGAAAATCTCAACATAAGACTGTGATTTTTCTCCAGTGTTTTGCCATATGCACTGAAGTCATGGACTGTGTTTCTGTTTTGTTGCTGGAAAAGCTCAGCTTTCAAATCAACAATGCACACCACTGCAAACTCTGCATGTCTTTCCACAACTGTTTTATAATCTGTTCTTCCACCTCCCCCTGTCCCAGATCACCCCTAGCCCCAGGATGCTGGCAGAAAGCAACACAGAAGGAATTCAGCTGTGATCAAAACAAGCAGAAAACCTTGCATTTGTTGGAGACATTTTGTGTTATTTAGCTGTCTTTTCTCTCATGACACAGAGCCCTGGACACTGGGCAGATAAACACCAGGCATGATGACATTAACAGCATCGAAGTAGTGGAAAAATATTCTTTGGTTGTAGTTCTTTACACCAAAAGCTCCAAGGCATATTCTGTTTCCTTTATGTCATGCAGTATAGAAGAAGGAAAAAGATAATCAGACATTGAATTTTGTTGGAGCTACCACAATACCATTATATAAGTTAAACACTTCACAAAAACACCACAATTCTGCTTAGAGGTTTTTGTTTCCAGGTTCTCTGTCCATGCAGCAGCTAAGAAGGCAGCCAGTTGGTCTGAGAGATATAAGGTAGCACATCTAGAGCCAGAGTGCTCATGTGACAGGGGTGGGGAGAAAATATCCTTTGGTTGGACTTGGACATCATTGACAGAGATTGAACATGACACCCCACAAGCTACTCTTTGCTGCCACTTTTCTGAATTATAACTGCATTTCAATGCTGGAGTAAAAGGGAAGCAGAAGTCAGTGGGATAACCAGGACCCCAAAGAGTTCATCTCTGTTCTGGCTTTGTCTCAGGCTTATCTGAGGGAGCCAGGTACTATTTTCTAGTCTCATTTTGAAACTAATCTCCTCTTGGATATGTGTTACAAATGCAGATTAGAAAGCCTTGGCTTCATAATGTGGCTGGAACAGAGAGAAAAGAAAAGGCCAAAATCATAAATGAAGAAACCATTAGAAATAGGAAGTTGTTGACATGGTATAAAGAAAGCAAGAGAAAACAGAAACAAATGGAACAGGAACTTCTAAGTCACATTCTCCAGGGTTTTCAAAAAACTTTTGTTTCAGAGTTTTTCGAAGTTGTCATCCTCCAAAAATGCATGTGCTGGGCAGAGGCAGGCTCTCACATACACGGTAATTCAGCACAATTAAGGCCTTGTTCCTCAGCACTGTTGGATTTATTCTTTGCTTTATAACACCGGACTTGCAAATGTGTCTACTGCTTCCCTGAAGGTGGAAAGAATAAGGACCCAAGAAAATTTTTTGTCTGTTTTTTTCCCTGTTATCTTTTCTTCCCTCTTAACATTCAGCTAAAAGGCTGCATATCAGGAATAATTATTACTCTCCAGATTGCAGGCAGGACATCAGAACACCTTTTGCTCAAAAAACAAACAAACTAAAAACCCAAAAAACAAACCACCAAAAAAAAACCCCAAACCAAAACATAATTAGAAACAAATGAGCTGAAAAAAGAAATGAAATGAAAGTATTGAAATGTTCTTGCTCAACACTGCATTCTCTCACACACTGTGCACTTGGGGTCTAATTCAAAGCTCACTGCTTCAATAGAACAACTCATACTGTATGCATGGAGCCCTGATTGAGCCTCTTTCACCTCATGTCCACCTCAGACCAAGGCTGCATTGAGAGAACAGTTTTCATCTCTTCAGAGGCATAATGGCACTTAGAAATGATGGAAGCTCATATTTTCATTCTTTCCACCACTGCAGGTGAGGTGCAGTTCCATTGAACACAGGTAAGCTCACCTGGAAGGGACAATTCCCTGAGTGACAGCACCCCATACTCTCTAAATGGAGATTATTTAGGAAGCAGTTAGTCCTTTAAACCCTACTTTGAAAACCTCTGGTCTAGAAGACCAAAGGATTTCAGAGCAAAGGGAAAGAGGTATGGTCAGCATATATTGTCACATTTCCTTTTCTTTTCAATTTCTCCCCGTGGTTCCTCTGTATTTTTTCCAGCTCGGATAAAGTTGGTCTTCATTTTTCATTGGTATGTGTCCTGCCATATAAAACTGCACATCATGCTTTCTATCCTATGGGATACATCCTTTTCAGCAAGCTATAAATCAGGATGGGCTAGAAGACACTGCAATTAGAGGAGACACAAACCCAACAGAGTGCAGCTACAGATTTCAATCTTCAGATAATAAGCACTGGGGAAAATTGATAATACACTCCAAAACACTGAGGGAAGCACATTCCAGCACCTAAACCCACCCACCCTTTTATGTACACTCAGAAATGCTGTCTGTTCTATCCCAGTAAGTCTACAGCCTTTGTAAAAGAAGTTGTAAAAGTTTAATATTCTGGAGTGCTTTGTGAAACAGAGGATTAGCAGAGGGAGCCAAGAAGCCTTTACTGGAGAGAACAACCTGCTTCATGGACATGAAGACTCTCTTCTCAAAACAGGCTGAGATAGTTGGGGCTGTTCAGCCTGGAGAGGAAAAGGCTGCAAGGAAACTTCATTGTGGCCTTCCAGAAACCTCACCCCAGCACAAGGTAGGGCATGGCCAGTAACAAATGAAATAGAGAATTACACACACTTAAATCAGAAGGAAAAAAAATAAAAAATTGCTGACCCTGACCAGTGTCAAGGCTACTAAATTTACTGGATCTCTCCTCATATCACAAGGTAGACCAAGGTTACCCAGCAAGAGAGCTGAAAGCAAATCTCCCTGGGTTTACATTCATCAGGCACCCAGCCAATGTAATCAGATGATTTGTAGGCCAGTTCTGGGCTATTACAGAGCATCACCCGGACTAAAGGAGTAGCAATACACTGGAGTCTAACTCCAATCTACTTTTAACACCTTCAATCGATCAAAAACTCCTGACAATCCCTTCAAAGAATGAAGAGACTTTGGGAAACAGAACTTGCAGAATAAGAGATAAAGGCAAGGTCTTTAGATAAAATGAGCAAAGGTTTTGCGTGTCGCTTTGCAACAACAAGGGTGTGATGAAATTTGCAATCTTTGTCTGAGCTACACTTTAACGGAATAATGTGGGTTTATTCATCTTGTAACTTTGTCTGACTGCAAAATATGATTTCCAGGCAAAGGTGTCTCTGAACAGAGTTTCCTTCACAAGAAATGAACCTTGATATTGAGCAGGTTTTCTCACTTTTAAAGACCTTGTCAACCCAGCATAAAACATGAAGTTCTCTAGCATTAAAGCACAAACTCACATTTTCCTTGCAAGCACTGCCATAAGAGAAAGACAACAAAAGCCCCAGAACTATGAAAGGTGTTTCCATGAAAGAACTCCACCAAAGCTTAGTGAAAGAGTAAGATCAAGCAGCCAAGGTTTTATGTAAATCTTCCACAGCCAAGAATTCAGTGGAGGTGGGTGGATGCATGGGGGAGGATCCTTAAGAATTTTCCTTCTATAAGAGACTAAAAAAACCCTGTACATTCCTCAGAAAAATGACAAAGTCAAGCTATTTTACTACAGAAAAAGGTAACCAGACCAGCTTGGTCATACCAAAAGGTCTGAACTGACTTCAAATATATGGCACAAGTACAAAGGAAATTTAAAAAAAAATTAGAATAGCCTAATGAGTGCAAATGTACGAAAAGAAGAGCTAATAAAAGCATGAAAAATGAAAGTACAAAATGAGGTGAGACTAGCAAAAATATCACACAGCAAAGGATATAATTCTTTAAGTTTATTACTACTAAAAAGCAGCATAATTTGTTAGTCCACTTTTCATGGAAGGAAAACTTATTGACAATAAGGTTGAGAAGAGTGATTTGTGCATCAGTTTTCATAAAAGGTCAGCTGTGATGAATTAACATTGTTAAGATCTAACAAAGGAGGCCCAGAAGACAAAAGGGATTGGTTAGAGAAGTTAAATTGCTCAGATTTTCCAAATGATCTGAATCTACTGTATTCCTTCTGCAGATCTGAGGAACTGACTCAATCAAGCTCAAAGCTGTTAATGACTATTTTTTTTTAACTTGGGAAGGACTGGTGATGAACCAGATAACTGACACAATAGAGTAACTGTCTTTTGAAGAGAGGAGAAAGGAGAAGACAGCAAACGATAGACCTGTCAGGTTAACTCCAGTTCCTGAGAGCAAAGAAACAATTTGGAAGCACTTAGGAGAAAAGAAGTGGGAATCAGTCAACACAGCTTTGTCAGGAACAAATTATGATGGCCCGTTCTAATTTGCTTCTCTGAGAAAGTACCAGGAGAATACCCCATGGGCAAGATGTCACATAGGAAAGTTTTTTGAAACCATTTCGAGTTCTTGCAGCAAATAAGCAGCAGGGTCTAGGTGAACCACAGCAGAGTAATCAGATAAACTGTTTAGAAAATTGTACTGAGAGCAGTTCTCAGCATTTCACTGTCAAAACGGATTGTGTTGAACGAGCTTGTGCAGGACTCGGACATGGATTTAGTACAATTCAATATTTTCATTAAAGATTTAGATGAAATGCAAAGTATATTAATTCAATTTGCAGATGAAACCGAAGTAAGACAAAAATTGCATTAAAATTCAAAACATTTTTGACAAACTAGAGATGTAACCTGAAAAAAAAAGTTGCAATTCAATAGGGTCAAGTACAAGTTACTTCAATTAGACAGGAATAATCAATGGTACAAACACAGAAAATGAGGAGCAATGACAAGGTAGTATTTCGACTGGGAAAAAATACTGATTTGCCTTATTGAAAACTACAAGCTGAACATGAGCCACCCATTCCTTTCTTTTGCCAAATTGGAAATACAATACTGTATGGGTATAAAGAATTTAGGCTGACATATAAATTAATCTGTTCTTTTTTGATCCAGCATTATTAAGATTTCTGCTACAGATCTGTTTCCAGCTTGGGCGAAGCAATTCAGAGAGGACTTGGTTCCACTGAAAACGGTGCAGAATGCACACTGAAATAATTAATTCTCTATGTCTAGGCTGGATAGGAAAGAAAATGAGTGTCCAGGACTTCCTGTAGCAAGACAGGGCTCAAGCTAGATACCAGGAAAATATAGGGGCAGTAGGAGCTAAAATAGATTATTTGGAGAAAGTCTGGTAATTCCATTATTAAAGCTCTCCTAGAAAAGATTAGATAATTATAGCAAGAGAGGTGCAGGCAAAGTTGATCCTCACTGCAGGAAGCTGATGACCTCTGGAGATCCCTGCCAGCCCTTAACTCCTCCAACTTTATGCAAACACAAATGAAGTTTGAAGTTCTTTCCCCACAATGATAATATAGGAGGGGTAATTTCCATTCCAGCTGTCAGAGCAGAGGTAAAGGAGCAGCAGGGCTGTAAGAGCTCAGGCTGGCCAGAGCACTGCAGGGTCACTGCCATCCTTCTCCACCAACCGCAGCAGGAATCGTTGCATATCAGAAATGGGAGGCAGGGAAAAGACTGCACATGGCTCCCAAACCAGGAAAATCAGTCTCTACAGGAGACAACAGTATTAAAAGCCAATCACTGTGAGGTCAAAAGACAGAAAGATGAGGAGGTACCAGTGTACATCAACGTGCTGTGATTAAACTGTGCGGTGTTAAAGGAGAGCTGGAATAAAACCTGCTCAAGCTACACCAAGAGAGCATCACAGGTCACTCCTCTCTTGCAAACTCACTCCTGCTCCTCAGAAGTCCATAGCAGATCAGAAGGAAGGGAATTAGAAGGAGCTTTCACCGATGAGCTGCTGGGCACAAATAGATTAATGAACGCTGTGTACAATACATCAGCAACAGCCAAGCTTGCAGGGCTGTTATTGCTGGGTATGAGTTTACAGCAGCAGAGATGAAGGAGAGAGGCCACTCTGGGCAGAGCTAACAAGTGAATCATAATGGATCAGGAGCAAAGGGCTTCCCTTCAGAAGACTGAGCTGGGAACATGGCACTGGGAATTCTTTTTTTTACAAATTTCATCTAATCTCTTCTCTCTAAATCCCTTTTCCAGGCTTTGTTTCTCTGGAGCCACTCCCAACATTCCTTTGTTGTGACTGAAGGAAGGAAACCAAAGAAGCAGCAAAGCATTTTGCTGTATTAAAAGCACAAAGAAGAAATATTTTGCTCCCTGGATGTGTAGTCTGCATTCTTAACTGTCCTGTTCCAAAGCACAGAGAAGTCTTCAACTGTCTTGTGTCACATCCATAGGACAAGCTGATATTCCATCAGCCTGGTGTGGATTACACAGGACTGAATTCTCACAGTGTAAACTCTGGATTGAATTCTGTATAGTTCTATCATCCATGGACCTCATATTTATTTTACCATCTGCATTTTAGCAAGGGCTGCTAGAGTATGTTTTTTGCTTGGGTCTGAGGAGTTGCATTTCTGGCTTTCATTCTCTGATATGAAGAGGTTTAGGCTCCAAAACAGAAAGGAGAAGAGACTTCAGCCATAGACTATGCCTTCTCTTCTCTTTTCACTTTTTTCCTCTCCCACTGGTGAGACAGCAATCCCCAGTAAGTTACCCTGCTGCTAGTGGAACCTATGAAAAATGTGTAAGACAGATGGGATGAATTGCTCTCAATGACTGTAAAGAAAGTGCTTGAAAACTGGCATTGCCAGATACAAAACTTTTAGATGCTTAATAAAGTTGGTGAATCCGTTTGGTGGTTCAGAAGGACTTGGCTATTGATTTTCTCTGTGTATGTGTTTGCCCCTCTGCCATCAATTCCTGTCTTAAGTGGAATAAACTTTACCATGACAAGCTACAGGTAGGCAAACAACAACAACAACAACAACAACAACACCAAACAAACCTGTGCCTTATCTTTTCTAATGCTGAATTAGTTTTGGTGCTATAAAATCTCTATCATGTTGATTTCAAAGGGAAACTCCTCTAACAGTTTATGCACTGCTGCTGCTGCTGGGAGATTTATTCACATCACAACCAAAGTGCTTCACGTGTCCAGGAAGACAAAGCCCTTTGGCTTTTATCTCTTGTGACATCCTCAGTGCATTACTTTTCCCATCCACGGGCCAGAGTATATTATGGATTAATACAGCTCAGCAACTCGAAACACACAGATTGTCAGTCTCAGTAATCAGCCTGAAGAATTTTGAGGACAGTTGTTATTTACAGGAAGTGAGAAGAGACCCAGCAGAACACTTAGCTCTAAATAAACAACGGGGAAACTTCACTACCCAGGAAGTCCTCAGTGGCAAATAGGCAGCTCAGATGTTCCCGAGTGCGGGCTGATTGCGTTCCTGCTGAGACTCAGCGAAAGCAGGAGATGGGAAAGGGTAAGTGAGGAAGCAGGGGGCCTTTCTCACATGGATTCACTCCCATTTCAACCAGTGTTTAGCTCTGCTTTGTTAGTTCATTAAAACTAACAGAAACCAATCTCAACACAGAAATCCCGGCTCTGCTGCAGCAGCGTGGCCTCTGCTCCAGCCCGGCCCAGGGACAGGGTCCTTGTGGCATCTGGCAGCAGCAGGTCTCACCACAAAGGCTCTGGAGGGACCTGGCAGGATT
Organism: Nicator chloris; assembly: GCA_013400495.1. Lineage (NCBI taxonomy): Eukaryota > Metazoa > Chordata > Aves > Passeriformes > Pycnonotidae > Nicator > Nicator chloris. The sequence goes on from WAAE01002049.1 coordinate 120,035, forward strand.
CTGCAGCACAGAGCAGAGAGTAACAGCAGAGTTCTTTTCCTTTCTCCTACGTTCCCTTCACCAGAGGATCCGCACTTGGCAACACAAAGGAGACATTTCACCTGCACAGCAAGCAGGCTCGTGCTAAAGCGCAGCGAGCAAGACAGGCAGCATAAATCTTGATTTAACAAGAACAGGGCTGTGTGGGTCCTAAATTAACCCCGAGCTAAAGCTACAGCCTAAGAAAGATTCATGGAGTGAAGCTTCCCACTAGAGCAGCGAGGAGACTCCAGCCAAACCCCATCTACTTGGGAACACGCAGGAACTTTCCTCCATCCCACCCTGCCACTGAGAACTGGAACAAAGAGGGCCTGCTGGGGGTCCTGAGAAGTGCCACAAGGAGGATGGTGTTTTAGCACTTTACCTCACTTAAATCTGCATGTGCTTTCTGCTCACCCTCATGCTGGAATAAAACCTCACCAGCAAGCAGCTGCTATTCACTGGAGGATTTGCAATCAAGCTCTAAATTTAGCAAGGTGCCATAAGAGAGAGGGCTCCCACACTGCTGTTAACACCAGGAACCAGAGTTTAGTGATGTGAACGGGCTGATAATAGCTTCTGTCCTCACACTTTGTGGTTAGATGATGCCAGCTGCTGAATGCCTTCCTGCAGCTTTTCTGATCAACCATTATAGCCAGCCAAATGCCGGGCAAAAATAAAACCTTGGCAGAGTTCTGATATAAAATTGTGTGTACCCCAAGACCAACTCTCACTGAACTTTGAACTGGGTCGTTATCTTGAAGAAAACCCTTTTCTGAATTTTGGTGTGAACCTAATTAACGAGTTAATTCCCTGATAATAAGTTCTCTTCTTTGTGCCTGTTTCATGATTAATTTTGTTCCAGTGAATTTCCTTTACTGACTGCAGAGTAGAAACAAATTTCCTGTCTTATTAATTTCCACTTTTGACCCATTATCAGGGACTAAACAAAGGCATATGTCCCCATGTCTTAATTTTCTTAATCATTACAGAGCACAGGTAAGTTCTAGAAAAGCAAGGTGCGAACAAGGGAAATTCTCCAGCTTTTGCTACTACTACAGAGAAGAAGGAGGCAGGTTGGACACTCAGGAGGTGTAAAGGCTGTGAAGTAGCTGAGAACCTGCCTGGTTACATTACCCACAGATCTAGCTGAGAGGACAGTCCTGCAAGGCTGCAGAGTGCACAGGAACATCATTCAGTGACAACACCCCCACAAACAAAACAACAAAACCCCCCAAACAAAATAACAAAAAATCCCACAAGGAACTACAGGGATGGAAAGGTCACCTTCCTGGGATCACAGCCCTACCCTCACAGCCCTCATATGCCCTTTGCGGAGACTTAAAAAAAAAAAAGGAGCAAAACCAAGCCAGCCTCCCTCTCTCAAAATTAAAACAAAATGTACCAGGGCTTTCTGTGTAACATCCATGGCAGAACAGTGCTGCCAGCAATTAGCATCACAAGCCCTTCTCCTGATGCCACAGTGTGTCAAGGACGTTTTTAATGACAGATCAAGGGCACTGCTCTCTGTGAGGTGTTTGAGCTGTGTTAACAGCAGCCTTCTTGGCACACAAATCCAGTGTCCCACAAGGGAGGCAGTAAAGGCAGGAAGGCATCACAAAGCAGGAGAGATCTCTATACAAACAGATATGCTGCTTTCATGGCTGTTCCTGTCATACCTGCAGGGCATCAGCTCTGAAGTTTCACTGAACATCTTTCTGTTGCTTCTTTCCCAATAGCTGGTTGCTATTAGAGTCACTCTGTGAGTGGATGGAAATGCCAGAAACGAGACATGTGGAAAAATATCCTGAAAAGGGCAAAGAGCTCAATTGTTCCTATCCATTATCCCTCCACAGATAAATTCCAGCCTCTACACCAGAGTATTCAATTCCAGAGAAAATTCAGGGAATTAGTAGATGTTGTGTTACAGAAGAGCTTTACAGACAACCTGACACTGGTGGGGACAAACTCCTGATGGACCACGGCCTCCAGAGGGAGCTGGGCTGGCAAAGGGAGCAAGGATCCAAACTCAGGGAAGGACAGGGGGTACACTGCTCCCCACTTCACTGGATCAGTAGATGCTGGGTCATGCATGACTAGATTTCCCAAACTGGGATACAGCCAGCTGCACTGCAGGCTTAGCCTTCAGGCCTTGCTCTCCAGGGACTTTCTCTGCTCTGAGATAAGGCTTTGATCATGAGCAGCGCATTTGCACAATAAGAGTTTGGATATGATTTTAAAACGTGAGAGGGAAAAGTGAACAAAAGCCATGTTTCTGCATCTCATGTCTCCAATCTGTTTCTCCTTGAAAGGGGCAAAGACACCTCAGAGACACTGTCAAAGTGCCTAAACCAATTTTTCAGCCTAATCCATTATTTATATTTCCACTCAACCCTTTTTTTAATCCTGAGCTCCTGAAATTAGGTTCTGTAATATTGAGAATCACTCCCATGAGCTGAGGGGAAGGCAGGGAGAGGGCTTAAGTCCTATCCTGCCCTTACCCTTCCAAATCCACCTCCGACAGGGACTGTCCAACTTTTTCTCTCTGTTCTGTACCTCTCACAAACTGCCAGCATCACATCCCCATCCACTTGTTTCTCTGTTTTCTGCTCAGCCCTTTCTGGGATATCTAGGTAAGAATAAGCGCTGTGTTCAGGTCAGACACATTAACACTGAAATCTAAAAGGCCTAAAAAAAAGGCATCACTTTTTATGGGCATGCACAGGAGGGACTCTGGTGTCCTTCACCAACCCCATTTGTGGCCAGTAATCCTCCACGAAAACTGCTTAAAGGTAAAAGGGTTTCTCTAATACAGCTCATCAAACCAAGTGAGGACAGAGCTGATTAATCCAGGAAAACACCATCCTTCTTGAGAATAATAAACCTCAATGACAAGGCCACAGACAACACTAAAAATACGACAAAACTGTTCCTTTAAGAAGTGCTACACTTTCCCTAGAAAGCCCACTCTGAACTCTTGGTTTCCTATATCTCACATATACCACACAAATAAGCAGGCTCCAAAGTAAGTGATAAAAGTAGTTAGAGGCATAAGATTAAAAAAAAAAAAATTCCTCTTTCATGCCTAGATGCATGAGAAGGGAGGTGATAGTTTACCAAATGCCTGGCAATTTAGGCACTCCCAATTATTCTGTTACAGTGGAGGATGAAGGTGCATTTTCAAAGGTGAAAGAGCAGTGGATGAAAGGAAATATTTTCTTTCCTCACAACATGCAGCTAATCTATAAAACTGACAAGATAGCAGGGTGCAGCAAGGAGCAATGCAAGATTCAAAAAGCGTTGGTAACATACAGAAAATGAGAGCACTGGAACATTTCATTAAATAGAACTATTGTTATTATAATTATTCAGAAACGTTACAAATCCTCGTGTTCCCAGGTATAAATAAATGACTGTCTGAAGACAGAAAATCATTCCCCCAGGGGACAGGAGCATTCTGTAGTTGTATGCTGTGGCAAGTGGTTGCATCCCTCTTTGAAATCTCCAATGCTGAGCACTGTCAGGAAGGACACTTGACTGTATTAAAGTGCTACAGTGCATCCTCCCTTACCATTCACTTTTTCATAGATGAAAACACAAGTTATGTACTAGAACAAAAAATAAGTGTTAATTCCAGGAAAACCTGACGAGATAAATCCGGGTAGCAACACTTTACCCAAATTCTTGGCTGCCCCCTGCAGTTCAATGGAAGATGAGGCACAGCTTTATTACTTGGAACGGGTATTTGCTGTCTCTTTGAATTGCATGGGACTTTTATCTTTTAATGAAATGCTGGTGCTTTTTGGAGGGTGCTATAAAATGGCATCTCCAGAAAAAAATTCTCAAGTACAGAGTGTGATGTAAAAACATGTTGGGTAGACCAGACAGAACAAACAGCTGAGACAGAGAAAAAGAGAACAGATGCTTTCTATTCTTCCCCTTATTCCTAATTTCTGATCCTACTGGCCTGATAGCAGAATCTTGTTCTGGCATTCAGCTGCTTTTATTGCATATTCTCCCTTACAAGTCTAAATCCTCAAACTCATGTTTAAATAGGGATTTAAGGTAGTAACTGTTAACACTTAAAAGGAAGCTATTATAGATTAAATGGTGAATAATGGGCCATAGATAAAGCTGTTGATTAAGTATTTTTAAATGGTTAGGGGTATGTTTGAAAGTCTAACCAGAAAGCATGCTACTGCTACTTTAAAAATGAAATCTGACCTTCCAGAAACTTATTTTTTCCTCCAGTTAAAAACAAGTTTTAACAGGAACAAATAGAAATAGGAATGGGAGATGAGCCAGGGGGAGGAAACAGAGAAAATACCCCCAAGCAGAGGCAAAGGGAATGCTTTTTCTTTCCTCTTATCCCGTTCTGAGTCTGTCTCTCCCTGCTGCTCTGACAGCAGCCCTTGCCCTGGCATGATGACTTCCTTTAGCACTCGTGGTCCAGGCAGTAGCAGCCTACACCCTCAGCATCTTCCCAGAGATGTAAGAGCAGAAGGAAGTGACAATCTTTCCTTGAGAAAGGAAAGTTCACAGAAACAGGTGTGGTTTTCCATCTGTTTTAGCCATTGTATCCCAATCCAATTCTTGCAGAGTCATAATTTTCCATAGAGTTCTGCTGATGAATCCTGGCTTCCTTTCCCACTCTCCCCATCCCTGTGAGCACACTGAGTCCTCCCAGCACATCACGGGTCCATCTGCACTGTTCCAGCCTGGAATCAGCCCCACACCTCTCACATGGCACTGTGACATCAATAAGAAAGTGGCAGTGCTCTGTCCTGGACTTGTGGAGAAGATCCCTTCAGCTGGGCTGCATTGCTGAGTGCTACAGGGTGACCAGGGCCAGAGGCAGATGGGGCTCCATGCTGTACTTGAAAGAGAATTTTCCCTACATTCATAAGAATAGGATCTGGGATGTTAAGCCTGAGTACATTTCTGCTCTGCAGACAAAATAAAAAAGGCTAAGTATTAATTTCATGTGCATCTTCCCCCTCACATCCTTCTACTCTCAAGTCTAATTCTCATAAGTTCTTTTTACCAACATCACGTTAAACATGCACATCCTAATAAACCCACGTGGTTTCTGAGAGAATACAATGAATTATCAGGAGCTAGAGGGATTGGCTTTCACATCTGTACCTCTGTGCACAAGCACTCATCCACCCTGGTGCAGGTGTGTGCTGGGGCCTGGAACAACAACCTGCACGTATTTGTCTCCTGTCTCACACAATACCTCTGCCTGTCTCTCTGTACAGCATCTAGTCAGGCAGCAAGAGGCAAGGTCTGTGTGTGAGTCACAGCCACAATGCACTCACCAGGCAGAACCCCTGACAGAATACACAATGCAGCTGAGATGTCAGTGGAGGTGGCTTTGGAGTGCTTTAAAACGCTGTTCAAGTGCCAACTTTCACCTGCAAATATGACACTTTGCTCGCCCACCCGCTTTCCTTCCAGGCTGTGCACTCCTTTTACTGCAACTTGACAGCTTTAATTATGAATTTCTCTGCCTTCTCTATCCCCTTAACCATTTAGTCTCTTACTTGTCTTGCTAAGTTTTTGATCTGCTCCTAGATAGCAGCGGTACACGGTCACCACAGCAGAGGAGATCTGGTCAGACTCTCATTTGCAGGCTGGGCACCAGACCAAAAGGACTTGTAACACGGCATTTACCTCGAAAGCAGAATTCTCTGCTCTTATTTTCTCTTTGCAGAGAAAGGAGGCAGCAATGGGGACACAATGAGACTATGAGCGTTGTTAAATCAAATCCATTTGGGACTCCTTAGCTCCTATTGTCTGAATAATTTATACAGGTACAAACTTCTGGTGAAAAACTGGATCCCACTGGTGGTTTCACAGGGGATTTGGCTCCTTCTAGCTCTGTATTTCACCCATGACAGGAAAACCCACTTCAGACAGAGGCAATATATGCACTGCTACTCTCAGCACCACATCCTGCTCTGCAGGACTGGAGCCTCTGATGCTGCTGGTGGAGGGGGGAAGACATTCTGCTCTATATAAGCTCACAGACCACTGGCATTCATTCTGGTTTGCCTCTAAGTTCTGATACTTGGACATCTGAGCCAGTGGGTTGGACTCAAGGGGTGAGAACACCACATGGTGAAGCCTTTGATCCAGATAAGCCAGATCTAAGTCTCTTGTTCCTGTGTTCTGTGCCACATGATTAACCCTCCAACACACGGGATAGAAAAGTCTGTTTTAGTCCTCAGCCAGTCTAATTTTCACCTGCATGACTGTGTTCCTCAAAAAGCCCTGGTGGGAGCTGTGGACAGATTAAACAGAGGTCAACGAAGAGGGTCAATTGCAATGAAGAGGGGAAAAATACACAGCTTCCAAAATAACCATGCTTACTTCTAAAGGGTTGGGAGTGCATTTCATCTAACAACCATCCTACTCACTCCTTCAGGGGCTCTGCCTGCCTGAAAGAAGCTACTGTAGCATGTACTGGTATGAAAAATCTGCCTGTTCTCTGGTTGCCACAAATCTCAAGTTATTTTGTGACTCTGGGAACACCATTTGGAAAAGTTCCACAAGGAAACACTAAATAACCAAGATCCCTGAAACAACCTCAGTGTTTATCTAAGGTTCCCCCACACCACAAAGACACAAGGATTCCCACTACAGTTATGTCTTGTGCATCCCTATCCTCTGAAAAATGTCAAACAGCTGAAAACAAAGGACAGGGATCACCAGCAGAGTTGCACTGACAAAGTTTTCTCCTCCTGGTCTTGTGCCAGAGCCCTAAATCTAATGCAACTGGTGTTCAGCTGCAGCTGCAGTATAGATATAGTCCATATGAGGCCACATACAGTGCTCTGAACCTGCCTCTTCAGCACTAGACCTGTGACGTGTTCAGTCTGAAATCCCACATCTGCCTGCATTCAGAATGATCAATAGTCCAAACAGACTGATTCTCCCATTACTCTTTGTGTCCTCTTAGGAAAAAAAACACAAACATCTATTCTATTCTGGTGTCAGCAGTGTCCTGCTCTGTATAAAGGCCACCTCAGAGAAAAGATTGCACCCCTTACAGTGCACTGCTTTGGGGAATGCTCCATAAATGGGAATTTCTGAACCCCTGATAGCCCTCTGGTTTATCTTTCTATCTCAGCATGTGAAGGGCCCCCGTGGCTTTCATATTTCAAGTTAGATCTTAAGGGAGAAAGACTGCAGCCCAGACATACAGATGCTCCTAATCAATACCAAAATGTCTAATGCCAGACAGCACCATAGCAATGTGCCTCACAGAAAGGGCACTGCAGAGCCCATTTGTTCTGCTGGGTATATACAAGTTCATTATCTGTAGTCCAGTCAGATCTGTGTGAGTATGGTAATTTGAATAACCTCAGACAGATACAATAGCAAGCAGTGCTTCTGTGCATGTTTGAAGTTCCTTCTATGATCTCTTTCTCTTCCCATTTGCTCTTTTCCTCTCCTTCCTTTCTGCATCTCTTTAAATTGCTATTATTAGCTAAGAAAGGATAAATTAATTACCTCTGAAATGAGCATGAACACTTATATCCAGCCTGGCATAAACAGAGCTGGCATTTGATAACAGTCAACAGAAGCTGAGCAGCTTGCAAGGCATTTCAGAATAATAATAATAATAAAAATCAATAGGAGGAAAACAGGGACAGCTCTAGAAAGTGTTAATGAAAAGTTGCTGAATTCCAGAGGCTCACCTGTGAGCAGCTACATGAAAGCCTTCTGAATACCAAATATATTCATTATAGGCTGCATTGCTTGGCTGAGCCTCCAAAGAATTCTTAAGGCTTGTATTCTCTCAATAACAAAGGAGAGGCACAGAAGAGAGCTGGATAAGAAGGATGAAGGGCTGGACAAAAGAAGGTCCACCTTTTTATGTTGAAAACAGGATTATCGAGGCATATAAAAACAATAAAATCTAACATCTGTAATAGATCCAAACATGAAATCTGAGGGGTTTTTTCTCTTAATAGCAGAGGCAGCAATTCTTTAGGCCAGACCCTGGGGGTGCAAGGAGGTACCATTCTTTTGCAACATCAGTGTGAAAGATTGCTGGAGAGTGTTATAAAACAGTCAGGAGTTAAAGCATTTCCTGAACTGATCCTAAATAGTTACAGCACATAAGACTGGTCTGAAGCCAAAGCCCAGCTTCAGCCACTCTCACGTCTGTCATACTGAATTAATGTTAGACTGTGCTCTCACAAGTGTTTTATGAAATGCATTATAGAAGCCCCTTTTGCCCCGTGTTCTGCACCAAAGTGACAAAGTGGTTTGGCTTACTTAGGTAAATGCATTCCCACAGCACTTTTCTCTCCAGCATCCAAATACAGAAATACCTCATCCAGAGATGCTCATATAACAGTAGAAATTTCAAATTCCTTTACCAGCAATAAAATTTGTGACTAAGCAAAAAACCAGAATCAATAAACACCCTCCTCTTCTGAAAGCTGCCACAAGGTATTTAATGTCTACAGATGATCAAGGTTAAAAATGCACCAAATCTTTACTCACAGAAAAATGGAACTCCAGTCAAATAAAAAAATCTGAATCAAGTCTGGTCAAATAATTCCTGCTGTGGTTAGATTCTCCAAGTGATGAAAGAGCACTTTCATCTTCAGCCATATGTCAGAGGGCTCCCCAGAGCCCAGCTGTCCAGTCTGCCCCGGGACCAGACACTGTGGCTGCTGCTACACGTGAGCTGGGAGGGGATGGGGTGCTGTGCAGGGTGAGGTCCTGTCTTGCACCTAAACCCTTGAGCTGCAATTTGTTTCAGCATGTATAACCAACACAGTATCACACTGACAGCCACATTCACCTGTAGGAATAGGAAGGACCCATCCCACCAGGCAGAGGAACCGTTTTCCATCACTGCACGTGGGTATAACACCGCATTTCTGCTCTTCAAAGACACACTGAGGATGCCCCAAAGGAAGTGAGCATGCTTTGCTCCAGCTGCATTTTTTGTTGTTTGAACTTTCCCTTTTTTTGTTTCCTTCATTTCCGCAAAATCACTTCTGTTTGATCCGAATCACTTTTTGGCCACACAGTTTAAAAGGCGAGTGAAATTGCTTGCACAGCTGTAATCAGGGGAAGGTGCACTATAGTGAAAAGATGGGAGATTCAACACTTCAGTACTATCCAGGATCATGATGGTGCATCAATGTGGTATAGAAGAACAACACACACACTTCCAAATGATCTGCAAATCCCTCTTGTCAGTTCCTGGCTTTGCCATCCTTACACTGACCGATCTAACTCTGCTCACTGCATGGAAGATGAAGAGATTACACCTGGACAAAGAATCAGAGCAATGATTAAGCCTTCTGGTTTTGATTAATAGCAGAGCTAGACATATTTACCATCTGGGGTGGAAAGAGATTTGGCTCTGCTCAAGAAAGGTGAGAAATGATGAAGAAACACAGGAGATAAATAATGTCTGAGTCAGCAGAAAATGACTTCACAAAAGTCTGCCTCAACACCGGAGATGTCTCATGAACAAATGGCTGCAATTGCTGCAGTGTATGCAAAATATTTCCTAGCACAACCTGGAGGGCAGGGAAAAAAGGAAAATTAAGGAATGTGCCATCAGTTTAAACCACAAGGAAGAAGGGGAGGATGCTGGAGAGGGAGAGGATTGCTCCTTGACTCTCTCCAACCTGCTCTATGTGAACAGTCACTTCCCATCCTCCTTGTGGTCATGACAAATGTGAAGCTACCTGGACAGCAGTGACTTAAAACTTCATTCCTTTTGTAGGAAATGAGGCATGAAAACTATTATCAAAAAACACAATGTCTGAAGTACAAGCTGCCTTTCACTTTCCCCACAGAAACCCTCTGAATGCCATAATTGACTCTAAGGTATGGTGGGATGCTGGAAACATCAGTAATTCTTCCTAGGGCCTGGCAATACTCTCTTATGAGGCCAAGTTTGAGAAAGAGCAGAATAAATGGCTTGTGTGGGCACCTGGCACATGGCTTTGTTTGTTCAAAGTGGTTGCAAAGCCCAGAAAATTCTCCACATATTTGGCCTTTGATCTTGGCAGAGTGGTCCATAAGATCAAACCTATTCAGTGCTGGTGGAAAAAAGGCTATTTATTCAATGCAGAAAACAACCCAAATATCATTAGTGAAAATGAAAGCCACAGCAACTAGGTCCCTACAGAGGTCTTGTGTAAAACGAGGGTGATGGTGCCTGGATGTGAGAGTCAATATGATGTGTCCCAGAAGCACAGGTTGATAACTAAAAGACCAACTAATGCCTGGAGCAATTTAGCCTTCCTTCCTCCCCGTCACATATTGTAGCTCTCATGCATCTTCTGTGATGCATCTTATACTTTCCCCATTTTTGGCATGTTCCTCAGGCAGCTGCCACGTGTTGAAAGCAGTGACACAGAGCTGTTAGGCCAACTTCATGGTCTCCTGGGACATCAGGTGTTTAGGGGAAATACTCTACTGTCCCATCAGCCACACAGCCCCACTGGTGGAAGTTCAGCCCCTCTTGTTCATTCTCAGAGGTAGCACTGCCTCCGCTGTGAAATTCCAAGTGTTGCCCAACTCATGCTTGTGAATGATTCCTTTTGCAGTTGACAATTTGGGGGAAAGACAGACTGTGAAGTGGGGATAGGAAGAAACGCTTGTCTGTGCACCAAACCGTGTTTATTTAGGTGTGCTAAAGGCTCCTTTCACCTTCCTTTGGCTCATTAGAGACACCACACTGAGCACAATGGACTTGATCTGGTGTGAGAAATCCCCCATTCTCACGGGATGCCTCCATCAGAGCGGGCACTGTCCTGACAGCTATTACCTTGCTGCAATTTACTGACCACTGGCTCCGACAGCGCTCTATAAAGTGCACAGCAAATAGTTTATTCCAGGGAAGCAGGGCCCAGCCTGCTCCTTTATCCCCTCACAGCAGTGGTGAGAGAATAAGGCTGCAGCACACCCAGAGCACAGAGAGCCTGAAGAGGAAAATTAAAGGACACAAACGGTTATGAACCTTGACAGGTGAAAATGTTTGCTGTCGGAGGGAGATGCTGAGATGCCGAGTCAATGCCAGACACCAGGGCAAAGAGAGACAAGTGCAGGACATGAACTGCAGGGATTTCACAACAGAAGAGTTCTCTGGCTCCACAGCTTTTGATCTCTGTACCTTTGCAATGAGACATTTCATCTGGGAGTCAGCTTTATCCAGTGCTGGATTAACTTCTTGTTCCACAGCTTGACCCGTCACCCAGAGTATTACAGAGATGGGCACTCAGAAACCCGTACAGAGAAAACACATTAGATTGAGATAGATCTATTTAACATCAGCACTCTGCAATACATCACACTGCTCACAGCTTAATTTCATCTTGTTTCCAAAAAAAAAAAAAAAAAACCAACCCATAACAACAAAGAAAAGCCCGTGTTTCCATCCAGGCTGAACAATACTATTTTTTCTTTTGATATTGGTGAATACTGCTATGGAAAGCCTCACCCATATTTGTATCTTTCTCTAGACACATCAGCAGGACAGTCTTTGGGACACATTTTCCTTTGCCAGAAAACATTAGCTACAGTAAAAGCTGTTGCCTCCCACTTAAATATTTGTCATGCATATCATTTCCTGGGACCAGGACACTGCAGACTGCTGGAACAGGGATAGCTTGTAAGCTGCTCAAAAGACACTGTTCTTCACTATTTAAAGCATTAAAAAAAAACCCAAAAAACCCCAAGAGACCACCCAGAACTTTTCCTGCTTTACACCTGAAGGATCCCCAAATCTGATTTTGCTTTGGCAAAGGTACACAGAAAGGTGGGGATTTTTATTCACACCTACTCACACTTTCTGAGGCAAAGTATAGAAAGCATGCAAGGATACTGTGCATTTTTGTGGTAACCACACAGGAAAACAGAGCTAGTTTTAAACTATAAGCATTTCACTCAAACCCACAAAGGTAGGTCTATCCTAGGAAAGAGCAGAGTATAATTTCCATTGATATCATGGTACACCAGCAGTAAAGCTCCAAGGTTTTGGTGCTACCTCGCAGAACCAGAATAAACAATATTTACAGATGAATATTAGATTGTCACCCCTTAGCTTCCTTCAGAGAAACGTTTTGATAAAGAATTTTTTTTTTTTCAAAATCTGTGAGTAGAGAGAGAAGTAGAAATAGTTGCTCTCCTGTCTGTGTCAGTGAGCCCTCAGTATTCTGCATTCTTCCATTGGTTCCAATATTCCCACGAAAACCAAACCACGGAATTCTCTTGGCTAAGCTCAGAGAAACACGGGAGGAAAGTATTAATTTTCTGAATCAGAATCAATATGCTGCAAAATAATTTCCCACTAATTATTTACTCTTACAGAGAATATGCTAGAAAACACTTTGGTCCCTGCCTCTCCCTTCACCCAGCCTTTTACAAGCAACTCCTGCAATGTGACACCTCTGGGTGGGATTTCCAATTCAGCTGCTTACTTGGTCTGCAAATGGAAACAAATTACATCCAAGCTAGTAAAATTTCACAAGCCTGCAATTGCACCCAGTGAAGTGAAAATTAACAACTACCTATCCATTGCCTTTTAGCAATGACATTCATTCCTGGGTGCCACGGAGGTCCTCACTACTGCTGGGCAAACTTGAAGAGGTGGAAGTCTTTGCTTTCAGCTACTGAGGACACATGGGAGTTTTACAGAGTAAAGAGAACTTTTATTTTTTGTTAGCTTCTTTAAAAATATTTGTCACTGGAGATCCTCCTTCTGTACTGATCAACTACCACACAGTATTGGATACATAGAATGAGTTCTGGTTAACATAAAGTCAGCTAAAGGAAAAAGTAACAGAAGGCTACAAAGACCAGAGAAAGTGCTCACTGAGTTACTGTGACCAGATGGCTTTTTGTCAGTATTTCAGGGAAGTCAGGGTTTGATGCTTCTCTTCCCGTACATTATTTTCATGCAAAGGCCCTTCTAGCTCCAGTTCAAAAGTGGGAGTTTGATTTATATCCCAAAACCCTCCACCTAGCCAGGCTCCAGCACCTCTCTCTAATGACATAGCAATGATTTTTGGGATGGCTGTCCACAACATGGATGGTGTTAGCATCCACCTTAATTGTTTCATTTATGTGTTCACACCACAAGTGAACACAGCTAATCCAAAGGAATGTCTCTACATTTTATCCCTCTTTTTAAACCGTCCCTCATAAGCATTTAAAACTGTGAACAAGCTTGGAAGAATGGGTTTTGGCATGAGGAACAGGTGGTGCTAATGTTGGGTAAGTGTTCCTGCAGGGGAGAGACTGGAAGTCTGCTATAAATTACAGGGCTTTTCTGCAACTGAAAAACTTGATGTTCATTGATGAAGCTGAGAGAGCTCTTTGATGGCAAAGCCATCAGGGAGCTTCAAATCATGTCACATCACCAAGTCTTCTTTCTCCATGTGTCTTGGAAAAACATTCTTGCAAATGTATGTGATGCACGTAGCACTAACAAGTGATGATGGCCTAGAGAAATCATGTATTTCTGCTTCATCACAAATTCAAGCTGAATAATCTCAGACACTTTTCCAGGTCAAATTCCTCTTGTATTCATAATGGGGCAAACTCACTTAAATACCCCCCACTGAACATAGGAAGTAAATTAATTTTGCAATTTGGAAAAACATGTCCTGAAGAAGCAGTGGGATCAAAACTTCTTTCTGTCCATCAAAAAGTCATAAATCTATGCTCTAAATGACTAAAGGACTCCATGCAGTCAAGACAAGTATTTTTTAGGAATATACCTACAGTATGTGGCCCACGATTTCTAAATCATGCTACCAAATGTCCTTTTATAATCTGCAATATTTGTTCCCCACAGTGCAGCACTTAGATAATGCCTTTCTCATAAGAGATCCTCTCCATGGAGCATCTGAGCTGGACAGAACCCCATGTGACAGTGAGCAGGAAAATGTTTCCTGCTGATGAATTTTTCTGGGGCAGTACTAGCCCCATGTTCCAGTAAGCAGTTTTGATAGGAAAATGGAAAATCACTGGAAAATACTGAACAGGTGTTTCTCTTTCACCTTTTTTTGTCCACATGGATGGCTGCAGGGCATGGACCCACTGTTTCAGTAGTTCCTTTGGGAGTCAATTACATCTCCATTCCAATTACTCTCCATACACTGCAGTTTCCAAGATGCAGACCTCAGCCATAAGGACAGCCCATTTCTGCAGATTTAAACCCAAAACACAGCCCCACCAACCCAATTCCCAGAGCAGAGCCCTCTGGATACGCCACTCACTGACCTTTGTGCCCGGTCTGTGATCTCCTCCTCCAGATCCAGCAGCACTGCTGCCTGGGCCATCAGCTCCTTGCTGCAGGGCAGGGATTTCAGGTGCAGAATCAGCAAACCAAGGCAAAACTTGCTTCCCATCTCCTCCAGCTCCTGCGTTCCCAGCTGCAGGCCCTGATGGAGACAGGCACAAGGTGTCATGATTCCTACACATGGAAGTTTCCCCTATGGAATCATTTGTAAATTAACCAACAGCACATGGTCTACAGAGGTTATCCTAAAATGGCCTCTGCTTCACAGCAGGGGAAACAGAGGCAAATAGTTTAAATGTTTCAAATAAATTTTCAGAAGTCATTGTAAGAATTAGAGTTGGACCCCAGGAGAATCTGACTGTAAATCCATTTTTACAAATCATCCAGTTTTTCTTTTTCTCTGTAGAGGAGCTGTCCACCTAAATAATGGGAAAAAAATTAAATCCTGTGATTATAAACATTAGGCAGTGTCAAAGATGGAAAAGGGAACTGGACAAGGGGAAAAAAGAGAGGAAGAAATCTTTAACAAGTTATGAATTGTTTTTTAAGAAAATCGATTGCAAAGTAATTGCAAAATAACAAACACCTCTAAGGAATATCTCAGTCTGTTAAAAGCTGGTGGCACAAACAGGGGTTGGATTATCAACTTCATCTTTCAAGAGAGGAATTCTCCAAGCTGTGGATCCTTGCTGACTGTGAGTGGTCTGTGTTTGGTTTTGCACCAAGGCCCTGCATCAGAGTAAGGCAGTGTAACTGATGGCAGTTTCATGAAGGAGACAAACAAAGCTCAAAGGTACCAAAAAGAAACTAAAACTGCAGAGTCCCTCATCTTTGGCACATGGTGACCACACCACCCATCAGGGGCTGGACCAGCTGCTGCCTCTGCCAGTCACAGCCCTGTGTGGTTTTGCAGCAAAAAGCATCTCTGCAGCCAAGCTTCTGTGAGACTTCCAGATCCATCCCCAGGCTGTTTCCTTAGCAACTCTTGGGAGTCCAGAATAAGCCCTGGCCTTAAGCATGGTGTGAGCTCCACATCAGCACAGCCTGCACATCACTCTCCTCTAGATATCTGTTAGTGAACACCTCATGGGCACTGAACACATTATAATTTATATTATAAAAGATAATGTGTGCAGTAATCCATGACAGGGGACAGAGCTCTGCTCTTTTCCTGTATAAAGTTATATTTGTAAAATGCTTTGGGATCCTCGGGTCTGAGCACCTCTGTACAGCTGGAAGATTATTTCTGAGCCAAGACCACACAGGTGGATAGAGGAAAGAAGAGATTTCACACATGAATGTCTGCAGCTCTCCTCAGGAGTTTTTTGGTGCATTTTAGTTAGAGGACAGAAACCATTTGCACAGCACCACCATAACTTCCTCTCTATATCCAGGTCCAGCATATGCAAATGTCATCTGGAACAAAAAACTCCTCTCTCTGATCACAAATACATTTTCCTATAGACAAGATATTGTAATTCAGTTTCTTTTCCTAAGAGCAAAGCACGAATCCATTGTTATGATGAACATAACCCAGAATTCAAACAGGTTCTGAGTGGCTGGACAAAGAAGGACCTGCTCAGAAGAGCACACACAATCTGAGGGAACAGCCTCAGTGCTAGGCAGGGTTTGAGGCCCCAGGAAAACTGACTTTTGCCCTCTGAACAGTCTCTTAAGTGTTTTTATCACAGTGGGCAAATGTCTGACATAATTTCCTCTCTCCTCCTATTCACATCTACTGCAAGCTTTGCCAAGCAAGATATGAGTACAAAAAGATGTAGCAATAATTTATAAGAAAAGCAAATATGGAGGGAGAAGTTTATGGGAACTGAGGGTCATTAACACAAAACAATGAGAATTCTCAGCAGCTCTAAATAGATTCCTAAATGTTTTATTATTTTACTTTAAAAGGCTTAAGATATTTTAGCATGGCAGAGTTACAACCAGCAGGCAGAAGTGGTGACATTTCAGAGAAAAAAGATGTCATTTCCACAGCAAGAGAGTTATTTTCTCAGGGGCAAAAAATACAAAGAACATCTCGAGGCTTTCCCTGGAGTGCATCTCAGGGTCTTGCTTCCAAGATTAAGGCAACACACTAAACAGCTATCAAGGAGATACTAACAGTGCCTGAGCTGAAACTCAGCCTGTGGCTTTATGACTCCCTAGGGCTTCGCTCAGGGTATGGAGAAGCCTTAAGGAACTATGAGCAAAATAATAATACTAATAATATTAACACTGTAACACACCTCAGAAGCCTAAGACAGTAACTGCTCATGCTCTGAAGTGAGCTGCTGTATGATGGACCCATATTGCTTTGATCTTAGACAGCTCAGGAGTAACAGCCAGAAACTCAGCCAGAGGATTGCCTGTTAGCATACTTTATTCCCTTCAAGCAAGGACATTTATTTATTTTAACTCAGGGAAGCCTGACTCCCCTTCCTCCCTGCCCAGTCCTCAGCAGAGGAAGGAGCTGGAGGTGCAGAGCACGACTGCCATCAAACTGAAGCTGGGGACAGAGCTGACCTGTTGAACTGATGTTATTGATGGCATCTGCCAGCAAGGCCAGGACCTGCTGTAGTGGTTAATAATCAGTCCCACCTGCATTACTGAAAGGGAAGCCTGACCTCCAGGCATTTCCCCTGTAGCCACGTGGCACAGCCAGCTGCACAAGTTTTGAGATTCTGCTTACAACTCAGAGTTATGAAAATATCCTCTAAGAAACAAAAGAGAGAAGAAAGGTGGTGCACTCTGGTTTGGCTGAGAAGCTGGTAGGAAGCACAGCCCCGTGGCAGGGAAGCTGTCTGGGTGTTACCAAGTGACAATATATGGTCTGTTTGTCACAGCTGTACAGGAGGAAGCTGCTGTGCCTGCCAGCACCTCCCCTGCAGTGCCCTGCCCGCCTGGATTCTCAGTGACCCCATCTTCTTCTCTGGCACAAGGCTTTACAGCTCTGTCCCCTCCTGCCACCTCTGTGTGACCAGTGGGGCATGGTGCAAAGCCTCCCCTGCCAAAAGGATCCAGGTGAATTCTGAAGGAGGAAGCAGCACCCCTGCACCAGAAAGCTGCAGACAAGTTCATCAGTCTGAATTAGCCCAGCCTCAGAAACGTGCTAACTAAACCACCCCACAAAGCTCCACACAGGTTTTGCTCTCCACTACCTCAAAGTACCAGTGTGGACTAGCACCAGCCTGATGCCCCACACTCCTCTGCACAAAGCAAATTTGTCCCTTGGGCCCTGTCATGCAATAATCTTCTGCAGACATCATGCTAAGGACTAACAGGTTAATTGTTTCCTGGCTATTACAGAGAGTAATGGAGCTGAGAAACTTAAACACTTTCCACATTTTCATACTGCAACAGGAGGAGGTGATGCCGAATAACAGTCCAAGTTTGAGATATATCTATTTTCCACTGTAATGCAAAACAGGGGAGCAGGAATAAAAGACTTATCATTTGGCCTCAACACTGTCAATAGAAATTTTCCTAAACAAAATTGATCAAATTGTATTGGAAAACCAGTTCATTCATGCTCAGCAGTGATGCATCAAATGAATATCCACAACTAAATATTTCTAATATCTCTCAGCTTGCCCTCCAAATACTTCCCAGGCTAAATGACAGTGTAATGGAAAACTTTATTATTCATTACTCATGTGGTTTAAATACTCCAGGAGGCAAAGACAGAGATAGTTTTGGAACACAGATATTGCTGAAGGAGGTGGAAAGACTCCAGGAGTTAAATTAGAGATTTCTCCACAAGGGTAATGAGAATTACAGTAAAATTAGAGCTGGGAGATACTAATAAATACAAGTAAAGAGAAAATTTTGGAGGGATCAATTTTTTCCTGAAAGGAAATACAGCATGGCCACATCAGCAGCCTCTCCTGCTTTAGGTGACTGTTCAGTCCTTGGGGCAGCAGCTTTTCCCTGCAAACCCATGTCCAGTCAACACATATACACACACATTTACAGAATATTCCCTGCATCTCAACAGCTTTACACATGCACAGTGGCTGTGCCCTAAGGCCGGGTATAAATAAATTGACAGTCTGGTTTCTCACTAATTCCATCAGTGAGCTCTCCCTCAGAATACTAATCAAAACCATTTGGAAGCTCTAGAGGACAAACTCAGGGAGCTGAATGAAACATTTGGTGCCTGGTGTCTGCAGCCTTAATTTTAGCTTGAGCCAGCCCTGAAGGTTACTGTACTTTCAACCCCTTTGAATCAAAATACACAGACACCTGCTGGGGAACTGGCTACTTGGACAACTAGGGCAGCAGGGAATAACCCAGGTTTTCTCATGCCCCAGAGATCCCTCAGCAGCAGGAATGGCATGGAAAACAGATGGGAATTTGGGCCAAAACATTTCAAGGGGATTAAGTGAGTGGAAAAGGCTGAAGATGCAAGGAAAAAAAAAAAACAGGCTAGCAAGAATTTCTAGAAAGAAAGATGAGAGGGACTGGAGTTAGAGCCAGGAGATAAAAGGATGGGAGAGATAAAAGGGTGAGAAAGAAGGAAGGGTTGTTAAGGTCAATGGATGCTGATACAGAGGAATGTTAACAAGAAGAAAGCTAATGGCAGCCTTGACCACCTTGGCACCCTTGGGGAAGTGTGCCCTGCCCTGCACATCTGTCCTCATTACATCTGGTGCTCTGCCCACGTGGTGAGGAGAAAAGATCTGACTTGCTTTGAATCTCCTCACAAAACTTTTGCTGAGTTCAGCTGGTGTTTTGCCTGAGCAAACTTCAACAGCACAGAAGTAATTATTGCTTTAATCATCCAAATGGTTACTCTTTTACTATTAAAAGGAATGTATGTCACAGGCAATACAGTTCAAGGAACAGACTGAAAGGGAAGATGAAATACCTTCTCCTTCCAATCCACTGGAGAAAGAGTCCTGGACAAACTGCTCACAGAAGAACTGGGGATTTAATATACAAAAACTCCTTGCCAATTTCTCTAGACAAACCAGTTATTTAGCTTTTGAATTCTCAAGTTCTATTGTGGGGAAAGGTTTTTCCTTCTTTCTGATGACCAGCTATTTGTCATCTGACATTTCCATTTCCACATCTTTCCACCTTTCCCTCAGTATTTCCACACCTGTTTCCCTCCACCCTTTTCTCTCTCCCAAATTTCTTCTCCTTCTCTGTTCCTTCCTCAGCATCCTTTCTCCTTTCCTTAACCATCTCTCATGCATGACTCAGTACATGTCAAGTTCCTCCTGTGTTGGAAGAGCCAAATTTTATTAGTGTTGCACCTGAGCTCTCTTTTTTCTTGCCCACTCTACCCCAACACTACAAGTAATGTTTTATGCCAAAGATCTGCAAATGACACAGGATGGAGATGGGGTGAATTTAACTTCCCACCTCCTCAGAGTCTGCATATACACACTGAGATAGCAGTTGGACAGGGAATAGCACAACAACTTTTTTGTTTTGGGTTTTTTGCAGGGGGTTTTATTTTAGTGGTGTGGGGGGTTTTTGGTTTTTTTGGGGGGGGAAGTTGTTTTTTTGTTTTGTGTTTGTTTTTCTGGTTTTGTTTTTCTCTTTTTTTTGTTTGTTTGTTTGGTTATTTTGGGGGGGAAGTTGTTTGTTTTTTATGTGGGCCATAATTGTGATGAGTGGTCATGTCGGGAACAGAAAGAGAATGACAAATTAGGATATTTTCCACCTATGCAGACAAACCATGTAGAAAGATGCTATTCTTCGCAGACTTCTTGCTTTCAATAAAATTGAGTAGTGCATCGGTTTTCTGTCTCATTCATTTCCTTGTGACATGCTGGGCACCTATTTTAGGCCCTGGATGAACCTGGGCTAAGCTTATCCCTCTCTGCAGACACTGAGCAATCTTTCTCCCTGTCCCATGATCTCTTTTCAAACAGAGCTGAAGAGGCTGAGTGAAGGCCAGGCCAGAACTGCACACGCCAGTGGAATCTGCTCTGTTTCACAGCAACAGGATCAGGAGTGCCTCAAGTTCCCATCTGAGGACTGCAGACAGTTTTGGGGAGGAGAAACCTGCCTGTACCACCCAGTGAAGATGTGACAGTCCAGAGAGAGCAATCTTTTGACAGTAGACCTGACCATTGCCATAGGCAATGACATTATTTTAAATAATTCTAAAAACAAAACAAAATAAAACAACAACAACAAACACACACACACAAAAATAAACCCAAAACCCCACAACACCCCAACATGCAAATTTCTAAAGAAAAACCAATGCTGCTCCAGGATCCTTAAGCTGCCCAGAAACAGAACTAGGGACTGTTCAAGTCACATAGGAATTCTGAGGCAGTGCAAGGAAATAAAGCAATTACCAGTTCTTGGAGGCTATCAAGTGCTTTGTTCAAGAAAGCACCATTCTTCCCCATGCTCCCAGTATTTCCAACAGGCTAATTGATATCTGCTGGTGCCATGAAAATCCATCAGTAGTCTTGCCATTACCTCCTCTCACATATGTTCCTTTCCCTGCTATCTGAACTCTGTGGAAAATGGAACAAGTCACAGACAGGTTATAGCCTGGAGATTAAGTGTGAGGTGGGGCCAAAAGTATGTCTCAGAATCTGTGTCAAATGAATTAGCTTCTAAAAGCAGTTTGGGCAAGCAAGAAGCTGAATATTTTCAAGTCCTAAATTGGCAGCCTAATCCCTGGATGACTTTTCTTCCCCTCTTCTTCCACTGAAAAGTTTGCCTCTATAAATAATTCTGACGTACAGAAAAGTAAGCAGACTCTTGGCCCACCCAAGCCTTTTCAGCAGCTATGAATTTACTCAGTTTGGTCATATTTCACCATGGGTGTAAAATAATTTTCTAATCCTGACTGCTGATCATCACATGCCTTGAAAAAAAATGATTTATGATACTTATCCTGGCTAATGTAAATGTAGATGCTACTCAAAGTGTCAAACTCACTTTAGAAAATCTCAGTAAGGTATTTGTCTTCATAATGCCATTCACAGTGGGGATCCCCAGGTTAATTATATGTTATGCAAAGAATCAATTGTTGCATCTTAATTTCATAGAATGATGACACACTTTTTGCTATATTACACAACACTTTGTTATTTTTTGGCATGGCTTTCAAGCATTTAAATTAACAGGTACATTCTATTCTTCCCACCAGATGAAAAGATTTATTGACCAAAACAACACAGCAAGGTTAGTGGGCTTTAATTCCCCATCCAAATGGAGACACCAGGGTCATGCAACCTGTCACTTTTGCACCAACACAGGGACAGGGGCACTAGGCAGATTTAGTGAAAGCCAACACAGCATGACCCAGACAACACCCCAGCTGCTCCAGCACGACACCCCACATCATCTCCATCCCTCTGCTGCCACACCAGCTCATCGTGGAGCCTAACAGAGCACTGAAACTGTGTCCTGGCCTGGCAGCAGTGTCAGCAGAGGAGAACCCTGTGAGCTGGGTTCTGCTCCCTGCTGGGCTGGCTCCAAGCATCCCCAGCACAGCAGAGCCCCCCCAGCCCAGTGCTCCTGTTTCTGCCACAGCTGCTGTGCTCCCTGCTCTGCTGAGCTTTATTCCTTCCCTTTGTAGTCCAGCAGCTCCAGGATCCCCAGTGCTTTCCCCACATTGAAGCTGCCTTCCAGGCCACCAAACACTTTCATCTGCTCCCTCCAGCCCGTGTGTATCACTGCTTTGTCTCTTACAAAGGAACGACCCAGAACACACAGAGTACTCCACAGGAGGTGTTACCACTCACATCTACAGGCATATTAGAACATCTTCCAAGGCTCCCTGTTTCTTCACAGACACAGGCATCTTACTCGTTTTTTTTTTCTTTATTGCTGCTGCTGCACATGGCACAGACATCTTTATCAAGCTGTCTCTGTAATAGCTACTTATGTTTTCCTGAATGGTTAGAGCTAATTCAGAGCCCAGCCATGTGTCTGCATGCTTTAAACTATTCCTTCAAACATGCTGCACCCTGCCACTGCCTATGTTTCATCTTCCATTCCAGTACCCACAATCTTTCAGCCCTTCTTCCCACGGTATAATTTGCATCAGTAGCTAGCAGCAGATCTTATTATCTCATTATCTCCTTGCCTTCCAGCCATTCAAATTATAAATACTGACCAGCACCAGTTCAGAATGGTAGCTGGATTCACCTTACACTTTTTTCTATCCCAGTGTTGCCTTATCCTACCCACTTTTTGTGGTCTTGTATCTAGGTTTTGACTACACACAGACACTTTCATTTCTCACTACATAACTCCCAAAATTTCTTGATTTTTTTTCTTTTTGTGGGAGCCTCTCCTTTCATCAGCCATGAATTCTCTGGGATGCCCACTGATACCATCCTGCATGAAAATTAGCCTATGTTCACACTTGAAAGTCATGAATGAAACTTTATATACTAATTTCTCATTTGTCCTCTAGCTCCTGTACTTCTTAAAAAAAAAAATTCATATTATCAAGGCCCTATCAATTCTATCAATACTCTGAGTCACTGGCTTTCCTTATCCCAATGTTAGTCCAGGTCCTGTGGTTGTGTTACTGGTGGTTCTCTCATGACATCAAATAAGTTTTTAAACATAAGGAATCATAATTATGATTATTTATGTTGTTGAACCTGGTTTAGACAGTCAACAGCTGAGTCTGCTGGCCAGTTTTAAAGATTTTTTTTCAGTAGTTCAATTTCTTAATTTCCTTACAACTCCTACAGGAAAAAAACTGGGCTTCACATAATTCTGTGAGTTACAACCTTAATCAAATATCAAATAACAGAGCAGACAATGTGCAAGCACTGAATTGTGTACAAAGCAGCCAGCATGGTCCCACAGCATCCTGCTCTGTTCCCATCCTGGCTGCCTACAAGCTCTGCCAGGGAACCTGTGGCTCCAGAACGCATCCAAATCTCAGCCTACACAAACTCTCATTATTCCAGTCCTTGGAGCCACTTATTATTTTCCAAATCACACCTTGAAGCACAGAAGCTTACTTCTTCCTTCCAGGTCTGAGTCTGCTCTCCACAAAATCCCTCATATCCTTCTGCCAACAGCCTCAGAGCAGAGCTTCCACCTGGGGGAGGCTTTTCTGGGCACATGAGATGGCACACGGCAGCTTCCATGGTGGAATAATTACATGCATATGTCAGGAGGAGATTATCCTGGGGCCCTCTGTGTGTTGGTCTCCTTAAAAACTTACTTTGAATGGGCCTTCACACAGACCCTCACAGGTGAGAGGTAAGGACACAGACCAACCCACAGCTCTGCACCTTCCTCTCTCCTTTCAGTTTTCATTACTGTAACCTTTCATGTCTTCTACATCCATCCCCTCATTCTGATACATGTCAAGAGTTACCTGAGACCTTTTTCCTAAATTATAAATGGCTCCCCCAAGCTAATTTCTTTTCTTCCATATCACAAATTCTCTTTGGTCATCTTCAGCAAACACCATCAAAGCCAGCCTTCCCACCTATCCCTCCCTCCAACCTCAGCGTCAGTGACAGGAAGCAACTATGATTCTACAATTTATTGTATTAGCACTTCTAAAACAACAGAGGAGGCATTGATTTTCCAAGCCAAAGGCGCAGGGGAAAGCACAAAAAGCATCTCTGCACAGCTCAGATCAGAGGAAAGAGACACTGCAGAGGACAGGGCTTCCCCAGCCTGGTGCCTGCTGCCTTTGAAGGGGGAGGATGGAAGTACAAGCAAGAAGCTCTCTGGCTGTTTTCTTACAGGTGTCAGTGTAATCATTGTGACACAGGACCCTTCTTGCTGCTTGTCACATTTAACAGAGAAATGGACAATAACAGGGAAAATATGACCTTTTTTTTTTTCCTTCCTTTCTTTTGAATGCTCTATTCTAGTCACCTGGAGAATGGCTGATAACACTGAGGGTAATTCAGGCAAAAATACTGCAGGATCCTCTTTGATGTCTGCTCTGATTTAAGACAGGTTCACAAAATGAACATGCAATACAATAACACCATAGAAAGTTACAGAATACATGAGAAAGCTGGGTCAGAGGGAGATTTCACCAGACAGTCCAAGGGCAAGTTACTAATCATTTCATTCAGAAGCTGGGTTAGGAAGGACATCCTGCAATGAGCCCAGGGATGTGATACCCACAGTCAGAAACCAAAGATCAAGGAGGTCCTTTCAGGTGAACCAACTGCCATTAACCACTAACAAGGGTTTGCAGGCCTGCAGAGCCCAAAGGTTCGTTTCATCACAGCCCACATGTCCAGTGGCACAAAGTAAACTGAGAGCCATTAATATACAGATGCTCGATATTCATACCTTAAATTTCATTGGGAAAAAATATTACTAAAAGGAAAGCAAAAGTGAGGATCAAAACAAAGCTTCTACTTTATTACAGGAGATAGGAGCTTGTGGTGCTTGTCCATGGGGAGCTGACCTGGAGCATGCAGATGATTTTAGACATTTGGACATATTTACCAAGGAGAACATCAGTCAGAACGGGCAGCTGGATGCAAACTTTTGCAAACCACCTGGCAGTATTTTCTCTTCTAAAATACTACCAACACAGGGTCAGTCTAATACCTGCACACTCTATGTTTTAGGAGAGACAGAGACAAAGAAAGTCTTTGAAGACTGTGAGGAACAGACTGAAGAAAAGGAGACAAGTTCAGAGACACAGAGCTATGGTGAGGAGAGGCAGCTTTCTCAAGTGGGGGAACTGATGTGACCCACACAAAGCACACATTGCCCCTTGCTCTGCCATGGACATGTCCATGTTGACTTTTTCAGAAATGGAGACCAGAAATAAGCAAATGGAGGGCAGCTGACAAATGGAGCATCAGGTGAGAAGAACACAGGACTTGTAAAAACAAACTACAAGTTTCTGAGTCTTTGAAAATCTACTAACCATTCACAGCAAAGCAGACAAACCTTTATTAGCAGAGGAGATGCTGACTCCAGATTACAGGCTCTCAGGATTTTTCATCTTGCAGATGTACTACCTGAGAAAATTTGCATAAGAACATGCTGCTTTTTTCTTAGGAGTCCTTTTATGATTTCTACCGAAAATTATAATCCTCTGTTTGTGACATTGCAATCATTTCTACTGCAATCAAGTGTTCTGCCCAAAAGGAGGATTACTGCTTCAGTTTGGAAAGTGTATGGACTTTCAGAGGAACTAAGGAGCCAGTTCCCAAGAAAATGACCTTGGTAATAGAGAACAAAGAAGACAAAGATCTAAAAACAACACTATATATGATCAGAACTGCCTATTCCAAGGGGTGTCTGAAGCCCTTTAAGTTCACAAAAACTGATATTCCTACAGATGAGGAGATGGAGACAATGGACACAAAAACAGTGTGAAGACATTCCTCCCTACTGTGCTATTCCAATGTTCACTCAGAATTTTTCTTTGACAAGCTATTAATGTTTTTAAACTAAACATCACAGAGACATATAGAGAACCCAGTGCAGTTTTCAGCTTCATCCTTTCAGCGCTGTCCTGTGGGGAGGAGCATCACTGCAAGTGGTGCTGAATGTCAAACAACTCATTTAAACCTGTGCCTCTGGCAGCTGCTCAGAAATCCACAGAACAAACAGTTAAGAAAAGAGGAAAGAAAAAAAGCCTTTGTTTTTCTGCCTTTTTTCCCCAAGAACATAATTTAGCACGACTTTGCACAGAACAATTTGCATGAGTTTACACACAATGAACTGCATAATGGTAATACATTTTAACCTCTGATGCATATTAGACTGACAGTGCTAAGAATCTGTTAAAGAAAAACTAAATGATACGGGATAAATGATGATGTAAGACAGGACAGTAAACATTCCACACTTGTGTAATCTGCCAAAATTCAGTCTAAAACTGGCCTAAGAAAGAGAACAAGACTATTGTGCACTCAGAACAGCTTTAGGGAATGTTCCCAACTCAAGCAGAAAACAATACCTGACTGAGACATGGATGTAATCACAAAGGAATGGAAAGTACAACAAACCAGAACTAAGAGCTGAACAGAAGACAAGGAGAGATTTTCTTCATTTCTTTGATTTCCCAGTGGGTAGCACTGGAGGGAACATTCCTTCTTGCCCATCCAAGGATGGCTCGCTTCACTGCGCTTCGCCACACACATTCACTCACTCTGCCTTCTGCTGCTCTCCAAGCCCTGCTGCATCTTCTGAGGCCCTAATAGATCCTGGACAGACTCTGTGTTCAAAAACAGCTGTCCCAAAATGCTGGACCTCGGGGCTATGTGGTCACAGAATCCAAACTGCTGACAGCTCCTTCCTGCACTCACGGATGGCAGCTCAGCCCTTCGTTGGGGAACAAACACTTCCTCCTCATGTTTTTCCAGAATTAGTCTTGCACTTTCCCACAGGAAATATCCACAGGAAAATAGAATCAAATATTAACTCTCCCCTTTCAATCAGTTCCACACACTGTTTTCCTGGCAATTGAAGCAATCAGCTGTCATTCCTCAAAACCTGAACTGTGGGGTAAGTCTCTTTTGGTATGCCATGAAGAGCCATTTAACTGGCCAAGGGGTTTTCCTGCAAAGCCCTCAGACAAACAGGAGCAAAAGGTGACAAGGAGGGAACAGGTTATAGGCATGGTCAAGGGGAAGGTATATGGTAAAAAACAGGGTTTTTCCATCGAGGCCTTTCCATTAGTTGTCTCAAAGCTAAGCCACAGAAAAATGAACAAAATAAGGGTTGAGGCCAAATTATATTTGCTGAAGAGGAGTTATAGAGATTAGTGTACGAATTAATCGGGACAAGGATGTCAGCAAGGGCCTGACCTTTATCTCTGCCTTAGTAACAGCTTTCTCCCTGGTGACTTTCTGCCTGCATGCTAAAGCCATTTAGATACATCCCTCAATTAATTGCAGGATACCCTCTGGGAGGTAGGAGAGCAGTACTGCAAGCTTCAAGCAAGGATGCTGAATCAGAGGAGGAGTAACCTAGTCAAAGGCACCTTGTCAAGGGCATTGGCAGAGCTAGGGAGAGAGCCCACAATTCTCTTTACCTCTCACACTTCACCTCTCATGGATAGGAACAAAGTTGTTTGAAGGTATTAATCTGGAATTCTGCCATACTTTATTAAAAAAAAAATCATCAGAGACTAACAAGAAATAAAGATTAGGTTTCAAAAAATCCCCCCCCGCCAAACCACAGTAAAGAGTCTGGTTTAAAAAGAACTTGTATCCCTTATGTTCTGTAATAAAAAGCCAGCAATACATGAAACTTGGACAAAATGACAGATGCTACAGGACAGCAGGCAGGTCTTCTGTCACACCCTGCTTCTCCCCTTTCCACTGAGACCAAGTCCTTCCCTCAGGCAGAGGAACTGCCCATGCCCTGAGCACCAGCCACTCTGACAAGGGATCCCCAGAGTCCACAAGTGCAGCTGGATGGCAGGATAGGAGGTAGGATAAAGAGCTGGTGCTGTCCCACACAGCAGGGATGGACAGGAGTGGGATCTTGACAGGCTCAAGTAGACAATAAACAATCACAGTTTTTCAGAGGCAATCAGAGGACCAAAAAGCCACATGAGTTGAGGAGAGAATGGTGGTGCTCAAGGATGGATGCAACATTGGAAGGTGCTTGCTGCTATTACAATAAATGTTATTACAGTTACTGGGAGCCTGAGTTTGTTTTGCCTCCCAAGCAAAAGCAGCAGACACATCAGCCCATCAATCTTGCCCACAGGCTGTTTCAGTCCTGACTCCCATCCACAGACTGAGTTCCTGGGACCCTCCTTGTCACTGCAGATCCACCAGTGATTCCTAGGCTGGCCCCAGTCACCACCACTGGACCTGATCCTGATTCACTGGTTTGTGTTCCTGGCTTGACCTGGTTCTGCTTCATCACCACGGATCTGATTAGTGACCTGGGCTCTGGGTTGAATCTGCCCATCCTTCTCAGGCCTGCTCACCTTGCTCAGCTGCAGGCTTGCTGGCAAGGAGAGACATCTGGATTAACTTGATTTCTCCCATTTCTAGCACTGCACTCCACTCTTCTCAGTACATGCTCCAAATTCTCTCCACTCCAGATGAGCAATATTGCAGAAGCTGTAGCTTGGACAAGAAAAATTGTTCCCTCAACATGTCTGTCCACCCCTGGCTGAGCTGAACCTGCCTGTCCCTTCCACTTCAGCTCTACAGTCCTGCACATGCAGTCCTGATGCTGAAGAAAGCTCAGACAAGATCTCTGGTGTGGATGGAGCCTAGACTGGTGCATACTCAGCTTTGTTCTACACTCATCCATTTAGAGGTTACAACATCCCAAACCACAGCCAAACTTCACTGCAGTACATTGCAGTCTGGCACCTTCTTGTCCATAAGGAGCCAACACCTGTCACCTCTCAACTGTCATATTTGGATTTGGTCAAAAACATTTTCCAGTACAAATAAGCCTTTCACTGAAGGCACCGAAATAATTTTCATTAAAGCCTGCAGGGTTACCTCATGTTAGAACCCAGCTACAAAAATAGATTTCCTTTCCTCTTCCCTAGCTATTGTTGGCAAACATTAGTAATGGTGAGAGAAGCTATTTTGGGACTTTTATTGGCAAGTCTGATGTCCAGACACTAAAGGAAGCAATTGGCTGACAGTGGGAAAAAAGCACTAGACATGGCTTTCAAGAAAATACCGCTTTCTGCCAAGCTCTTTATGCACAATTTCTCTGGGAAAAAACTCCAACACCAAACCCCAAAACAACAGAAAACCAAAAGCTTTATTAACTGCTCCTAATGGAGGACACATCTGTGAGGATGAAGGAGAGAAAAGGGCACATGTGGAAAGTTCTGTCTCAGACTGACAATCACCAGTGTTCAAGGCCACATTTCTGAGACACAGGTACCATAACAAACACACCCATCCATAACTACACAATTAAAATAACATGTTCACCATGTACAGACACACCAGTGCACATTTGCATACTTGGAGGTGTGAGGGAAAGTGTTTTGAACTGGTTCACTCATATATGTGCCCACATTCAGTCATAGTGTTCAGCAAAGACGAGTTTGCACTCACAAATATTTCCTGTGCACAAACACTCCACCAGCACAAACACTCACCTCTTGAGTGTTGGGAAAGTACAGGCAGGAGCTAAATAGAAGCACACAGAGATTCCTATCTATTTCTCTTGTAAGCTGTGCACACAGTCTTCACTCTTTTATTAACACCGTGCTAATAATTTCCAGTAATTAGTGTTAGAATGGGAAAACACGATAATGCAGATCTCGGTCCTTTACAAGTGAATTAATTACACCCAGCAATACCTGTCACCCCCAATACACACAAAGGAGTAACGCAGACTTGTTTTTCTATTTCCCTGGCATTTGCTTCAGTGTAACTAGGATTTATTCACCAATGAGCTAAGAAACAATACAATAAAATTCAATAATGGAAACATAAAAATTAAGGTCTTTCCCACAAAGCCACGCTGAGCAGTACACGTACCCAGACTCTTTCAGATTCCTAATGAAAATCAAAGATGATTGGCAAATGATTTAGGAAAAATACAACCTGGTCTTTTTCACTTTGTCTGGGTGTGGAGACAGTTCATTTGTCAGCAAGCAATGGATGATGCAGCTTATACCGTGCATAATCATAAACTTGTGCTGTGTCTGCTGCCACTGACCTTGCTGTGCATTCAAAACCCAATTAGGATTACATGCAATCAGTGAAGACAAAGACTTTATTCAGTTCCTAAGTGTTCTTGTACCAAGTTTGCAAGAGCTGTGGGCACAGCCATTCGCAGGGACTAATCACCCACTCACAGACGAATCGTCAGCCCATTACATGGGTTACACGTGGAATTATTCTCTCCATGTACCCTACTACTGATTTTCTCTTCAAGTGGAAAGCAAATTCTCTACAATTCCTGTATAGAAAGACTGAGTTCTGTACATATAACAAATAATTTTGTGCTGTTGTACAAAAAAATATGTGCCATAGGCAACGGAGGAAAAATTCTTAAGGCTTAATTTCTTTTACCTTTTTTCTCTTTTCCCTTTAAACTCAAGAACATATACATAAATGAGATGTATTTTGGGATTATGCCAAGCCTCAGTAATATTGACACAGAAACATGGGTAAAACATTTCTGGTTGTCTTGGGAGCCTTCTGGCTGTCTTAAAGGAGAAGGCCTTCAATTACTGGTTCTGCATTATTGGAAGCTCTTTAAGGTTTAGATTCTGGGTGAGGAGTTATGAGAGCTCACATTTAATTCCGTTTGTCTTAACTGTACACTCTCAAATGAAATCAGTGGAACCGACTGGAAAGAGAGGATATTTAATGAAGCACCTTGGGGCTTCAAATATCTGTTATTCGGTCTTCATGAAATAAGCCTCTCTTCAGAATTATTCATTCCCTTATTTCAACCAGTCAGGATTTCCAGCAAAGCCAGCCTGACCTTAAATGCCATCTGGACTGTACTTAAGTATTCCAAACACACCGAGAAGAGCCACATGCTTCTCATTTTTGGGCTATATGAGCAGATAATAAGCTAAATCTGTACCACAATAATTTGATCCCTCTTCAAGATGTCCCTCTTTTAAGAACCTTTTCACGTGAATTCATAAATCTACCCAAGCTTTTTCTTTCCCAGGGAATGTAGCAAAAGATTTTTCCAAAAAATATATGAGAAATCCTGATAAGATTTCTCCTTTCTACCAATGGACTCACAAAATGTCCTGTTCATGTTCCACCAGTCGACAACACTGAGTCAACAGCACATTCACTTAACTGTTATTACAATACCCTGATAGCAAGGTCTATCCTCCCAAATTTCCTCCCAAATTTGCCCTAAACAAGACACTTTGTAATTAGAATCAAGGGCATGAACTAGTCACCATTTACACATCTGCAGGATGCTGAGCATCTCTGTGTCAGCAGGCTCTGCATCATCTCTGTATCTCTGAGGGCACTTCAGTGGGGTCTGACTCCACATCTCCATCTCCAGCTTGGTCTTGCTTTGCCCTGTACTCTGCCACTAAATCCACCCATGTAATTTTATATCCTAGAATGTTTGTGCTGAGAAAGGCATGGCTGAAAAGCTGCAGAAGACCCGAAAGAAAGGTAAGGAGAGTTAAGAAGACATGAAAGTTCCTTTCCACCTTTTAATAAACAGCATGTGAGCAGTAAGGAGGAAACATTTCAAGGGATAAACTGTTCTCCCCTGCCCTACAAGCAGCAGGTAACAGCTCAGAGCAGCAGCTGGGACAGGCACTGCCTGTGCTGGTTTTTTCCATAAGGTGTCATTGAACAGCACTGCCCAGCGTGAGGAGGCTGCCCCACCCTTCTGCTCCCACCCTGGGTGGAGGAAGGGGTGGCACCGAACCTCAAAAGGCATTCATCTCCTTTGCTGTCCTGTGGGCTCCCACAGGCAAGCAAGAAATGCACAAATGGCAGTGTTGTGAGCACGCTGTCCTTCAGAGGCTCTGCTGCAGTCCTGTGCACTGCACACCTCCACTCCAATTAGTCACAAATGGAAGGGAACTGGGAGACAGAATTCCCCCCAGCTTCGCATTTATTAAAAGGTCACTAAGGAAATGTGATTTTTTTTCCTGTGAACACAGATATCAGAAGCTAATGAAATCTGAACTCAGTCACTGCTGCGTGCATTTTCTTTTCAGTCTTCCTCTAGAATTGATCTTCCTTTCCATTTCACAGGCTACTACAGACTCCCATATGTGCTATGGCAGGAAACATTTAACAGAAGGGTGAGTTTATGCACCTCTGCCTCCTTCCCACCCTACCTGCACTAGCAACTGTGACAGTCTTACCTGTCATTCTGCTGAATGACACAGAGTTCATCATCATTTTTGTTGCACCTGTCCTGGTATAGACCCACAGGGAACATCTATGTGCATTTCACATACCCACACAAGATACATGCACTCCTGTAGTAGAATCATAAAGTCATTTAGGCTGGGGAAGACCTCCAAGATCAAGTTCAGTCTTTGTGTTAGTCTCAAGCAATCCTAATACCAATCACCTGTTTCAAGTTCTGCCTGTACACAGAGATAAATGTATACACAACCTTGTGCACATCTTTTTCCAAGCACAAACTCTCATTTGCACACAGCCAGAATAAGCAAATCCATGGGAAAATCATAATTATGTACATCCTGTCACTCACCCATGCTAAAACCCCTACAAACCTGCAAGCTCTGTCCCAAAGCACACACCTTAACTGACCCCCCCCTCTAAGAATGCAAGAGGTCTGGGAATCAATAACCATTTACAGCCCTTCAATCCACTACTGTCAAGTTTGTTCTCCCCTATTTGCAGTGACAGACAAGCAGAGTAAAGATGCAGGGCATCAGTATGCAGAGGAGGGGAGGTGGGCACTGTGTCAGCATAAAAAGCAGGAAGACACTGCTGAATCCAGTTGATTTTGTTCTTGTCTCCTGCAACCAACTGAGCGGAGCTGCCACTGTCCCAGAAACCTGCTTTATTCCCAGGACATCAATGGAGAACAGACCAGGGCAATAACCACAGGCCATTTTCCAGAAATAACCTAACTGTGCATAGGAAAATTCAGAAAGAATCTCATTCACCTGTTTCCAAAGACTAAGCAATGACCTTACCCACCTAAAAATGTGCTACATGATCAATATCATACCAAGATGACTTGATGCCATATCCTACAGAGGAGACAGCATGAAACCAAGCACACTTCAGGCACAGCAGGGCACCTTTAGAACTGTCAGGGTGCTTTGCTGACCTTTTAAAGAGAATGAACATGCAAATGCAGTGCACCCGAAAGCATTCAATACCTCTACCAATAGATTTCAACCAACTTTGCAGAATCCAGAGTAACCAAAAATCTGACAGCATTCCCAGGGTCTGACATGAGCTCTAACCTTGTACCTCTGCCGCAGCCCAGAGCCTCACCTGCAGAACCAGCACCCAAACATCCCAGAGCTGCTCAAGCTCAGCCCACATCATGGCTTCATTCCCAAAGCACCGAGTTTACCACTGCATCTATATTCAGAGATCTCAATTCTGCATTACAAACAAATCCTGTTATGCCAGGTCTGGATCTCTCCTGGGCAGAGACTAGCATTAATATAAATATAATTATGGTTGTTTAATAAATGTTCAATGTCTGCCGATCTATCTTGTTCAATTAACCACAAGAGTGAATTTTGTATTAGTTCTGACAAGGCCTATTTTCAAAGCTGACATTTAATACCAGGCCCCAGCAGAAATCATACTTCAGGGTACAAAAATCAATGGATTTGGTGAGACCTAAATGTGTGAAACTACAGAAGCAGTTTTGGTGGCTTGTTGCAGGTACCCAGCCTGTGCAACCCTTTTACCTAGAGCTGCTCAGTTAGATAAGAAATTCAAGGCATTTCTGTATATGTGGAGGTTAGCAGGGTTGTTCCTGACCCAGAAAAATCCTCAATGCTCTGACCCCTGGAAGTCCTTCCAATCACTGAACATACTGGCTTGATCAGAAAAGCGACCTTTCTGTCGCTCTTTCCAAGCCAGCCTGAGCTCCACTTTCAGATCCCATTTATCTCATTCTCTCTCACTGAAAGAGACAGAAGGGCTGCTCTTAAAAGGTCATTACAAAATTGGTGTCCAGCTGCCTACTGCACATTCACAGCTCTCATCTGTGCTGCAATGGTTCAGTCTGGTGGCACAGGGGACGGGGCTGACGTCAGGTGCCAATCCACCTGGGCACGGGAGAGCTGAAGGTTGTGAGCAAGGCACCAGGCAGCTCAGGCTGGCTTGTTTATGTTGTGTTCCAGGGTTGTGTCTCTTCCCCATCACTGCCAGCCAGCGAGGCACACGTGCTCTGGGCCATCATGACAGGGTCATGCAGCCCTTCTCCCTAACTCACGCAACAGATCCAAGCCTATTGCTCCTCAAGGCTAGAGAGAAAAATATGAGCAAGGCAGTAAAAATAGAATTGAAAGTATAATGTAATGTAAAAAAAAGAAAGCTAAAGTGAACACCATCAGAAATGCTAGATTCATACTCCATTGTTTTCATGTAGAGATAGTAATTCAAACCAAATAATCTCACTCAACTTTCATTTATCTTGCAAGATAAAATCATTTTATTAACTATCAGCTTCCCCTCCAAATCACAAGTCTCTGCACAATCTGCTGAGTAATATCATTTAAACAAATGACCACTTAAAAAGAAGTACCTGCTCTTATGGATCCTGTGGCAAAAGAAAATCTCTATATATTTGTTCTAAATTATGTTTTACCAAATAAGTGATCTCCAGTAGGACTAAGCTACTGTAAACTGGACAAAACTTCTAGGCTTTTTTTTAGCCCTGGTAGTACACAGCTGTACTTCCCTCTCAGAATCATTTTACAGTATCTTCCTCAAACTCATTAAAAACCATCTTTTTCATTGCTGCTCTGTATGAATCTGTGATTCAATTTCATTGTGGAATTCAGTCATTACTTCCAGCACCCCCACAGGAAACTTTCTGCTTTATTCATAAAGCTAAGAGAAGGTAAGAAAGAGGAAGAGATTTGGTGAGAAATGTTTTGAGAAAGTTGCTTTGTCTAAGACAAAATTTCTTTGTGTGAGAGTTTGATAGGATACAGGTGACCTTTCTCAGGAAGAGCCCCTCAGCTCTTGGCTGATGTTTTTGATCAGACTCCACAAGAAAAATATCCTTGCAAGTTGAGCTCCCTTCTTCCCTACAAGGGATGGGAGCTGCTCTATTTTAGGTGAGCACCATTTCTCCTGGGCTGTGCAATTAAGTCTCTTTCTGGCTCAAGGAACCTCTCATTATTTACACAAAATATCACAACTCTTACATGAGAAGCAGGGACAAGTTCAACAAAAGACCTTCTAGCAATCTACATCCTTGCTTTGAAGCAGGCAGACTGGAATCTGAGTTTTCTTCAGCCAAAAGAGGGTAGTGACCTGCTCTGTGATCAGCTGTTTTCAATTATTGCTATTTTAAAAGGCTGTGTTTTCACCTTAGTGCAAAATGGGAACATTGCCTTGAAATATCAGAAGATTTCAAAGACAACACCTGCTTTCCCCAAGTACATATCAATATTTTTATCTCCCGTGGCAAAAGGTGCAGGGAAGGTGTTGACTGTGGTGATGATGATGACAACAGAAAATGAAGCAAAGCATCTTCAGAGGCTTAAGTCCTAGCACCAGCCTAGTAACAATTTGGTCTCTGTAAATCCAATCCCTAAATCAGTGTTGTACTAGGACTCAGTATACAGTCAACAGAGTAGAAAGTTTCTCATTTCTGGGTCAGAAATAACAAAGTGAATAACTCTGCCTTGTAGATGCCAATCCGTGGCAGACAGAAAAGGTCGTGAAAAGAAACAGTTTGCTCCCTCTGCTCTTAGTCCAGTGACCTAATAAATCCCAGAGGAAGAAATGATAAGGGCAAAGATAATCAGCTTTTAGTATCATCATTACTGAAAACACCCAGACGGGAACCATAATCTTTGGAAAGATTAACATGGGTGGAAAAAGAAATGCCTCTAACAAATTAAAGGCACTGCTTTAATAAAGGCCTCTGTTTAAAAATCTTATCCATGAAAAAATTTCTACAGTGTTGTTCCAGAACTTGTTTTCTTGTGATGGTCTCAAATACTTTCTGACTGTTCTAAACACTGACTGCCATGAATTTTTATTCTTTCTTATATCCATTTCCAACATTACAATGGCTCGTGTCTATTTTCCCTTTTTTCTTTGTTCAGGGAAAATAAATCTATGCTGTTATTCTTCACAAGATTATTTTCACGAGCCACATTTGGGGAAATGACCTCTACTGTTGTTTACTCATTACATTCAGAAATACTAGTAAACAATTAGTGCTAACAAACAAGAAACTGAGACTGAAATAATAGAAATCTGTCTCACCATAATCAATCACGTAGATTTTTCATCAGTGTTATGAGTCACTGTCCTCTAAACTAATTATTACTTTCTTTTTGCTACTCAACCAGCATAATTTTTGACCGAACGTGTCCCCAGTTCTTGATTAGAGAATTGTGCCTTTTTGGATTTGTAACAAAATCCTTTTTAGAAAAGGACTCAATTTCTATTCATAATATTTCTAATTTTTTTTTTCCTCTTGTAGTCTGCTTTAACTCTAATATTTCTTCAGCTCTGAAAAATCACCCTTATTAAAGAAAAAATAGACAAGAAAACGTGTTAATAGGAACCCTGTCCCCTGCCCACATTAAATGTAATTGGGTCATGATCACTGGTGTCTAGGTAACCACAAACTCCCACAACAAAGATTAATTCATCATTTCCTGTTACAAAGTAGTCCCAAATAGAACTGCAGTAGAGACTACATCTTTTGTGTTGCAAATTAGTCATCTGTAATGTTTGAAATCTTTAATAGCATTTCCTGCAGCCACACGAAATCTCAAGTAGATCTCACCCAAACTGAAACCCATGGCTACACATTTTCTGCAGGGAATGCAAGTGCTTCTGAGGTAGCTTATCCCATTTTCTGCTTTAATTCGGTGTGCTAAGGGGGTTCATTTCCCAGCCTTTGCCACCTTACCTGCAGTATGTAGACCTGAATGATCAGTAAATGGAGATGTAGCACACTGCCATTCCCCTCATCCCAGCCAGACATGCTACTGCCTTTTCTGTCCTCCCCAAGCAGGGAACTGACCAGTAGCTGGAGGTGTTTAAATTCAAGAATTTACAAATTTTTCCTAGCAGGTTCCAGTACAGCCAGTTAAATTACACCTTATCTACAAGATGATCTTTCAAACAGTCTTGCTCATTATTCTTTAGCAATGGTGTGAAGACACCCAAGAAATTATTACATTTGCAGTTTTTCCTGCACTGGTTCAGTTTATTTATGACAAGGTGTTTGAGTTTGAACTGCATTTGTTTTCCTAGGATTTTCCCCCTTACCACTTCATGAAAGGTTAGTTCTCTTCCTCCAAAGTGCAAGGGCCCCTCATCCACATCATCTCCCTGAGCACTGGAGCATGGCTCGCTTCTCCAAAAAAGCTCTTCTGCTCCTGATCAGTTTATGCAACCAAAAATCATCTTTCATTCCTCCCTTGATTTACACCTTTAAAAAACTCTCTGGTAAAATCACCAAGATTTTTGTCTTTTCATCAAAAGCCCTGAAGAATCCTATAGTATAGAACTCTGCTCTGCCATCTGCTCCCAAAATGCATCATCCAAATGTGCCTTTGCATCTCATACCTCTGGTCTAGACAGACAATGCAGTGTCACATTGTGCTTGTGTTTACTCCTCTGTCCACTCTTGCTAAGTGAGGCTCATTTATGACAACTGCTTGGTGGAAAATAACCCAGTGGTTGTTTGTTTTGCAGCAAAAGGCGTTCAGAGATATCCATCTAATTCTCTATAGAGAAGAGTATCACACATCATCAGCACTGAACACCTCTAAATTCTGTTCTCTTGGTTGTAAGTAACCAACATTTATTTATTATTATTTTTATTTTTTTATTACTCTCTCTACTATCTTGAGTCTTGTCAAGTCTGAGCCTTCCCTGTTTATGACAAGTATGCAAATGATTTCTGAATTGTCCCCAAGATCTGCATGTTGCATGCTGTGCCAAAATGTCTCTTTCTAGACCACATATCTTCACTTGTAGATCTCCCACCATCTGGCAGCACATGTATTGCTTAGACAAAAATTAGAATATAACACATCCAAGACAGATCACAGCAATTTTTGGGGGGTTTTATTTCATCATCCATATGCAGTGTGCAATGCAGGGTCTTACCTAAAGATAAGCCATAAAACTTCAAATTCCATCCCAAACTCTCCTGCTAGGCTTACCAGTTTCTGTCTTAGAGTTCATCTGGCATAAGCATACCCCCAACTTTACAAGTTTATCACACACAGAAGAACATATTTCTGCTCTGGTATTCAAAATGAAAGTGTTTACAATTTAGTTTGGTTTAATTTACTTTAGAAATGAGTTAAGCCAAATTTAATTAAGGCCACCTTAATT
Organism: Nicator chloris; assembly: GCA_013400495.1. Classification (NCBI taxonomy): domain Eukaryota; kingdom Metazoa; phylum Chordata; class Aves; order Passeriformes; family Pycnonotidae; genus Nicator; species Nicator chloris. Next base: position 158,258 of record WAAE01002049.1, read on the forward strand.
CTGCTTCAGAGTGTTGACATGTAGCTTAATGTGGTTTAGCACAAGAATTTCCACTTGCACTTTTAGCTAATTCAGAGGCGCTTTCCTGCATGTTCTCATATAGACAAACTATTAAAGAATTAAGCATGTGTAATTAATTAACAAAAAAGATTGAAAGGTCACTTAGGTTGTGTTGTGTAAGTACCTCCAAGAGAACAAACTCTAAGTTACTAAAGGTCTCTCTAAACTAGCAGAGAAAAATAGCACAAATGCAGCGAAAACATCAGGCAGATAAATTCAAATGAGAATAAGGCAATGATATTTAACAATTACTGACATCTAGAAAATACCAAGGGACCAGATAGATTTCCAATCCTGTGATATTCTCAAATCCAGCCTGGATATTTTTCTGTTTACACAAACACAAGTTAACAGGCTTTGTACAAAGCCACCTGGGTGAAGCCCAAAGGCTTGTGATGTACAAGAGGTCAAACCAGAAGAACTAACAGTCTCATCTAAGCATCAAAGCTTCATGAATTTGTTATTAAAATTCTGTTTTCAGCTCTTAATACCTTTACCAGCAACTGCAGCCTTCCCTGCCACAGGACAGGCTGCACCTGGGCATGGCAGAGGAGGGCAGGAGCACGGAGCTCCCTTTGCTCTTGCTGTGACACCTGGAATATTTGTCAAGTCTTCAGTCCAGACTTGAGACAGAATTACAGAAAGGCAGAGAGGCTGTGAGCTGTGCTGCACAGGACACTGCTACCATACCCAAGGAGCTGCAGTGGGAGAATTTCCAGGTTTTGACTCATGCAATGCCCACCTTCTCTAGCTGGCAGACCTGACCCTCACTCGAGGACAAGCCCTCTACCCAGCACAGTTTGCAGACACACAGGCGTGATTTCTGATGTTTAAAGTACCAAGCAAGGGCACATGCTCTGATTTAAGCAAAAAAAACCAAAACATCAGCACTCGGTCAGTAAGGAAGGAGTTTAGTACTGTCAATGCAGAGAAACAATAACCAGATCTGCTATACTGAGCAACTGGAAACCCTTTTTGTGGTAGAAGTAAAAGAAAGAATAGGTATAAGTTAGTAAAAGAGTTCAGCACACCTGAAAAATGAAAAAAACTGAATTGGAAAGAAAACAGGGAAATGAACCAAACAGACAAGAGCTGGGTGTGACCAGGATGTATCTGCAGATTTGGAGACTGAAGAGAATGAACAGACCATCTATTTTGATTTTGGGGGAGAGCAGAGCAGGGGACTGAGCACAGGAGACAACAGAGGCATGAGGATGGCAGTGAGCATGGATACAGAGCTGACAGACAAGCAAACTGGCAACTACTGCAGCTATGGGAAGCACATTTTACAAGGATAAAGAAACCAGCAAAAGGATGATTATATTTCAAAATATAGTTTATGCTTAATAACAGACACCATACACATATTATGGGCATCAACTAGTAGAATGCACTGCTGCAGGAAGCCCTGTCTGATAAAAGATTACAAAAAAGAATGAAAAAGTGACATAATTATTCACAGAGAATGTAGCTCATTATTCCAAGTTTTAAAAATGATAATCAGGGCTCGTGTTGTAGTGCATGAAACAGAAGAGAGGCAGGTCAGGCTGGCAGGATTCGTTCCTTTCTGTATTAGTGTAATTGAATCCGTTGCCTTACAGGCAGGTTTTGTTTTCTTCAGAGCCATGAGGAAAGAGTGTCTGCATGAGGCAGGATGCCTGATTATATGGACCAGTGATCTGATCCAGCATGGCAAATGTTATGATCCAATGAGGAAAGAAATTCATCTCTAAAGAAAATCCTGTAATCAAAACTTTGAACTTTAGATGCTTCCAAAAATCCATGCACAGTCAAAGGCAAACATGGCTCTTTTAGCCTGTGCTTTTCCACCTACCCATTCTTATTTTCCATGCCTGAGGAGTTCATGATTAGACTAGGAGCTTCATCAAAGGGCAATTTTCAGCTGCCAAATAGATTTGTACAATAAATCCACACGGGGCCAGATTAACAAGCAAGAAAGACATCAGAAATCAAAAAGCTAGCTGCTGTAATTCCCCAGAAAACTTGAAAGGATGATGTGCAATGATATTTGGGCTTTTAAAGGGGCACCAATGAAATGCTGTGGTTAGTTTTCATTAGGAATGTTGCTTTTCTATTCCTTATCCTTCCCAAGAGGTTTTTCTTTAGAAGACTGAGACCCCAAGGACATTCAAGGTCATGCCATTCCAGATTTTTTGGGTACCTCAGATAAAACAGTAACATTTCATCCAGAAAAATCACATATGTGTGTGTATGACTGCAGTTGTCTGATTTGTCAGTATAATATTTTAAATAGAAAATGAAAAATAATCTTTAAACATTGAGTTTGTTTTATTTTTATATTTTTTTTTTGTTTGCACTAATAATTTGTGCTCTGAATGTAGTTAAGACTAACATCTGAAGTCAAACCAGGTCCTCAGCTGTGCCCATAAACTGAATAAATACAACACAGAGATTAGCCTGACCATAAATTGTTAGGCATTTTCAGCCTCCTGGCACTACAAAAGACTGTTTGACTTCTGAGCATGACAGCACTGATTTTAATACTAGGAGAGCTTGTTCCTCCTTGCAGCACATGGACAAACCTACTCCCTCAATCACAGAGTGACAGCATTTGTTGTTTTCGTGTCTCCACATGAGTACACTGGTTTTGTTCATTTTCAAATGGGGACACAATAGCAGTCACTTGTCAGCAGGGTGAAAACACAGAGGTGAGTCTTTGATTCACGTCTTGTTCCCTCACAAAACGCAATTTCTTCTCCATGCAACCCCAAGTGCAACAGCAAATAGCTTTTTTTGCTTCAAGTGCCTGGGCTGCCCAGATTGGTAATGTCAAAACCTGGGATTCTTCCATCTAGGCCTGTTCCCTCAAATGCTGGAAGATGGATATGACAGGACACTTGCACTTCTGATTCTGTGCAGCCGTGTTGCTCATCCACTTTGTGGAGAAACAGTTTGATAGCCCCTGTCAGTACCTATCAACTCCTTTCTGGGGTACAGGTTTGGAATATGGGAAGACTGGCTTGCAACCAAGTATCTGGGGAAGTGCAAAAGCAGCTGAGGGGGAAAAATCCCATAAACAAATGGGAAACAGCAGTTGTTTACAACATACTGGGGGGAAAAAAAGAAAAAAAAAAAAAAAGAAGTTACTAGGAAGATCAACATTCAAGACAAAACTTATTCAAGATGATGCCTGTTTTCTACTCCCCAGCCCCATGGAGCTTGCTATGTCCCCAGGTTTACCAAAAAGCCAGCTACCAGCTAGGACACACCATTAACATTGCTAACATCATAAGCAAGAGGAAGGGATGCAGGAGATTGTCAGGATTTGTTGGAATAAACTCTCCAAGGGTGAGTCCCAAGCAGAAGAGGTAAACAGCAGAGCTAATACAACTGCATGACAGTGGAAAAGGGTGGGCCATAAAAGAGGTACGTGACAGCTCTGCTTTTCCATTCTACATGCCAGCCACGTCCACTGAATCTCAACAGGGCTGGACACCTCCCAGCTTTGCAGAGTCAAATCTATTATGATCTCACCTCTGTTGTCATATTTTATGGTGCTGTAATTTAACCATATGGCATGGGACGTCCCCTCAAGGTCATAGCAAGTCAGGGATACAGCTGGCTCAACATCTCAGGAGTAAGAATTATCAAAATAAGATGTGAAAAATTAATTTAGTATCTTCGTTCATGATCCAGTTATCACCACTGACCATCTTGTGTCATACATACAAAAAGAAATGGATTCCAACATATCTTTCCTTGGGTGCTCAACAAGAATAAGAAGGAATAAAATACTTTTCCCCAGTGCCCCTGATAATTCTTGCATTGGGTTTTAGTGCTTCCTGGGTGCTTTGGGGACAGGAAAGCAAAAGAAAGTTCTGTGCTGTTCTTCTCCAGCGTCTTTCTCCCCTGTTTCGAGTAACGGTGTGAGTTCAAGCAGAATGGAACATTTCTGCATCCCCCAACACTCAGACCTTGCAGCCCAGGAACAGCAAAGCAGATGGCCTGAGCAACAGCTGAGACCCACTGCAGCAGGTGCTGGGAAGGGCTTTTTCCAAAACGTCCTTCAAGGCAGCATCCATGGGACATCTCACCAGATGGGCCAGTGCAGGCAGCCACCCCTGTGCTGACCTCTTGAAAGAGTTAACAAATCATTCAGTCATGGTAGGGAAACATTTATTTGTTTGTACAGCAGCAAACTCTGCCTACTGGACCAAGGCCCCACAGCTTTTCCAGAGTCATTCACAAAGCACCAACATTTGGCAAACGTGGAAAAAAGGGCTGAGTGTTCTCAGCAGAAACTTTAATACAGTTACTAATGAAACTTTAATACAGTTACAGCAGGCACAATTCCCCAGTTTTAACCCTATATAGAGCTGGAAATCCCCAAACCAATTCCCCTGTCAAACAAACAAACAAACAAACAAACAAACAAACAAGCAAACAAAAACACAAAACCAAACACACACACCCCCCAGAAATAAGCCTTCTTCAGATGTGATGATAAAAAAATGGCCCTACTCAAGGACTGATCTTTCCCAAAACAGCAAGGTTAAACAGATTCAAATGGATCAGGAAATGGGAAAACAGTATGGAGATCACCATTACCTTCTTGCAAACTTTACAGGCTAATTTAAATGCATATAAATAGCCCTCCCATATGGCAACGTTGAGCACCCACAACAAAAATTAGCAGAAGGCAAAGACATCCATGACTTTTGGAAACAGAGATGGTATTTGAAGCTCTTGTAGTATTGGTCACATCTGCCTTAATACAACTGTCTTATTCCCCATCAAGAAAGATGAGATCTGCTAGGGTAGTTCTACAGGCAAACTCTGGTTTTTGTGTAGATATAAGGCCCAAAGAATCCCTACAATGTTCTGTAATTTGCTTTTCCAAACAATCTGAGAGCCAAAATCAACACACCTTCAAACAGATCTGAGTGCAGTTAAGATGTGATTTCTCAGTTAGCATCCTGTCAAATATTAAAACAAATAAACCAATAAAAAACACTTAACAAGGGGAAATACTCCTGCAGTTCATGTAAGAATTTCATGTAAGAACTTCATATAAGAACCTTGTAGATTTAAGTATCTACAAGAAGGATAAACACCCACCATCCCCTGATTTGTTTGCTCAGGAACCCCTTCTCTCTTCTTCCCCCACTCCCTAAATACCATTAGTCCCTACAAAGCTCTATGAAGTGAGGCCCACAAGCCTAAAAGGTACAATTAGAATATCTTACAAAATGAATCACCAATCAATTAATGCAAGAGGTGGGTGGAATAACAGAGGCAGGAAAATAAAGCAAATAGGATGCAAACTTTTGCCTTGGGTAACAACTTAAGGGAAAAAACAACACCCTTAATTTGAAACATAAGTCTTTAGATTAATATTAGATAACTATTTTTTTCTATACTTTTCTTGCTGTTACAGCTGCTTCCAATTTGAGCCACTTTGGACCAGAACTGGAAGCAGACCTATCAGAAAGAAAAAATTATTCTTTCTTATTCTCAGCATCTGCTTTAGAATGAGATCTCTAGAGCACTGAGGGTCAGCTAAAGAACACACATTTTAGAGATGATTTTTTTAAAAAAAGAAGCTTTTGAATGCTTTTGAGACTTACTCATACTCAGGCAAAGTATAAGCTCTGGGGCACAAAAGAAATCAGAAATGGCAAAGAGTTTGTACAACTTGTAAAGATGATGTAATCATTTTCCAGAAATGTACACCAGAAAGCATAGAATATATCCCATTTCTTTCTTTTTTCTGTCTACAACTACTTATCAGACATGCTTTATGGCAGGAATATTGCTGAAATAATTTTTGTGGGTGGCTGAATACTGGCAACAAGTCAAATTAAAATTATTTGCAAATTTCTGCACCAGACTTCCAATTAAAAGAACAATATACATCTTACTGGAGAACAGAAGCAGCATCATGTGACCTGCAAACTCCATCAAAACAACTCAATTTCTGACTATTAACTGTAATAAACTGCTTATGAATAAAACATACATAAAAAATTCCTCACAGAAATTTGGTAAGTAATCTTCAAAAGGAAGGAAGATAAAGAAAATATTTGTGTCCTGATAATTATGAAAAAATACTGCTGCAATTCAGTGGCCAATCATACAAGGGCAACAATTTGGCTCATCTGAGCAGAAAGGGATCAGACAAGAGCAGGCCTCTTCTGAAGGATGAGAAAGAGGGGAGGCTTTCATCTTGGCATATTGCTTTAGTGCAGCCACCCTTCCATGGTAAATCACTGATTCATCACTCATTTAAATACCTCAGCCCATGCTGGTCAGGCTAAAGGGGACAAATAATATTAGATCTTCTAATTAGACTTAAGCCTCACCAATTCTGTCCAGCAAAGATTTTTTTGAAGTAATATTAAGAGTGTCTTCTGGACTGTACGAGCACACTGCCCAGTGCTGAGATCTCCAGGTCCAGTGTCTCTGCAAAGGGATGGCTTTTCCTCTAATCAAGTCCCATGAGAAAATTTGGGTTATTCAATTCCTCTGACTCAGAAGAACTAAAACGGACAGGAAAAGAATAAATCTTATTTCTCAGCTCTCCCAAAAGCTTTCTTCAAAGAGGGATCTGTACCAGCAGTAAAATCACCTTCATAGGGTACTGTCAAGATACCTGCAATAATTTTAAAACTCATTTGTTACTCCTTGTTGTTTATAATCTGTTTGAAGCAAAAAGCTAAACTCTATTTCCATTAGTGCTCCAACTCCTCCATCAGGCACACCATGCCAAGGAAACTGCTTTTCCAACATAACATGTGCACACAGAGCATGAAGCTCGATTTTTTAGATTAGGAGTATTACCAAGACATCTGGTTTGGAACTCAGCTGTACACCCTGGCACTAAAGGTATTAACTTGGAGGATGATGGATGCAGTAATGAATGGAACAGCACAGTGGAATATGCTTTAGAAGGGTCTTAATTAGCAGGTGAGGTAACAAGGAGTCAGGAGGAATGGTGAGAGGGTGTGACATGACAGAACAGTAATTCTCCCGGGGTCATGGCTGTGCCTGTACTCAGAGCTCCTCCCAGCACAGACTTGCATCCAGACTTTTCAAAACCAAAAATAGAAGGGGGCTCTGTATCCCACAAAAGGGAGGCAGCAATTGAAATCAAGGTAAACTGGAGGCTTAAAATCTCCAGCAAGGGACCAATGCAGACAGTCATCACATGAGCAAAGAAATGATAAGGTCTTCATTATTTTATTACTGATATTCTCTGGTTCGACCACTGGGTTGCAAACCAGCAGAAACAGCAGGCACAATTCCCCATGAAACTTCGTTACTTTGTTTTTAGCAACTTTCAAATGGAGATAGGGCTCCTCCAAGATTGATTTGGGCAATCCAGACAAGATGAAAAAGAGTTTGGATATTTTACCATCTTCTTTTCTTGTTCCTAGGTTGAACAAAACCTTAGATAAGATCAATAGTTTCTTTAGTTTTATGTTTCGCTTCCTTAAGGGTAGTTGGCTTATTGCATTTCCATTGATCACACAGACAGGGAGATTCGTCAGACAAACCATCTCTTTTCTCCTTTCATTTCCACCCTCCTCTCCATTTGAAATCAAATCACTTAAAGGAAGCTGGGGTCACTATCGTTTCTCATTTACATATCAATAGTACCCAATTCCTGCCTTATCTTTCAGTCACTAAAGTACTTTAAAATTTCAGTCCAAGAGAGGGGACACACATTCCAGGGGAAAACTCTCGCAGCTTTTCTATCAGGAAAACTGAGTTCTGGTTTACCTCAGCCCTTCCTTGACCTGTGGTGAGATGAGGTACACTCATCAGCCTTGTGCAATTGATATTTTAACCTCTTGTAGCCTCTCTACAGCTTTCTTGTTCTTCCTAAATCCTTTGGACAATTCCCATCAGATGTCTCTGTGCAGTTCCAAGACCTTTACCTGTGCTCACAGACACCAAAACAGCTGCTTCAGTGAGTTCCTTGCTTGAATTGAAAAGGAAAAAAAAGCTTGAAAGCTGGAAAAAAACTAAAGACCAGGTCTGCTCTCTAAGAATTAAAGTCTGACCACTGATTCACTGAATGATGCTGGGCTTGGGAGCCTCTGCTGCATTTACCAAGATGGTTTAAATTCTAGCTGTTTGTACTGTACTTCAAGGTGTAAAAGTAAAAAAAAACAACAAAACCATAAGTGTGTGCCTGTCCAGGGGATATTCTGGATATATCCCTACAGGGAGATCAGCCATATGCAATTAAAAGAACTGACTCAATGATCCACAGTTAAACAAATCTTCCAAAGCAGATGTCAGAAAGTCCTCAGTATAGGAGGCTGACATCTTCTGCCTGAGCTTTAGTGTCATTCTACTGCTTAGACACACATCCAGCTTCAGGGCCCAAGAGTGAAGAACTGGTGTTGAAGCTACTAGAAAAACATGACCTCTTATGTGATTAATTTCCAGTTTACAGGAATGATTTTAGAGCTCCAAGATACTGGTGAAGTAGCTTTGGTTTGATACAGGGAAGCTGAGGACTAAATGGTATTCATGCAACAAAATCCTCAGTTCAGTCAATTCCACAGTCTTACTAATTCACTTGTAAGAGCAAGTAAATAGGACCAGCTCTAAAAACCACTCAAAGGAAGAGGGAATAACTTATAAGTATCAATTTTCTGGAAGAGATACTGTATGTATTTATATGCAGCTCCAGTATAATCAACATAAGAAATTATATTCTATTTAAATACTAACAAGTTTGGTACTTAGTACATTAGGAAAAATATAGTGGAAATACTTTAAATCTGCCTGAATCATAGAAGCTGCAATAAGTGTTTGGATTATCCTTCTGCTAGAGAAATGGTGAAGGAATTTTTCATAATAGGAATATTCATGTATCCTCCATCTTTGAGATAAATCACAACTCTAAGCAAACAAAAAAAAAAAGCTCAAAAAATCAAAAAGAATATGTAACCTGATAAACATAACCCAGTGATTCAATTAAGATTCAGCTTTTCAAGGCACTCATAATGGAAATTTCAGAACTGCTTTACAACTTTCAGACTTCCTAGAGAGGCATGAGAATGTTGGATTCTCTCACCAGTCACAAGCCCTCATATGTGAACTTGCTCTTGTCCTCAGTGGCTGGTTGTGGCCATGATAAATGTCAATAGAGGACAAGAAGGAACATAAAAATAATTTCATACATTTTAAGAGATTTCTCTTCCTACTATTTTATGCATTTAATGACACACATGAAGCAATTAAAGACCTCACAGATGCTGATGGAGAACAAGTCATTAGACATCGATAAAATCTGATGTGTCACTGGTTTTAGATCTTACTGTGGTTATCTAAGAAATCAGTGAAATCTTCCTCTACAGAGATCATTTGGAGCTTTGTCATTGATTTCAGTCAAAGTAGATTTCCCCCCACTGTCTAAAAGATTCAAACCCACTGTCTTGACCTGTGGTGCCCATTAAAAAGCCATTAGCACTTCTCAGGAGTAGGGAGTGTGAGATATAATTGCCCTGGGCATTGCACTCTCTTGATTTTAACTGTCTGCTGTTTTTAAATCCTGCCTCTCCTGTCCTGGAATTGATGTGTGTTAAAACAGCAGCTGAATACTTCCTGCTACATTCTACAGAGAGGTAAAAGGATTAGTATAGAGCTTACAAAGATAATAATTTGAATGTCTTATTAATTAATTGTTATTTGTAATAATGGCTCTTTCCTTAAGGGTCTTTCAGGATCCTTAACTGCTTATTAATGTTGTACAGATAAGGATTGCTCCCTAGTGGAAGAAATGAGGTGGAATGTAGAAGCCTTTCGAATGAAAGCAACAGGTTTGGAATAAGAAAAAGCAGAAAGAAATTAATCATTCGAATGAATGGAGAATTATGATCACTCAAATACAATTACCTGACTTTATCCTGTATGCTTAAAAACTGCCAGGAGATCTCCCAGACTGATGCCTGATGCATTTGGTACAAGTACAGCCCTTCCTACCAACCTCATTTGATGTGGAATTGAGATCTGTCTGGATCACAGTCTCAGGCATAGCTTGAATCCATTGACATCTGTCAAAAGCAGCCTTACATTGGCTACCTCTGCCTGTCAGGAACAGGGAACTTCAAATGTAGGATTTTCAGTGGAGGCTCTTCAATTTAGCCATTTCGGCAGTGACCCTGTACCAATGAGTATTCCAGTGAATTACCTTTGAATTAGGCTCAAAAACGCCCATATGACCTCCCAGAACTTTTATTACAAGTCTGTGCAAGCCCTTGTAAGGATAAGTCCCTGTGTCATCCCCAAAACATTCCTTCCTTCAGCTCAGTGCTTTTGGCTGCAGACTGGAGCTTCCTATTATTTGCCTGCTGAATGAAACCTCAGAGAGGGACTCTACTTTCTTGGCATGGAAGGTAAAAGTATGAGGGGTAAAAGAATGAGATTCTCCTGGAAAGAAATTCTGGCTACATGGGTCTGGAGAGAGCACACAGCGCTCAGCAATGGCCATCTCCTCCATCCAGGCTCATGAGATGTGCATTAGGAGGGTGGCAGAGGGTTTTTTGAAGGATTTACTCACTCTGTAGAGTCCGTGGCTGCAGCTGCAGTAGGTGCTTTCCATGGTGTAGCTCCTCAGCACCCCCATCTCCTTCCACACCACCACACGGGCCGTCGAGGCCCGGGACTTCTCCACCAGGAAGCTGCAGCTGCTCATGACAAATGCAGGGGCCACCTTATCCAGGATTTTGGGAAGAGTCTGTGAGAAAATGAATTGCACAGATGTGCACGTGTTGATATCATACACATACAGAGAGACCTGTGTATTAATGAGTCAATAATCAAACCTATCCATAGATACTGAGAGCTCCAGCCGTGTGTGGTCTCCATCCCATGTGAAACCATCAGATCTTAACATTTGTTTCATTCCAAAGACTAAAATGCAGAATTTCTGTAGACTTGACATATCTCACTCGAAATCAAACGTTTGTGCACCCAATAGTTTGGGTGAAGTGCTGAAATCAGTTTTGTTCTCAAGCTGCTTCAACCAACCTACACCTTTTTGTTGAGCTGCCAAGGGTCACAGCTCAGTACCTGACATCCCTATGCTGCCCTATAGTTCTATTATATCTCCTCCACCATAAATCCAGGGTCTGACAGGGGATTGAGCCATGGGAGGAATTTTGTCTGAAGCTGGTATAGAGCAGAGAAAGGGGATCTGTTTTCTCCTAGAACATCACACATAATCATGTGAAAATAAAGCTCAGCATTTAACTAACTTGCATTGTGAAGCAAACCAAAATATTTTCTTCCAGGTCCAAACAATGTATTATATACAGTTTGCTTAAAGAATCACAATAAAAAGTAATAATAAAACCAGTAAATATTACATCTTAGCCCTGAGTGATTTTCTTACTCTCAAAATCATATTTCCCAACAAAGTCTATAAACACGCCTGAAATAACAAATATTCCATCAGTGAAGAGGCAATAATTATTTAGTCATTACAGAGGGCTAAATGTGTTATTTTACACTCTATAAAAATAGAAGACAGCTACATAGGGCACACCTAGTGCTAATGAATAGACTGGACTCTTAAATACACAGCACACACGTGGGTTATGTCTGTGTGTGTCTGAACTTCAGTGCTGCTACACCAACCACAACATGTGCCAAAACACCATTTGATCCACCTAGAGGAGACCAAGCAAAATTAGAACATTTGTTATTTCTTTTATGACGGTTTTCCTTAACACCTGAACAGAATGAAATCCAACTGAAGGAGTTCCCACATATCACTAGTGGCATTTACCCTTGAATTTCATTTAGTTTGGGTAGTGAAAATTAACTAGATACTTTTACTTTCCAGTAACCATCAGTTTCACCAACTAATTCTGAGGAGTTCTAGTTCTGTTCTTTTGGGCTTTACTTCACGTCGCTGTATGGGAATATTTGTTTTGAAAGAGACTGAATAATGTATTTTCCTAAAACATGCTTGTTATGAGTGATTGCTCACTCATAACCATTTGGTTTATTTGGGCTAAACTACTTTGCAGTATATCTTGCAAACTACTTAACCATATATATCTTTCATTTATACATAGTTCATTTTTCAGTATATTTTGGCTGCAGCCATCACTGGTCTCCTCCCCTTCCATAAGGTCCATTCTTCAGATGAAAAAACGGAGGTAGAGAAAACTAGAACAAAGCAAAAAACTTCACTTTAAATCTGAGACCACCTCAAGCCTCAATCTTAAGTCAAGATCTCCAGTGTGTTACTAAGAGCTGCAGCACTCTCTTTCCTGTGGGCACACTGAGCAGAGAAACCTTGAAAATTCACTTCTTGCCTTCGATAAAGCATCCAACATTTCTGCACTGCCTTCAGCCTGCTACTTGCTGCACAGAAATCACAAAATTTTGTGGCTTCGTGCAGAGCTTCCAGGTTTTCCTGGATTTTGACTAAGAAGGAAGTAAAAAAAAATGCAGCAGAACTATAGAGCTCAGGTGTTTATAAGCCTTAGCACAACCAGAAGACCCAGTTAAACTGTATGGAAATGGTATGTGCCCTTATCTGAACCCACACACAAAATCTTGTAAATTTATCACATCAAATACAATAATCACAACCCTAATCCAGTTTAGCTTTTCAGAGCAATTCAAATTATATGCATAATCAATCTTTTACTTTTAATTAAATAAAAATACTGGCAGGTAACAGTAATGTCTCTGTACACAGGACTCATTTAGAAGCATTAGCAAACCCGAATTTAATATTCTTTTCATTTTACCAGCATTCACTGGATTTCACACTAATGGCTCTTTCTTCTCTATTGATTCTTCTCATTAATTACCTTTCAATAATATATTTGTGTGAAAACACATCCCTTTAAAGGATGCTTTTATGATAGTGCAGCAGTGTGACTGTTCTGTGTCTCTCACACTGCTGGATTTATCATGTGTGACAAAGCAAAGGAAGCTGCTCCACTTACACTGGATCCTGTCCATAAACTCCAGTCCCATTTAAAAATAATCAAATTATACTTCTTTACTAATGTCCCTGCAGAGATTGCTGTCAAAGGGGCCCGAAATGTTTATCAAAAGGTTGGGATTACGATGCCAATGCTGTGCAAGTCACCCAAGGCCACCAAACATTAAAGGCAAGGAGGACTCTGACTGTACATTGCTAAGGGCTACAGCTGAATCTATAACATATGAGGCAAAGGCTCTTCCAAAACCCATAATTTTCTTGAGATATTTGGTTTCTGTTCCTGTGGAGAAAAATCGATCATGGAGGCCAGATTAATTCCCATTACCTAGAGGAGGCAGGAGAGAAACCTGTGCAAACCGTGCAAAGCAGCAGGTCTGAGGCAGGGCTGGGTATCTGCCAGCTGGAATTGCAGATGTGTCCCAGCACAGACCCAGTTTTCCCAGCCTCAGCAGGGAGAGGGTGACCCATAGGCTGGATCTGCCCCCACCGCCCTTTTTGTGAAAAGCAGGGATTTGAGCCATAAAAAACCTTCCTTATGGGCCACAGCAGAGTGTTCTTGGACAGCCTTGGAGCCTTTCCTCATTGCAGATTCAGGTCAGGCTCCAAGTGCTGACAGAAACATTGGAATTCTGTCTGTGCAGCAGCGAGCCCTCCGCAGCCTTCGCAATCCCCTGGAATTCAAACACAGCCAAAAATGCCCCGGCTGTGGGAACCCTCCCTTCTTTTCTCAGGAACCAATGTTTGCCACAGGGACCCCTCACAGCCAAGGCTGGGCCACTTTCCTCCAGTAAAGTTTCTGTTTTTTCTCTGCAGCTCCCTAAGATGAGCATGGAAAACATGGCAATCTCATGGAAGGATATTGAGTATTTATGCTGAAGTAGCAAAAATTATACAGAGGCATAAACTGACAAAGACTTTTCAACCTCTTTCATGTTTGAGGGATCCAAGCTGTAACTATAATCAGTTTAAGACCACAATTATGTTTTGCAAAATTAACATTTTTTAAGACTAGAAATGGACCTTATAAAATTCTTTTTTTTTCCCTGAAAAAAAATATTTAATAGGAAAATATAATTTAAGCCAATACAAAAAAATAAAGAGAGGCACGGGCAGGAAATCCAAAGAAGAGTTTGATGAACAAGACATTCCCATGAAGCAGAAATAAAATAGATTTTAGAATTTGTTCTAATTAAAAAAAAAAAAATTCCTAGGTGTGACACCAAGCATTTGTCCTGGAGATAGCTTCACTATGATAGATTTGTTTGGCATCCACTGAATTATCTCATGTTTTCAGTGGGACCAGGAGCATTTTGTGATGAAGAAATTCAGTTGAGTAGGACTGTGGGACACCATCATCTTCTCAATTAACACCATATAATTCCCATTTATTTTCATATTATGGGTAGGATGATGGGGACAAAATCATACATATATTTAGAAATTATAAAACATACAAAGATATGTCTGTCCTGTTAGCCTGCAGCCAAATGTTACAGTGCATCATTTTACTGAAATGAAATAAATAGCAAATACACCCTCAGTAGATGGGTCCCTAATATCTGGTGCATGAAGACATCACATGTGACTCAAAATTCTCTGCACCATTATTCCTCTGGAGCAAGGAAAGTTTGTACCCTACCACCAAAATTTCTGAGGCGACCTTATCTTAAATATTTTAAATACACAAGAACATACAGGCTGCTAATTAAGGGAGGAATCAAGTGGACCTACCCTGTAGCCAACATCTTCTGTGACAGTGGCTGTGTCAACCATGCAGCCTGCTTGCCACAAGGTCTCTTTAATGCTGCAGCCATAGAGAAACACATTCTTTTTCTGGGAGTGCCCATGGTAGTCACAGAAGACCTGGAGAGAGGAAAAAAACAGGGCAAAATGTTGAACACTGGAAAGGACTCTGGCAGGGAGGTGCTAATGTGGTTTTTTTTCTTTTTTTTCAGGTCTCTTCTGTTTAGCTTAGACTCTGGGCCGTGCCTTTGACCTGTGTCAGGCTTCATTATTCACTTGTATCTTGCTTTATTTATTTGATCTGACATGATCTCAGGGGTCCGGAGTCAAGCCTAGTGCACTTCTGTCTGCAGCAGAAATAAACATGACACCTGTGCAAGAATCCATGGCAACTCAGGAACCTCAGGGTTCATGAGAACTCCTGATACCACAACAGAGCAATTTGCCAGGCTCTTTCTACTTCTGAACTCCTAAACTCCAGCTTTATCCTCATGAGATTTGAAATCTATGCCTTCCCAAGCGATTAATCATCGCTTTGTCATCTTTAAATTAAAAACCCCTGCTACATAATTTTCAGGAAAATGTAATTGTGCAATTGTATTGTCAGACCTTTGCATGAATTCCTGCAAGTCAAGCATAGAAAATGACCCATATTCAAGGCAAATAATCTCATTGCACACTAATCCTCCTGTCCATCCAATCCATCTCTCATGTCAGCTGTCATATAAACGAGATACACAGCACATTCCCATTTTAGAGGAAGTTTTGATTGCCTTTATAGGCAGATATTGATTCCCATGGAAATGAAAATCACAATTTAATGACCCGAGAGGTAAATATTGACCCAGGTCTTAAAGAATAATCAATCTCAATGCCCTCTGAGATATGAAGTCGATGTACACATGGCTGTTACATATATTCTCCATGTCTTAATCAGGAATATGCAGAAATCTGCCAATGAAAATATAAGAACCTCTAAAGAGAAGGAATGATTTCACTTTAAACCAACAGCATTCGCTGTAGAGTAGAAAGGAGCTTCAAGATTTCATTGAAAGAGTTTTCCAGGACTTATGTTGGAGACAAATGGATGTTTGTAAGAAGGTAGAGAAAAATTATGGATCCACATAGAGATGGGGAAAAATATGGGGTGCAAAAAACAGAATCACAGAATTGTTTAGGTTGGAAAATATCTCTAAAATCATCAGGTCAAATCATTAACCCAGCACTGCTAAATCCACCACTAAACCCTGTCCCCAAGTGCCACAACTGCACATCTTTTAAATACCTCCAGGATGGCACTCCACCACTGCTCTGGACAGCCCTTTCCAATGCTTGATAACTCCTCAGAGAAGGAATTTCTTCCTCATATCCAACCTAAACCTCCTCTGGCACAACTTGGGGCAATTTCCTCTTGTCCTGTCAATTGTTGCTTGGGAGAAGAGACTGACATCCACGCACTGCCAGCCTGTCCCTGTCCCTCTGCAGAGCCTTCCTACCCTCCAGCAGATCAACACTCCCACCCATATTCTTCCCTAAATACGTGCACAAGAGGGGGGAAACAGATGAAGACCATGAGCTAACCTGAACCCAAACCTTAGAAACTTAGAACCATGGGGCCTTAGAACCAGAACCTTAGAATCTCAGAACCTTACAACAGATGGAGAACATGAGCTTCTTCTGCCAACTGTTAGGGCAGGAGTTACCCCAGCTTGCTTATTTACCATCTCCACAGTAACTAAGTTTAGCTGCAGCACGTCAGGGAGTTTGTTTATCTGGGAATTGAGCACGTACACTCTTTCAGCTCCTCTGACACTGGAGAGGCTGAGGGACACATAATTACCAGTCAGATGGACAATTATACACATCCTATACTTGGCTGCTGCTGCTTGCTTTGGTTCCTGTCCTGTCAGCTCCCCTTCCCACACCACCACTCACCCCCAGATCTTTTTGTGGGGCTGAGGGCTGGCAGGTTCCACACCTGGAGCGTGTGAACCTACCCAGCAACAACCCTGATCCACACACCATTATCCTGGAATGCCTCCTTCCAAAGAGCTGCATTTATTAATTCTCTTATGACAGCCATTGTCCCAGCTAGTGTTTCATCTAAGCTGTCAGCAAGACACAGCCATAGCTTAGGTTAACCAGAGTTGCCACCTAGAATGTATTTCAATGAATATCAAAGAGGATTTTACAGCTTTTGTCTGATTTTGAGGCAGAGAATGAAGCTCAATTGGGTATCAATTACCTGCCAATTTACAGAATTACAACACACAAAAGACAATACATTATTTGCCTAAAATATTATTTATCAGAAACCACAGAGGGATCATCAGAGAGTGGGGCTGCCTGATAAGTAGCAGGTCTATAATTCTGCACCTCAAGAAGCCTGCAGGCAAGTCCTTGGTGACAGATCTGGATTGAGACTTCTTTACTGGTAAAGGATTACCAAAGCCAGGTTCTCTAATTTGGCAGCTGGTTCAGGCCGTGGAATCCTTCACTGTCACCAGATTCCACAGCAGAAGTGTCAGTGTCACTGGAAACACTTTCATTCTATTTGCAAGTTGCACAGTGCTACGTTTTAATTAATTTGACTGGATACTGCAGTCACTCCCAAAGTTTATACTCACTTATTCTCTACACCACATCCTTCTGCCTGATTTTCATACCACTTTGTAGCTTATGTCTCACCATTCAGCCAAGGCTAAGAGATATTTTGGAGTCTGAGTACCCAACACAGAATTCTTCCTGGGATATGTCTGGGCAAACACTGAGCAAACTTGGCATCTCCCAGTGCTTTTTTTCCAGCCTGTCCTTCCATATGGCTGGGACACTGAGACACACAAACCAGTCAGACTCCCAAGCTTGCACTCCCTGGGATATGACTCAAAGACATGCACAATTTTTTAATCTATTTAAAGTTATTTGCCAGCAGTGATCATTCTAAGGGCAAGGACTGCCTTCTAACTCAAAAACAACCCTTCTTATCAGTCACAGAATCAGGTACCTTTTAAAATACAAGAAAAGCAATATATAAATTCAAAAGCGAGAAAAGCTGTTGGGAAACTGAACTTCTTGAAATTTCTTCTCTTTTTTGTGTCAAGTCTCTTTCTTAATAACATTGTGACAGGACATCAAATGCCAGTTTTGAGGTAGGCATGCTTGGCTTTTTTTTTTTTTTTTCTCTCAATGAGTGCATTCTTGCAGGCTGTGCTTGTTTCCAAGCTTGATATAACATTTTTGAGAGACAGCAAACTCTGCTCAGAGCCTTCTGCTCTGTTGGAAGTTCCTTTCCCCTTCTAGAGCATCCTGCTCTTCACTAGAGATGAAGCTCTCTGAAATGTCCCAGTGCACCCAGTCTCTTGGTTTCATTAGGGCTCCCACAGGCAACAAGGAAAGCAAAAAAACCCCATCATTTAACAGGCTGTTTTCTTGTTAACTAAAGAATTAAAGTGTCCTTGGTTTGAAGGGCTGTTAAAGTTCTTTTGGCTTTTCTTCCTCAAGCAGCTTTTCTTTGCTTTGAAGAAACTGCTTGCACATCCCTAGGATAAATTAAACCAGATCTGTTCACAGAAATCATTTGGCTATCAGTGAACCTGGCTCCATGGGATCTTAGAGGTTAAAAGAAAACCCAATAAAAACAAACAAAAAACCTCCGAAAACCCCAGCCCTTCTGAAGGAGGGAAAAGGCATTTTTGAGGAAGTATAAACTAAAATCAATGTATTCTTCAAAGGCAAAGAAAAATCAGTTTATGAAGCCTGACATGCAGCCTGTGAGTGAGGGAGATGGTAGGATCAATAGTCTCCCTTCACTCAACAATGATGAAAACTTGTACTGAGTATTCAGCTTTATGCACCTGAATATGACAAGGAGGGTCATGTAATAAAAGAGGCCAGACAGCAAATTACAGGGTAACACAAGACTCATCCTACACTGCTCTGAACTAAAGGAAAATATTGGTGACTTAATTTGCAACTCTGAGCTGAGTTTCAACAATACTCCTCAGCCTACAGAGATAAATTTCAGGGCTGTCAGCTTAGGCAAAAATTAAATTACTGCAAGAATTCTCTTAGAGAAGCTCACAGACCTTTTCACCTTGTTTGGGGCTTTTCTCACCAAACCCAGAGGGACTCTGATGCCCTTGGGCATCTCCTGCCTGGCTGTAGCTATCACCAACAAACCTGCCAGTCTGTGTATCCACATCTGTTTGTCAGTGTTTGAAGCTCCTTGTGGTTTTCCTCCCGGGGTGTCAGAACTATCTTTTCCTTCTGCTGGGCGACTGAGCAGATGGGATGGATCCCAGATCCGTCTCATGAATTTCTGGTAGCCCCAAACCCAGTCCTTTTCTTGCCATTACCAAAGCAGCAGGGAAGCTCACACACTTAGAGGGTTGCCTCCTGTTTTTGTGATTGCATGGGCTTTAGCATGGTCCATTTAGACTAAACCTTTTCAGAATTTTTCCTGATGCTTCCATGAAGGTAGCAGTAACCTACTCATCATATTATCTTAGTTGGAGTACTTTGAGGATATAAAGACCTTTAAGAAATTATTTTTCTCATTTTTATTCCAGGTATACAGAGATTCTGAAATTTGGAGTTGCTGGTTAGGAGATTCAATAAGTGATGAAAATTCAAGACTTTCGAAACAACTCCACCAGATGAAAGTGTATCAGGACGTGATGCCCCCAAACCACTCCAGCTCTGTGACAAGGCTGTTCACACAAGGACAACAATGAATCCATTCACAGAATCACACAAAAGAGCCAGGCAGAGACTCACCAGAGGAGCCCGGCCAATGCTGCGCAGGTAATAGAGGAGACCCTTGGCGTGGTAAATTGTTGGGTGCAGCTGGGAGCTGGGGGTCAGCCACTGCCTGTTGAGATCATCTCCACTCAGTGAACAACGGAGGCTGAAATCAGGAAGCAACACATCACAAACTGGCAAAACAATAGCTGATTCCAAAGCATTTCCAATCCTGGCAAGCCGTGGCACAAGGGCAGGGAATGTCAATAGAACACACATATAATAGACTGGAATGAACCAATAATCCATATTATATTTTTCAGGTTCTTATAGTATATTAATTTTACTATTTCCTTTCCTTCTAAGGTTCACATAATTGCTGTCATGCAAATAAATACAGTTTTCACTTACCTAAGAAGGCACAAATCAAAAGACCATTTAGAAAAAAGCCTTCTGAAACATTCTAAATTCTGTGCTGTGAAATTCATGCAGTTTGCATAGAGCACAGGCTTCTCATAACCCCCAGAGCAAACAAGCACATCCAACTTCTACTCATTCTAATTGAAGACAGGCACTCGAATCTCATTGACCAGTGTGAAACATGAATGTACTTAAATGAGATGAGCTGGGTGTCTCATTTAAGCTTCTGTACTCACAAGAAATGTCTCTATCTAAAGCCCATCAAGGAGATCATGGTGCCTGCTAGAGCACTATGTAGAACAATTACCCAGCCTCACTGCAAAGGCTGGATAAAAATCTAAATAAGAATCCCAGATTTCCACTGAGGAAATGTTTCCCTTAGTTAGTTACAACATATTCTCTTACTGACTCAATGATCAGTGGAAGATTGTGCAGGATACTTGACCATGTTGAGCAGTAGAGCACTGTGCAATTTTGAAAAATTCAACTAATCTCCCTTGTTGGTGACTGTGTAGATCAGAGCCTTACACTCTTCAAAGGATTTGCTGTAATTTGGTTGATAATTTTCAAATCACAGTGTGGTGATAAAATTCAGGAATCCACCCTCCAACATATGAGATATTGTAGTAGGTCCTCATCATCTTCAAACTATCCACTAGAATGCTTCTGGTACCACTGTAAGATTTGGGTGCTTCTTCTCCAAAAAACTAAAATATCCTAAATGTTGGATGAATTTCTAGCTATGGAGTTGCATCCACCTTTGCTGCACCAACCTCTTAGAACAAATTAAATATTAATGTACTAATAGACATGGAGTCTGCTATTGTATTGATAGAGCAGGTGTGCTGAATGTGGCATCTTGGGCATTACCAATGCCTTGCAAAATGCCTGAAAAAAAAAAAAAAAAAGGGTTGTAAAGCAGGAATGTTTTGAGATTTTTTAATAGGTGGGAATAATGGAGAATGGGTTAAAAATGGAAGACAAAGAAATAATGAGTCACTAAGAATATTTCATATATGTTTAATGTAGAAAGACACAGTCTTTAATGACACCTTGGGGTTTCTGGCAACACCACAAGATCCATTCCAAATTTACTCTAGTTTCAGTTATCTGAATTCCCTTATTTCCTTGTAACCCATACTTCCCATGTTACTCACTCAGCAAATCAGAAAACACTGGCAACAGCTAACACTTGGGAAGTCAACAAATGCTGCTGGGAGGCTTCTGCCAGAAATTCTGCATGAAAACATTACAGTTTCTGCTGTGCTTCTTAAGGGTTCTTCAGATAAAGTTACCTTTAGGCTCACCTCTCCTGATCTTCAGGACAACAGCTGCTCAACTGAGATTAGCAGCTGTATTTCTGCCAAGAATTTGTGTGCCTACACAGTTTCCCTTCAACAGGTACAATGCCACAGGATTCCATAAAGAAACTCATCTTTCTCCAGTGTGACCAGCAAAAAAATAAAACCCAAACGCTTCCTTGACATAAGGCTGTGATATCTTTCTCCATCACAATTACACCAGGGAGGAAAACCAATTGAGAATAGCAACAGAATTTTTACTCTGAAGGAAAGAATGATAGCTGGACTTGAATTCCCATGATTTAATTTAATATCAAGAAGAATAAATGGGAGGGAGTCTTGTTTCAGACCTGTAGAAATAGTTTTTCAACATTGTCATTGATCACACCCCAAACCTACTATACCCCCCTTCCCTGTGGGAATTGACATTAGTTTATGCCTGCTCAAACCATCCACACTTCCCTCTGCTAAAATGCCTTGGTTCACACTGGACGAGTCCAACATAAAGGGAGAAACAAGCAGGGGAAAGGAAACATGACAGCTGAAAATTACTGCCAGAAGAATTCTGTAAATATAGAGACTAACATTAAACCATTTCCAAGCTAAATTTTTATTTTTTAGACTAAACTAAAAGCTTCTAAAAAGGTTCATTATTCCTTCAGCAATTCTAAAGAAATCCCATGATCTGTCACATAAGAAAAACTCCTCATCAAGTCCATAATGCCATTTACCAATTCTGTTGCTCTGACACAAATTGTGACTTTTTTCAGAGGTGACTGTGACAAGACAATCCCCAGCTCTGCAGTTCACAGGTGCTGCTGTGCTTAGTATTAGTTTAAGAAATGTAATCCAACTCTAAAACAATAATTTGAAAGTTCTTATGAACTCTTTGGAAAGAAGGTAACATCTCTACAGAAAGCCAAGAGCTAGGAGACAAAGTTCAGCTTTGTCCCTTCAAAGATTAACATCTCTGCTCATTTAAAGCTCTAAATATTAGCCCTCAGCTTGGCTGTATCCACAGTTCCTGAGGACATGCAGAACTCAAATATAATTACAAGAGGATGATTTTTCCCACCCTGCTCTGTCCTTCCTTCATTCTGCTAAAATCTGTTTACTTTTGAACATGCCAAATCCTGCCAGTCCTGTTTCTCCTTATCCCTTCATTCCTTCTCTCTCTTTCCTAACAGTGATGACATGCACAGATAATGGTTTTGCCCGCTATGCTCTGCAGCCAAGGGTGAAGGTAAAATATTAAGCTGATTTCAAATACTGATAGCAAATAAAGGGACTGGAGAGCTGAGACTGGCTTTGAATGTTTGGCAGGATTTAATGAAATTCTCTACTCAAATCAAAGGCCTTTCTCACAACACAGTTCCAAGCTATTATATTTCCTTTAAATGCTTTACATGTCTTTTATCTTTTGCAGCATTAGCAAGACTACATGCCACCTTGGATGGGACTAGTGGCACCTTAAAAAACAATTGCCAGAAAAAGTTCCAATAAAAAACACCACTTCTGTGGCTCTATATAAAGTGCCTGAAATTCTGCTACTTGCCACCTATCTTCAACCCAAGTGCATTACCCAGAGATATCTCACATAATTAAACTGTGATTCTCTTCTTCAAAAGCCTGATCTGTTTTAGTCCTCCCTCCTCCTCCTCTACTTTTGTATAGCCCAGACATTTTGGCTTTGAGGGCAAATAACCTCAGATACTGTACAAAACTCTGCACAAGCCATGTGTACAGATGGAGAGATCCTACCAGGTCCTAACATCAGGCTTGATGAGGTCAATGGAACATTTCTGTTGACTGCAATAAGCCTGTGTCCCACAAAGGTACAAAAATGGCAGGAAACACTGGAAAAACAAAACTAAACAGGGTTGTGTAGTAAAGAGATTGGGGATAAGAATAATACACAAGATATAAGACAAGAAAGAATGAAATGGAGAGAGAGAAAAGTCACTTTCCAAAGAAAATATGTTGCTGTGCTTGGAAGATAAAATGTTTCCTGGTCTCCTGTCCATAGCAGATAAAAGGCAAGACAGGAGCCATCATATTGAATGAGTGATGTCAGGACTGATAATAACACCACCTGGGGCACAGGGAAATATAAAATCTAAAGGGATGCATCATGTTTGATATGTAGAGAGAAGCATCACCATTCACTGTGCATCTTAAAAGCAGACAGCAGTACGAGTGTAGGATGAGAGTATTTGTATAAAAGGCAGCAGGCACAAGTAAACATCAAGATGCCATTGAGCAGCGTGAGGCAGCTTCGACCAGGCACAGCATGCTGGACTTTATAAATAACAGCAGCCTAGGATGAAAACTGAAATATTTGTATTAAAGTGTTATGGTCCTGCCATTCAGAAAACTCAGAGCAACATAGGGAAAAAAAAATATATAAGATGGATAGAAAATCCTTTATTTCTCTTCATTTTAAATCTTTCCAGAGATCAAGAGTCAGTGGTGTGAGGAAGCAGCAGCAGGAGCAAAGCTATCCTTGATATTGTAATGGAGGAGCTCAGAAATATAACCATTATTTCCTGGCTTTGACTCTGGCTTTGTTCAAGTCCATGGGCTGAAATCACAATGGCTACATTGCATCCTGATATGGCCCTGTGATGCCAATGATTATTCCAGAAATGGAATATCACCATAACGATGTAAATTTTGGAGGCTTTACAATAAAACAGTTGTCATCAACATTACTGCAGTTAACAATTTATTTCCCATCCTTCTCTTTCCTTCTGACTGCAACATGAATGACAAAATGTGTACAATAGAACCAGGCTCAAGAGCAGTTTACCTTCCCAACATAACCAAAACAGCTGGGAGTCCAGGACCTACAATCCCTATTCCATCTCTCTTTTCTTCAAATGTGTATTTCATTAAGTCCTGATCACACTCCCACCCTTACTTATGCACAACTTACTGCAATGCTAATTGTCCTCAAACCTCATTTGCACCACATCCTACTACCAAACAGGTTTTCATCAAGATTAAAGACCACAGTCAACATTGGAGCACCAAGGCAGGCTGGCCCTGTTTAACTGGCCAGATGATAAAAAGCAAGGCCAAAAAGTCAGCTTCTCCTAACAGATCCCCATAAAGTACCAAACAATGGTGTTTTCTCAATTGCACTGTGAAATGCTGCCTATTTATTTTATCACCAATCCTTTAAGAGGAAATTTTTTTGCTACTCTGTTCTCTTATTTTTTATGGCACCTTACACACACACAACGCCAGGCTCATGTCCTGAGTGACACTTGTGCTACCTGGGTGCCAACCGATTTAAGGGTGCCAAGGAAACCTGTCTCATTTCAGCCCACGGCTGCTGCACCTCCCTCCCCTCCCAGCACTGACTGACTAATCCACGATGCACAATTCTTCCTCTTGGACAAACACCATCCTGAGGTATCACTGTCAGGTTTTTCCTGCCTCCCTACAGCTGAGCACGGATACTAATTAGCGTAATGAACCTTCAGCGTTTTGCTCGCTGCGTCTGACTGATTTTGTCACAATGGACAATTCCTTGCTTCCCAAGATAGATGATGCAATCTGTGCTCTCCCTGTTCCGTGCATGTACCGTATCTCTATCCTTGCTCAGCTGTCTCTGATGGAAGGGCTCCTTTTCTCTCTGTGGACACATCTCATTAAGTCACACTCGGTCACAAATCACTCGGAGACGCAGGATGAGATCTGCCTCACCCCAGCTAATGCTGCCAATGTCATAATCAAAAAAGACAGGGAGTTCACCTGATCTGCTGGAAAGGTGAGCAAAGAGCATCAGCAGGGATGAGCCAGCATCCCTCCCAGTCCCACACCAAAGGACACCCAGCTTATTTCTATTTCTTCTATTTTTAATGGCAGTAATCATTAAATACCAGGTAATTCATTCACCTGCAGTTGCCCACACTTTGCACTGTCATCTATCAGAAAAGTTCAAGTAATAAAAGTTTTGTGCTATTTTATGAGGGAGCAAATAAGGATTCAGGGAACAAATAAAAACTGGGTTATCATCCACGACACGGGGTCATCTCAAGAGTCTTTTCTGAGGATACTTTATTCAACAAAAAAGCCTTAGAACAGCATTCTTAGACACTGGTTTTGGATGAAAATTTCACTTTTCAGCTCTTTTAACAAGTATTGACTTTTTGCAGAAAATGTTGACTTTTCCTCAATCATCCAACACCAATTCCCCAGAAAACTCTGAATTTTCTGTCAAAACTCTAAATTTTACTATCCAAAACATCAGAACTGGTTAAGGAGATGTCTCAGAAAACATGAATTTAAGATTTCTTAGGCACCTGTTCCTCTCTTTCAGAGCATCTCCTTGAGGGGAACACATTTTCCCTAAATGCAACATCAAGAACTCAGTGAGATACAGAATCATGATGTAACATGAGAGTTTTAGTTTGACTGGGGGGGCCTGGACAAGGGCAGCCAAACAACTCCCAAATGGCACTGTGATGACACTTCCAAATAGAAGTGCTGTTTTTAAATAAGAAGATTTGGCTCCACTTTTGATTATCCATTATTCATAGAAAGGCTTAAGCTTTCCATGGGGCGGAAAAAAAACAACAAAAAAACCCTGAAAAACATTATCCCAAACAGCCCCACTTATATTCTCCTACAAGCAATGTCAGCAAATCCTAATTTTGCAGGCAGGGATATTGAGAAGTAAAGCCACTCATGCAGCAAAGCAGTAAATCAATGAAAAACTAGGAATGGAACCTGACAGCTGATGAAAGCATATCACATTAACGAAAACTTTACTTTTAAATTTATGTCCCTTAGCCTGTTTCTAATTCCTGTATCCTTTCCTATTTTAAATGTGGCTTGTAACCACAGAGCTGAAGAGGATTCTTAACTGACTTAAGCTAATTGCACACATATGGGTTGCATTGAATTAACTGAGTTGATTTAAAAATCTGTTCGTTAAATCAGTGCAATCTCTGCATATAAACGAGCACTAAGAATTGCAATTTGCAGATGGTTGTTCTAAAACTTAACTCAAAACAAACAATGCAGAAGAGCAAAGCGTGGCATCATAGAATCAAGTGATAATCACAAGCAAGGTGTGTGGAGGTCCAGGAAAAAAAAATAAATGAAAAAGAATGTACTTCAGTGGCTTCTAATCTCCAATAGTTTTTTCTACAATCCATCCTTAGCTAAGTAGTCCAGGAGGTGCTACTCTGGCACCTGCAAAGCCTTGAGTGGGAATCAGGCTTGTTTCAGCCAGCTGACACCTCACAGCAAAGCAGGACGGTGACCTGTCAGCTGACAAGGAAGAAAGAAAAAGGGAAAAAAGAGAAAGAAGCCAAGAAGACCTCAGAGAGATGAAGGTGAGGAAGCCTGAAGCCACTCCTCCCCAGCTGAGGTGCAGTTTGTCCCATTCTCCATCACCTCAGCCTTCTTCAATAAAAACAAGCAGCAGGGGCAAATCTCTGCAAGTCACACCTGCATGAGAATGAGGTGGTGGTGTTCCAAAATAAGATGCTTTTGAGCACATATATTTTTGGCCCTGTAGGAGGCTGAAAGGTTGTCTTGCCAAATTTGTTCTGTTGATTTCTGAAGAGAGGTTAATAATAAACTTCACAAAAAAGTATTTAAAACACGGCTGATCTAGATTAGGCAGTGTTGGTTGTCCCCTGTAATGCTAAGTAGGTTCACATATTAATCCTTCAGTATTAAATCCCAATGGTCAAAAAAGATGCTGTTTCTCTTCCCTAAGAAAGACCTGGCACAGGATGGGTTTACTGTGCCACCAAGTCACTCATTTCAGTGTAGGAGCACAAAAAGGGACCTCAATGCACAAGAGGCTGCTGTGATTTATGGTGGAATTGGCCACAGGCTGACATAATTCCTTCATTAGTAAATCACAGTTCTGAAAAAGCAGAATTAACTGAAATATGCTGATTTATAGCTTACAAAATAACACAAACTCAAGTACAAAGTTTGCTAACTCTTTCCTTTACAAGGTAGTGGGCTGGGTAAGGAAGATAACACTGGATTTTATTTGCTGCTCATCCTAGGAGGGTTTCCCCTCTTTTTCCCACCTCCATTCCACCTTTTTTTTCCCAGTTGTAAACTCAATATGATTATGAAGACATTACAGCTATATCTTCAACCTCACTGGAAAATCCCACTATAGGGGGCTACAGCATTTTGGGATTTGACCTCTACCAACCTCACAGGCTACTTGCACAGCAAATATCTCTCTGCAATATACTAATATTTCCTCACAGGTTACCCAGCAATGATTCATATGAATCCAGGCTTTTTATATTTCTCCTCTGTGATATGAGATTTCTAACTGTGCCTGTGAATTCCATTGAGGAGCCAGGAGTTCCTATAAAGCACTGTTGGCTTTCTTTGCAATAAATGTTCCCCTCTGTGCAGATGAAAAACATTTATGGATCAGACCCATTTTCAATCCAGCTTCCATTTTAAAACAGGCAAGCTGGAAACAGATAATCTTTAAGGTCCCTTCCAACCCAAGAGGTTCTATGAAAACAGAAAAAAAACCAAAACAACCAACAACATCCACCACCCCACCAGAAAAAAAAATCAACCCACCACAAAAACTTAATGAAAACATCTTCTCTTATTTTTTGTTATACATTTCATCTGCCTTGGAAAGGATGTGGTTATTTTCCATTTTACCAGACATATGTCCTTGAATTCTTTCTTTGCCAGCACATTGTATCCTCCCTGTTGATGTTCTACTCCTACATCATACTTCTCTCCAGTGTTGTGAACATCTGGCTAGCACTGTGTCTGACCATTAAGGCTTTGAGGGACTTGAGCTGTGAGGTAAAAACACCACCACTCCCATAACTGGAGACTGCTTCTTGCAGTAGCTAGAAAATGTTGCATAGGGAGTGGTTTAAGAAGTCATTGAAGTTACTGGGAAAAAAAAAAAAAGGAGTAATAATTAAAAGAAAATCCCCAAACACCATTCACTCTTTTGTGGAGCTTTCTGCCCAAAAATATGTGCACCATCTCCCCTGCTACATCCCTTCTGTAAGTGTCTCAGGTAAAGAGTAACAGAGGAAAGATTGAGCTCCTCCAGTGCCCAGGCAAAGGAAAAAATGTGTTTTAGGAATGCCAGATAAATGATGTATTAGGATTGCCCCTGTAAAAAATCTGGCAGCTACCACAAGGGCCACACGTCCAGCCTGCAGACAGCAAAGTGTCACCAGTGAAACATCCATTCACCAGGGCAGGCACGCAAGCAATAATTATTGAATAATGGTAGTGGTGAGGAGACACAAAGAGATAACAGCTCTGCATCTGGAATTCTCTGCAAAACAAAGTCAGCCCTGTGCTAGCATCAATCTAATCCTTCAGAGAACCCTCAGACATCAGGCAACAGGCACTGCAGCAGTGCTGGAAGGGCATTTGGGGGACTGATCAGCAGTGAGCAGAGCAGCCACAGGGAAGAAAAGCAGTTCAGGGTTCTGTGTGTAGATGCACTAAACTCTCCATTATTTGTTTACTTTCCCCCACACACATGCACTGTGAGCCTTCAAACCTCAGCTGAATCCTAATTCTGATACTAAAAAAACCACAACAAATTGCACTTACATAACTGCTCATCCAAGCATGGTGTCTCTGGGCACTTCAAAACAGTAAAGTTAAACGAAGCATTCAATACACACTTATTAAAATAAAGTATCCACTAGAGAAACCTGATGGGCTTGCAGAGCACTGCAAAACAGTCAGGAAAAAAAATTAAATGTACACATATAACAAGCAGCAGCAGATAGAATTCCTGTCAGAGGAAAAAAAAAAAAATCAAATTCTCCAGAAAGCTTCACAAACGCTTGCAAGACTTGGACAAAGTTTTTAAGAGAGCTCATTTAAGTGCTAAATAAAGGTGGTGCTGAGAATTCAGGAGGCACAGAAAGATTTAAAATTCCTAAGAGGTGCTATCACAATCTCAGGGGAGCAGAGAGACTTGCAATGGGTACCTTGCTGAACATGTTAACAGTCCAAGCCTTGCTGGAAGTTTCTAGTAAAGAAAAACTAGGGCACTAGATAGGAACAAATGCATGGAAGTGGCTCATGTATACTCATGTGAGCAAAAAATCTAAGCTTCTTTTGCATAGCAATTGACAAATTTTAATTGGGGACTAGTACGATCAAAAAATTCCCTCTTGAAATAGATTTGTAAAGTGAAGTTACTCGAATACTGAAATAAATGACCTGATTTTTCAAAATATGGGGCTATTCATCATAGCCTATTGAAGTTCAATAGAGTTGCAAGCATTCAGCATCTTCCAAAGTCAGGAAATTCTCAACTAGCTTCCTGAAAAAAAAAAAAAAATTAGATGGGGTCAACTAATTTATGGTCCTTAGCATTCATTTTTAACTCTCTCCTTAATATGAATCAGGAAGCCTGAAGCATCAGAAGAGATCAGCAGAATTTTCCAGACTTGAGGATATAGCACTTTATCCAAACATTTTGGGGTTTTTCCCTTAGCTCTTCCCTACCAACCCTTCTACACATTTGTTTTTAATGTAACATAATAGAAGAGTTGTCTTCTAAAGGGGTACAAAGTGTGTATATGTGAATATATGGGGAGAGATGGATAATCATGAAGACATCTATGAAGAAAATTGATGATCAGCCTCCTATTTTGGTAGCAAAATGTTTAAAAATCTTTCAAATAAGGGACACTGCCCCTTTTTCAGTGAGTTAAGAATATCAGGTCCTGATCAAAAATTGAAACATTTCATTGAAAAGTAGATGACAAAGCACCAGGCTGAGAGAGCCCCTTATTTAGACAAGGAGAAAAGGAAAAGAGAAGAGAGCTGTAATGCAACCTCTATATCACTTATTATAAGACACAGAGAAGGGTAATCTACAGCTACAGCTCTCCTACTTGGAAGGCCCATGGATAAAAAATTGACACAGTGTCACTAAAAGCAATTTATATCTCCTGCCTGATCCAACTCAGCACCCTCAAATAGCAACCAAAGAATAGGCCAACATTGTTTATCTTGATAGAAATCAACAAGCAAGGGCTACAGCTTTTCACTGTCTATATAAGAAAACTCATTTCAACCTCCTTTTAGAGCAAAAATATTTTGCACATCTGTGTAGAAGAGCTGAACACATTTTAACTGTTAATGCACATTTAGGCCCAACAGGTGGATGACTGCACTGATGTACTGCATTTACAGGGCAGCACAGCATTTGCCTCTAAGGAGAAACAGTGCTAAGATCCAACTTGGGACCAAGAGGTTTTCAAAATTCTCTGCCAAAAAAACCAGTATTCTGTCACTGCTAGGAAACTTCAAGATATTGTTTTCCATGCAGATGTAACTATAGTGTCTCTCTCAGTAGAATCACATTTAAAAAGCAGAGGAATAAAATTTTCTCAATTTCAACATGGAGTTGAAAGAGAAATGAGCATCGTGCTTGCTTAAAATAACAGCAAAAGGCTTAACAAAGTCTCTAGAATAATTCTGATTATACCCAATAGTGTTTTTCCTTTTTTAATTTCTTCAGCATTCCTTGTTCTTTGAGCTAATTCTACCACTCAGACCCAAGAGAGAATAAAGACTCAGCTGCACAACATTTAGTCAATACAGATAAGCTCACAAAAATATCCCCTGCAAAAATCAATGTGCAAATTCAAGCAGGCCATTCTGATCAGGTGGAATAAAGGTTGTACAAGGTTTCCAATTATTTTGGCTTCTCTTGTATTTCTGGAATATTTATAAGCAAGGGAAGTTACTTGCTGCCTACCAGAAAGGATCTAGCTAAAACTTTGACCACTGTTCTACCCTTCTTGATCAGCTTCATTCCAATAACATTGTGTAATTAATGAGGCCATATATTAGATAGGAACAAATGCATGGATGTGATTCATATATATTCATGTGAGCAAAAAGATCTAAGCTGCTTTTGCACAGCGATTGAGAAATTTTAATAATTTTCAGAGTTGTAATTTTTGTTAAGATATTACAATGTTTATAACCAGAGAAAAATATAAATAGTTTTCCAAAAGTTGATTTTTTCTGAGCAGTTGGCAAGTTGGCAAAAGTGCACCAAACCAGTCATATGTTTTGCCATTTTTGAATACCCACAATAAAGATCTACCCTCTTTAAAAAAAGCTAAGCATCCCTATCCTCCCTCAGAGTGCAGTGAATGTTCTTTCAGTGTGAAATCTCCATTTCAATAGGACCATCTCTTTTCAGACTAACACTGGGACATTTCAAACAATTATATAATCATTAAATTAAGCCCAAAAAGCTTCTTTAAGGTATTACTGCCATCACTGTATAGATGGCTAAAGTAACTACAAAACAGTTTAATGACTTGCCTGGGATTGCACAGTAAACATTTGAGAAAAATGGAAAAATGATGATTCAAAGAGAGCAAAACATTCATAGGGGTTTTTTTAAGCTGTTCACAGCCTGAAAAGCAATTACTTAGTGGTCCTCAAAGGATGCCATGAAGGATGCTTATCTCTATTCCTGAGCACCGAAAATTACCAGTGACAGACAGCAAAAAGGGATTGCAACCAGGAAAAGAACAAAAAAGAAGAACAAAAAAAAAAAAAGAAAAAAAAAATTAGGTCTATAGAGCTCATTTCTCCCCGGCTCACAAGGCAAATTTGTTGGCCTGAAAAGCATGCTCACTGAATTGCAGCTTTGAATGTATTTCTCATGGTGTGACCCCGCAGCTGCAAAGTCCCAGCTGCAGTGAGGGGAGTGTGGGGCTGGATCTTCCATCACTCCTCTCCAGCGGTGCTGTGGCGGGTTGCAGCTGCCCTGCCAGCAGCCCCAGCTGCTGTCGAGCAGCCAGGCAGGGGCTGCAGTGCTGTGTAAACAGCAGGAAAACACTCATTCCACAGGTGTGGAAACGGGCTGAAGGTGCTTGGTGTGGTTCCAGCCCAGCACTCCAGGCAAGGGAATACGGCTCCCCTGGGAGAAGCCACAGGATGGGATTTACACCACCAGGGAGGGATGATGGGTGACTGCTAAGTCTTCAAACAGCCACAAACATAATCACCGAATTTCAAAGCAAAATCACTTTAGAGCCAAAACCACCCTCCCTCATGGTTCCAGTTGTGAGCCATTCTCCAAAGATTGGAGATTGGGATGGTGCCCTTTTCTCACACTTGTCTGAGAGGATTCTCGTGTCTTCTGCAGCACGATTGCCCTTAAGGAAAAATACTGCATTCAATGGTTCACACATGCTGGAGATGAATTATTAGGGTGATAGTTTACATCCAAACCCACAAATTCACTCCTTCCTCAATATTCAAGTTGACCCTAAATGATCCATTTTGGTGAATCCTTCTGAGTCCAGCCTCTAAATGGTACAAGTAAAGCTCTCATTCAGCTGGTGTAAATCTAAGATAATTGCACCACTAGAAGACACTGACAAAGTTAAAAGGACTTAGTGCTTAACATCCACTCAAACAATCATTTATTGCTTAGTTTTGTTTGACCTGAGGTATGTGGCTATCCTATCTTTCCCTTCCTGGATCCCCCAATAGTGCCCATTCAACACTTAGAGAAAAAAAGGTGTTGAGACTCAAAATAGATCTCATGGGTAACAGCACACTGACACAGCACACATCTCTCCACTGCAGGGTGTCATTGCAAGCTTCCAATGCTGCTCAGGAACTTCACATTTCATTCTTATGTAGAGAAAACCATCTCTCCACCACTCCAAGAGTTAAGCAAGCCTTGAAAGAAAACAAAAAAGCAAACCAACAGCACCCAAAATGTTGAAAGCTGCCACATCAAAGACAAGACAAAAAATACTCTACCAACCATCCTCTGCAGATACACCTCCTCTCTTTCAGTTTGTTCCAAGTGTGAAGCTCCAGAAGAGGAGGAGCTGCTCTACTATAAACTGTTGTCTAAGTAACATAAAGACATTAACTAGGCCAGGAGGTCTTTTGTAGATAAAGATGAGGGTAGCTGAGGAGCTGCCAGTTCCCTTCCTGCCTCTTCCAGGTCTGTCCCTTTACCTGCCTGGTCGGCAAAGCATGAAGGAAAAGTTCCCCTTGGCAAGGGTTTTCCTGCTCTGACACAGTGCTGGCACAGGAGGCATTGCCTACGGCTGCCACAGTTGGGAAGGAATGCCAGCCCCATCCCTGTGAGCAGACTGTTTATCACTGACACCAGAAAGCTGCTGGGATGGGAGGACTTGGGCCCAGCACTGCCAAAAGGGGATGTTTGGCCTGGTGGTGGGAAGAAAAAGGGATGCCACAGGGCTGTCCTAAATTATGCTACTGGCACTGCTCCTTGGGTAGAGCTCACTACCTTGAATTGGCAGAAAGACCACAGATTTCAATCCTTCTCTCCCCAAATGATTCTTCATTCTGTCACAAAAAAAAACCCCTAATGGATATTGAAAGGAAATAGGTGATTATTTTTTTCCCATGCTAGGGAGATTCTCCAATATACAGTTTAAATTTCCCCTTTGGAAGAGAAAAGCTACAAGCAGGAATTAACCTAATTTAAAGATCTCTGCTGTTGGCCTACAAAAGGAACAGGATCATGCAGCAGAGAGACTGATTTGCTGTCACCATTTATTCCAAGATCCCTGTTTACTCTAATAAATCCTTATGTTCTTGCCTTACTCCAGAGGACAAATAATCACCAGGTCTTCCTCATCTAACAGGGTCAGGAAGATAAATGCCCAAAGCCACTCAGCCTTGCAGACAGCGGCAGCTTTGGGCTTTCATGGTGTTCCTTCAGAGCTACTTCTGTTCATGCTCTGGGCTCCTCCAGGGATGATTTGTCATAGCCCATAGCAAGCTGCCTAACAGTTCCTCACATAATTCAGTGACAGGTTACATCATTGTTTCTCCTGGAGTGCCTCAGGGGGTCTCCTCCTTCTTGCTTTGCCCTTTGCCAACTTCCACTCACATCTACCATCTCAGCAGGGATGGTATTTGAAGCAATGACAATGTTTTGGAACAGGTTCCAAGGTAAATTAGTTTGCATCCGTCACGAATTCTGCTATAAACTATACTTGCATCCCACAAAAAATCTCCGGGATGAAAAACTTTTAAAGAGAGTGGAGGCTCAAAGATCCCAGTGTTTTATTATTGACCTAATCTCCTCCTTAAGAAGCTAAAGTAATCTTTGCAGCAGCAGTTTGGGAGATACCACTTGAATAAAATAATAATAGGAATAAACTCAGAAAAATCCCTTTTCTTACAGGTTATTAAATCCTCCTGAAGCAGGGGAAGTGTCAAGAATAAAGCTTAGGACAAATGGCTGGATATATTTTTTTGCTTTCATACGTGTAGAGTAACTCAAGAGCCTTGAAGGAAAGAATCACTTCCTTGGGTATTCTGGTTCAGTGAGCTAAGTTGAAAATCATTCCAAAACATGTTTCCCATCATTACAAAGGGACATTTGAGTCAACTATGTTCTCGAAGTATTATTTACATCCACTTCTCAGGATTTCATCAAATGCCAAGTGACTACTCTGATTGAATGGACGCAGCTCCTTAATTGCATTCAGAAAAGAGAGCTGCTTGAATTTTATTTATTTACTTACTGATTTATTGTTATTATTTAGCTGTCTGCTTCCAACTGCGAATATGTCTTTGCTGCTCCATTAACCTGATCACATATCTGTGTTTCAAACTCAGCCCAGAATGTCCACACAGGAAATATCTCTGCAACACTTGGGGAAGCCATGCCCTGCATTTTATGGCCAAATCACGGATTGCATTTTTAATGAACACCTGTCCAGGTTTCCTACACAGTAAATAGATATTCTCCAAGAGATTGTGTGTGCATATCTAACATCAGGTCCTAGCAAGGGTTGCAATGGCAAGGGAGCATCAGCACATATCTTCCTTTTACTGTTCCCAAAAGAAAGGTTTCCTTGCCATCACAATCCTAACACAAAGTGCTTGCACAGTGCTTGTTACATTGCTCTGCCAGCAGATGTTTAAGCCAGATGTTTCACTGACAGTTTCTGATAGGATCACAAAGCAGTTTGTTCTTAAGACAGAGGGAGAGGAAAACAAAAAAAACAAACTGACAAAAAAAAAAAGGAGAAATGTACACAGCACAACTGGGTTACACTTTCAGCTACCAGCAGAGCAATTGTGAATTTCCAGTGGGGTGTAGCAAAACAAGATCTAGTCATAAGGTACCTGTGTTGACCAGTTTGCCCTTCAAGCCAAAGGCTGTAGAATTGCTTCACACAATGTTACTCAGAAGACCATCTAGAAAGCTATTTACCATTTCCTGAAACAAGCAAATTAATCAAACCACTGTTCTCCTAATTGGTATGACTGGCCAGCAGAATATGCATTTTCAGAACATTCACAGCTCACATCCCAATGCCAAAGATATCTCTGTTAGAATTCAGGGTATTATGCTACAAATTAAAATAAGCTCTTAGAACAAGGTAATAACAATTCTTACTCCTTCTGCTCCTGGGCATAAGATTACCTCAGCAAACTTAGAAAGTTTTTCCATCCCATCCCATCATCATTAGAATGGCCTGCTCAGAATCCAGTGTTGACACTTGGTGTCCCCTGTTTAATCTGATGATGACTACAAATGTCAGGCTTTGTCCTCTTGGACCAGGTTGTCATGTGGTGCCTGTCAATTCTTTACTCTGCTTTTTTACCTTCCTTTCATCTGCTATTACATTGCATGGTGAAGAAGAAAAGATGTTTTCTTTCTGTTGTCTATAAACATCTTCATTGCACTGCAAAGTAGCAGGGGGGAAATAATTACAAACGATGAAAAACATTGCTCAAAACAAATAAAAAGAGGAAAAATTGAACCCTTCTCTTCAGTGAATTGATGCATCAATATATATATTTGATACATGATCTTTCTATACCCAGCTGCACTGCAGATATATCACAGATCATTATGAATAAATAAGGTGATCTTCATTCCAAATGTACCACTAACAAGTCTGACACAATATTTTTTTAAAAATCCAGAAATTATATACAGTATTAATTTCTGTTCCCTATTAGACACTTATCCTTTTTACCTCCAGGTAGGACAGTTTATAAAAGCAACTCCTATCCCAAATCCCTACTGGAAGCAAAAAGGAATATTACGTTACAATCAGCTCCACACAGACAAATGTTTTATTCATACCACACAACT
Source organism: Nicator chloris (assembly GCA_013400495.1). Classification (NCBI taxonomy): domain Eukaryota; kingdom Metazoa; phylum Chordata; class Aves; order Passeriformes; family Pycnonotidae; genus Nicator; species Nicator chloris. Next base: position 194,619 of record WAAE01002049.1, read on the forward strand.
AAAAAAAAATTCCAGTTAATTTTATCTAAATCAAAACCACAATGTGGCTTTTAAATTATTTCAAGTTCTCTTCTTAACCTGTTGAGGTATTTTTTTAATTATTTGGGATGAGTGGCACCAAATGCAAATGCAGAGAGTGGAACCTCAGAGATGTTTACAGCAAGTTGTGGAATCCTGGGGCCCTTCCATATATGCTACAGGTAAATGGATTATTACTAACACAATTTTTAAAACAAGTGATCAAAGACAATTTCATTTCACTTAGCCAAAAGAATTTCAAGGAGGAGAAACAGAGAAATCTGCTGCCATTTTCAGGTTTGATGACTGCTCTTGTAATTCTTCCCCACTACCACCTGTTTCATACTTGTCATCAATATCATAATTACTGAACTATTAGTCATAGAATTTATAAGCATCACTTATTATTTCTTGGAGATTAAGGGATATTTCTATGGAAAGGAAAGCTATGGTTTGGAAGATATAAACCCAGGAATCTTTTTCCTGGGATTTGAGCTTGTTCCAGATCTGAGGAAAGTTTAAGCTACACTAAAGATTCTGAATGCTATTAATTAGACCATATAACACTCTCTTTTATTTAATATAAAACAGTCTGCATAAGTAATAGGGGGAAATATTGTAATAGCACAGGCCAACAGGGAGCAAAGCTACTTAATGAATTGAAAAGGAAGAATTATTTTACAAATTCAAGAGAACTACTAGGCCAGAGTTTCCCCAGATTGAGGTATATTGTCAGAGCAGCAGAGGGAAGAAAGGGAAAAAAGACATAATACCCATCAGAATAGGGTAAAACTGAGAATAGTTGACATAAAGCACACACTTCTTCAACAAATACTACAGGTCCTAAAATGCACAGTACCCTCAATAACTCCTGGAATCTTGGATATTAAATCTAGGTAATAATTAGTCTACCTGAGAACAGCTGGAGAAACCTTCCTGTATGCTGTGTGGAACCTGCCCTCCCTGAACTACAGTATTTTGTGATCATTGAATGGTTTGGGTTGGAAGGGACCTTCTAGGTCATCTTGCTCCATGCCCCTGCCATGGGCAGGGACATCTTCACTATCCCAGGTTGCTCCAAGCCCCATCCAACCTGGCCTTGAACACTTCCAGGGATGGGGCATCCACAGTTTTTCTGGGCAGCATGTTCCAGCCCCTAACTACACTCAAAATATAGAATTTTTTCCTAACATCTAATCTAAACTTCCTTTTACTTTGAAGCCATTCCCTTTTGTCCTGTCACTCCAGGCCTTGTAAATAGTCTCTTTCTTGCTGGCTTCCTTCCAGTACTGAAAGGCCACAATTAGGTCATCCCAAAGCCTTCTTTTTAATTTCTCTTAACTTTTCCTCATAGCAGAGGTTCTCCAACCCTCTCACCATCTTGGTGGCCTCCTCTGGGCTTGATCCAGCAGGATCTTCTTCCTGTGCTGTGCCCCCAGAGCTGGGGGCAGCTCTGCAGGTGGGTTTCACCTGAGAGGGGCAGAATCCCCTCCCTGCCCTGCTGCCCACGCTCCTCTGGATGCAGCCCAGGATCTGTTGGGGTGTCTGGGCTGCCAGAGCACATGGCTGGGCCATGTCCAGCCTCCTAGCCACCAGCACTGCTTCTTGTTAGACCTCATGTGATGTCCCGTGGGCCACTGCTCAAGCTTGCCCTGGTCAGTGCCCTTCTTTGAACCCATCTGACAAAAATGAACTCTTTTCAAACAGTCTCCCTACTACCAGAAACAGCAGCAAACACTTCTCTGAGCAGTCCCCACCAGCAATGATAAGCAATGGGCGTGGAGCTTCCAAGATCATTGGTCCACATCATGCTAAAGAGGAACTTTAAAATCCCAGTGGATTACCAAAGCAAAAATAAATAAAAATGAAAAGTGGGAGACTGGGAGACAAAAGCCAGAAGGAGAACAGCATGGGGAGAGAGACAGTCACAGAGAAGGAAAGGGCAAAAGTGTAAGACAAAGAGAGACAGATTCTGAACTGAAAAGAAACTAGGATCTAACTCCCTGTGGGGGTAAAGCAAGAGAAAAAACACCATATGCTTGGATAACAAGGAAAAACAAGCAATATATTTACATTTCTTTTGACATAACTGAAAAGTTATAAAGCATAAGGAAAAACCAGCTTGATACTCTGGGGATTTGTCAGTATTGTTTTGTTTACTCATGGAGACCCAGGACTTTGCTTAGAGCATCTTCCATTAGCTTTACAGAGCAGAATTACAAATGAGAAACCAGACCATTCTCTGGAAATGGTGTTAATATCAGTCTCCTATGGTTAATAAGCTTCTGCACTGTGGAGGTTTTGGCTGAAAGTTCATGCTGCAAATCCAAATTGCACTGGGCAAACATCAGATTGGAATCCTGGAAAAAATGTCAAACACTTGCACCAAAAATCCAGAAAGACGAGAAAAACAACACTCTCATCATTTGACAATGTTGCTTTTCCTTCCCTGTCTCCTGCAAACACTGGAAAGAATCTAATTTTCAATACACTCCTTGTTACCAAAAATCCTAACACAATTCATAGACTATAATTATAAACCAGACAGTGAAACATGAAGAAACTGAAGACAACAGCTGTTCTCCAACCCAGAGCTAAGAATACAACATTATCAGTCCCAAAAAGCAATTATAGCCTACAGGACATTTAAACCAGAAAAAAAAAGAAAATCAAAGTCAAAGGTTGAGTTTCACTATCCAGCCTGAGATGCCAGTCCATCCTTTGTGACTGTAAGCTATTGACAGATTGCTCCACCAGGTTACAAGGTACTGGCCTCATTTATCTGTTACTGAAATGCAGTTAAAACATTCAAATATAATAAAGTGACACCCCTACTTCATGTTGGAAGGTGAGCAAGAAACAGTTCTCAAGCAGAATTAGTGCTCCAAGGGAGGGAACAGAACAAGTGTTTGACACATCATCAAGGATTACTGCCCCACTTAACAAGATTCCTCCGATGACAGGTAATGACAGAAGTGATGGCTCATAGCCTGGGATACAGATTTTGCAGACCAAAGCAGAAGATGCCACACGCCCTTGCTCCTCCTCTGAAGGCAGTGCACAGGGCTCACTTTCAAGGCTTGTCTGAGTTTAGAGAGAATTCAACATCCAGAACAGAATGACTCAAAAGGTATCATAACTAGAGTAAACATTAACCTTTATAATATCTGAAAATGTATCCTCTTGTCATAGCTGCTCTAGATTTTATTTAATTGTTGTGGGGCGTTTTTAACCTATTTTGTGTTAAGCATGCACACTGAAAGCAGAATACACTACAGCATTCTACCAGTGCTCACTGCAGTGAGCTAAAGCCTCATGGGGAGATGCATGGAGGGTATAGAGATGGTTTTCTTCACTCTATTGTTTCTTATGACTTCTTATATTAAATGAACCTGGAATTTAGAATTTCTCCCAGCTTTTCTTTTTCAGCTTTACCCTTAGGGTTTCTTACTCCCGGCTATGCCATTCCAGGCACTCCTTTTCTCTGTACTCAGCCAGGTCTGCCTCACTGTGACTTCAGCTGTAGGAGTTAGCAAAATTGGCTGCTTTGATTAGAAATGTGCGAGTGGAAGGCAGATAATAGCCTGGTTCTCTACACCTGATCTCCCAGTGAGGGGTCATTGACAGGGGTCAACAGCTGAAATAAGTGTCTCATCATATGAAGAGTTTGTGAAGGAAAATCTGTACTGTCAAATGAAGTGGAGCACAGCAGCACTGGGAGCTGGAGGCGCTTGACTTATCTATATATTTGGGTTGGTTTGTGTTTAGGAAATTTTATTCTAGGAAGTAGCTTCTAGGAACTGTAGAACCTGAAGTCCTGCACTGAACTGCAGAACAGATGCACCTGAGGGACTGGCAGCTCCATCCTCCCAGCAATGGATTTGCCAGAGGGGCAAGATAAGCTGTAGCCACCCTTCTCCAAGGCTGTGCTCTCATCTCACAGGCAATCAGGCTGTGGGGACAATCTGGAAGCAAGGGGATTTCCTTAAGCGAGTTCACTGATGGGCTCTGACTAAATTATCTCGACTAATTAATTTGTTGATTGACACTTGTAACATGAAGACCATCTCAGATAATTTGACACTGGCCATTGGTGAACCATCAAGTTAAAGCCTTTACTTTAAATGTGACTGTTATGAATGAAATGTCAAGTAGGGACATTTGATATTTTGCACCAATTACTACCCTGCATGTGGGCACATAGGCACCATTTAAGCAGAGTCAGACTCAGGCTTTTAGGAGTTCAGGGATCAGAAGAGACAGACTGCTTGTCTTGTCTAGGTTTATAGACTACATAGCTGTTGAGAGTCCATTAATCATGTAGAGGAAAAAAACAGCCATTATGGCTAATGAAAAGAGAGATGGACTCAAGGAGGTTGAAATGGATAGGTGCCTGTTGTACCACACATCCTTTGGTCCTCCTGAACAGCCACTGGTGCATGTGTCAATCTGAAATGAATTAAAAATAATAATAAACAGCTACTGTTGGGTTAAATGTTTTGGTGAGAGAAGAGAGAAGAAAGACAGAAACACAGAGAGAAGAAATCTGAGATCAAGTCACCCACTTTCCAACAGTGGGAGACACAGAGAAAAGCTGTGAACGCTTGACCCATTACTGCTTAACTTGAATGGTCAAAACCAGGAGGAAGTGTCCTACAGACAATGTTCCTGTGTCATGTGTGTTGAGAGTCAAAGCCCTGTTCCTTCCCTCAAGGCTCTTTTACCACCCTTGTCTTTATAACAGCACTTGTATCACTTTGCCTGTGTTTCCCACGTCTCACACACGTAGGAAATTACAGATCAGGACTTTCATTCAGACTCAAACTGCTAAACGGAGCTGAAAGGAAGAAAGAGAGGAAATCTGAGCAAAAAGGGACAGTCAGGGGATGTGTCAGGGGACAGAACCATGCTTCCAGTCCAAAACACAGTGCTAAACAGGCTTTCTTTAGAGAAAGCTTGGATGTTTAGAACTAAACTTGGTGGCTTTTTGAAACCTTTTTTCTTCATGATTTTTGAGACAACTTTTGAAACCGAGGTTTGTTCTTGACAAAGATGTAAAACAAGGGTGCTTCAGAAGTTTCAACAGAAAAAGACTTTAAAATTCTCAACTTGAGACTCAGAGGCTATTATGCCCACGAGAACATGCACTTCCAGCTTTCTTATTTCCTCTTTTGAGCACACCATTGACCCTACCTACAGCTTCCCCCAGCTGTTTGTGTAGCTGCCTCTTGTTTTGGAGAATGCATTGAGAGGAAGCCAGCATGATGGATAACAGGAGTCCTTTGACATACCATGTCATTTATCACATAACAGCCTCAATCCTGCTAAGGTGGCCTTCTCCATATGTCACTGTCAGCTCCCGTGCCACCTCAATGCATCAAAAAGAAAAGTTTGAATATGAAGCACTGTAATTCCTAAGTCACAGCTCATTGCAGCTTTCCAGACATGAAGAACCATTCTGTCTATCTGCCAGCTTGTTTGTTTAATTTTCACTGTCTCACATATGTGAGAAATTAAGTCTTCAGTGTGGAAGAAAACCAGAAAAGTCAGAGGTCTAACAGAGGGAAGGAAGATAAAAATCTCTAATTCCATCAGGAATCCAATGTGACATTTTGAAGTGGAAAAAGAAAAGGCAGCCTATGACCAATAGGTATTATGGAATTAGTAAGAATTCTTCCTTCTTCCCAGTCAAGGAAAGAGGTTCTCTAATGGGCTGAGAGGTTCTCTAATGGGCTGATGTGAATGCAGCAAGCTTAAAGCAATGCAGATAAGCTCCTGAGCTCAGCTGCCTAATGGACACCTATCTCATCTCTTCCCCCTCTTGAAGGGTACAAAATGCACTGAAGGCTTCCAGGAAAGCCCCTTGAGATTATCCAGCAGCTCCTGCTTTGGGCTACCCAAATTAATCAGGACTCACCTGCCAGTGCAAGTTTTCAGCAGGTCAGTTCCCAGGGGACACCTGGGAACACAAAGAGGAGGCAGGAGCCACTGCTCCTCTCTCTCCCACTGGCACAAACCCAAGAGTCTCTGTGCAGTCTCATGAGCTTTACCACAGATGGCAATGGAAGCATGAGCCACCCACACTTTCCATGAGCCTGAAGGGATGCAGCCTGGCTCAGGTTAATTAAGTGTAATACCAAGATTGGGCTGCCTGGAGCACTCACATCTCATTTTGGAGTCATCTTCCCCTCTCCAGTATGAAACAGTCAAGACCATGGCTCTTCATTTCTAGTCCCAAAACATTCCTGCAACAGGAAAGACCCCTTTTCTCAGCCTGCTCTGACAAACCTCCCTCATCCTGCCCTGCTCACAGCCCAGTATCTGCAGAGCACCCCCAGCACCATCAGGGCACCCATGATTCTCCAGATGAGTCCAGAACAGGCTCGTTTTCAGTTCAAGTGGCCTTGAGTGACCCATGACTGAGCACGGATCCCCCATCTAGCCAGGCAAAGTGTCCTCCCACCCACCCTGTCTGTGAATCACCATTTAGAAAGTCTAAGTTATAACCTTCCTTTTCACATTCTTTTAGCAGCTTACAAAGCTTACATTCCTGGCCCAAACTTATATGAATCATAGATCTATTTCCCAGGTTAGAAAAATTTGCATATTACTTCCAATGATTCACAGACTCCCCCAGCATGAATGGTGTTAAATTCCAAGAATTAAGATGTCATTTTGGATCACAATAAGTGACTTAAAATATATGGTTTCCCACTTCATTGGGTCATTGCCATATACTCTTAAAATATTTCCATTTCATTTAGTTTCCTTCCAAAAGGATCACAGGCAAGCTACAGCTTGAAAATTAATCAATGAACCTTTTTTATGCTAACCCTTGACAGGATTACTAATATGAAGGAACTTAAACACAAGTTTTTTTCCCCAGGAACTGTTTACTGACAAAACCTCATCCTTCTGTGGCATTCACATTGTTATTGTCCTTTCTGACATCTACTCGTTCTTAAAGAACCACAGAACAGATGTTAATCACAATCTTCTTTCAAAGCAATATTTCCACTCGTCATAAGCCAGATGACTCAAAAGTTCCTATTTTTGGTTCAAATTTCAGTGTGCTGAAGATCTTTGAGCAGTTTAGCTTCAGCCCAAATAGCCTTCCATTTCTGTACCAGATTGGACATCTTCATCCTCTCTTGAATATTTGCAGTAGATGCTCTATATAGATATATTAAAAACGTGAAAAAACAAGACCCTATTGAGGCTTCAGAAAGCCTATGAGCTAAGTCACTAAATAACCCTTTAAAATCCTTTGTAGTCCTATAGGCAGCTCTCTCCCTGAAGCTGCAGGATGGAGCTCTGAATTAACAATATTGCTTCTGCTTTCCTTTGTCTTTCAGAGTTTGGCATAATGACAGACTTGTTTATGTGCATGTAAGGAAAGTAGAAAGTATAAGAATGACAATTCAGCTAGGGGCAAGTCTTGGTCATTATTTGGGCCACTAGGCAACGGGGTTGAATTATGGCTTGCCATGACAGTATCCTCAATAACTGCTAGCAGGAAATATTATCTTACATTACAGAAACAATTACAAGAGTTAACCATTTGGAAAAGGAAATCATGCTGCTGAAGAACTGCCATTCAGCCACCACGGCTCACATTCCTCAGATTAAAATAGGAATTTCAAAGGGAAAAGAAGATAAATCAATCCAAGTTTATGTGCAAGTAATGCAACATGTTTTTAGGGTAGCACACACCAAAACATATGCATATTTGTGTTGCTGATTTGCACAAACCCATTCCCGTAGGATGAACATCATAATTGAAAATGAGAGCACAAATGGCCACTTAAATGCCTAAACCCCAGCTTGAGTAATTGTGCATGCACATACACACTTGTTTTTCAAGCACAACTGCATCCTTTCAGTCCTGGCAATCTGGATCAAAATGGTTTCTATTAACATTATATATGCATTTACATGCATAGAATTCTGTATCATTTGGACCTCAGAGTTTTTGGCAAACCTCAAAGCTAACTCCTTATTTAGGTTTCCATGAGGTTTAAGCAAGAATTAGCAATGACAAGAGTCATACCTGCACCATTGCTAGTTTGTGGAGAATTAGATATGTGCTCTTTAGAGACCAACCCATCTGAGACTGCATGTAAAATTATGGTTTCACGGCTGCCACATGTGTTTCTCAGAGATTAATAAAATACTCAGGGAAAAACACAAAACAGAAGGGGGTTGATTGCACCTAAGTGATTTCTTTTCTGTGCTTTGCAACATCTGCTGCAGACCTGGTTGCCACAATTTCCACACAATGGCATGAAACCAGAAACTCACAACATTCACAAAGCAATGGGTCCATCAGTTAGGACAGAGCCAAGTCTAAAGGGGGGACAGTAAGCAATGCCTGAAAGTAAAGCAGGTGCTTTGTTATGGCACTTTGAGACCAAAGATATAACAAATAAACTTCTGTCATCAGTCCACATTGTCAGAACAGACACTCATCAGTAAAAATACAGAGAGAGCTATGAACACTGTCAAAGCCACTTCATTAGAGAATGATCCACTCCAGGTGGACTCCAAAATTGGGTGGGATTTGCTGCTCCAGCTGGATCCCTACAGTCTACAGGATTAATATGATCTTCAAAGAGCTACTGATATTTGAAAACCCTTCTCAATGATTTTTGAGCAGGCTTGGCAATCCAGAGAGGTTCCAGATGACTGGAGACTGGAAAAATTGTCCCAGTTTTCAAGAAGGGCAAGAAGGAGGACCCCAGAAACTACAAGTCTGTCAGTGTCACAGGTTTGGGTCAGATATTAGGGAAAAAATTCTTCACCCAGAGAGGGACTGGACACCAGAACAAGCTCCCCAGGGAAGTGGTCACAGCACCAGCCTGACAGATTTCAAGAAGCATTTGGACAATGCTCTCTGGCACATGCTGTGACTCTTGGACTGTCCTGTGCAGGGCCAGGAGCTGGTCCTTATGGGTCCCTTCCAACTTGGCATATTCTGCTATTCTGTGATAAATAACAGCCCTGAGCTGGGCTTTTGTTTTGATAAGAAATTGTGTAATGAAAAGATACACTTGATTTGAAGTATTTCTACTGTTTACAGCAACAGAGTCTTTTTCTTAATATTCTCCTTTTTATTTACATTCCCAGCTGTATTACTGTTATGAGCCTGAAAGCTCAAAGCCATTGATATGGACACTATTTGATTTTTGAATAGACTGCATGCTGGATGGGATTACATCCCATTCAAAGCTGCCTAAAGATAGACAGAGAAGTAGCACAGTTCAAGGGTGCCCTCACCTGCATGTCAGGGAAAGCGACAGAAATTATTGTGACTTCAAACACTGAGTTGTTCTCCACCTGAAATTCACCCTCTGTACAAGACCAGAAAACAAAGTTATTCAAAAGCAAACTCTCTTTTGTGTAACATGCATGTTCTGGAGGGGAAAGCAACTGTTGTCCCACTGTCTTTGGACTGCCACATTCAGCCTCTACGTGGGTTTACAGCAGGACGCTTGACAGGTAAATCTGCAGACTTTGGTTTGGCCATTCCATGCAGATGGTTCAACCCACAAAGTGTCAGCTGCCTTTCCAGAGATCTCAGTCTAACCCCAAAGATGTTATTTATGTAATCTAAAAATATCCATGAGAAATATAGTTTAATCTTAATCTCCCACAGCTCCTTCTCCTTCGCGTTCAGACCTCGTGTCACCTCTCTGCTCCCACAGATGTAATCCAGACCTGCTTTGGCTAACTTTACCTCCATCTAAGCATAGAATTCACTGCTACTCAAACGAGGTGCTAGAGATTTCAATTATATAGACCAAGATCTATTAGAAAATTGGATGGGAGATCACCAATTTTTTTTCACATCACTGGAGCAAGGACTTCAAGTCATGACAGTGCACTGTAGAAGTGACTGATTAGTGCAATAAACTACATGGCTACATAAAGCCTCTCTCCCTGGTTCTTCTCATTTCTGAATGGTATTAAAACAGTTTATGAGTGTTCAGCTGCTTTGCACTTTACACCCTCTTACGTGCAATAACTGTTAGAGGGAAGACAGAAAAATCATCACTTTTTTAATCTTTGCCTTTTGTCTTTATGCTAATGACCTTTTGTTATCTAACAGACAATGAATAAAGGAAACGTTCCTCAAGAAGTAAATTTGCATTAGTCATTCCCATTACTGCTGGCAGAAGACACCACAGACCAGAGCTAGAACTGAGAACCAAACTCCTGCTTTAGGCAGTGCTCCGTGAGAGTTAGGGTCCCTGGGAGGACTGGTACTTCCCTCTCCCTCAAAAGCTGAGCTTATGAGCATTTTGGGAGAAAAATGGGGCAACTTGTGAAGCAGAGAAGGAAACAACTACTAGAGATGCTGTCATGAGATGCACCTGGAAAGAATTCTTGCACTCAGACCTTGTTACTGCCTGGTAACTTAAAAAAAACCCTCCCAGCAACACAACAAAACAGCATTACATGAAGACACGGACCTGATTATTGATTATGTGTGCATATTTAGCAATAAATCCTTTTTCCTATCGGCATTCTACGAAATATACATATATACACACAGAGTAGAATATAGCAGCTCTTCTTCCACTGAAATGGGTCCTTAAGTCTTTGCTATTTGTGGCAGACAAAAACAATCAAAAAGGTGTATTAGGACCCAGACTACACTGTTCACTACCACTTCTCCTCTGGGTTCTGCTTCCCCAGACACTGAAGGATCCTGCAGGATTTAATGCAACATGTAACAACTTTATATAAGGACACATCCACTGGTGAAATTCAATAAGCCAGTTCTAAACCGCTATGGAAAAGTTTCTCACTTCTGCATGACTCTAAATATAGCATAATTTCCAAAGAGTTTTCCATCATGAATCACCCCCATTTCCATGCAGAAAAACACCAGCACAGTTACCTGAGAGCCCCTACCAAGGTTATGCTATCATGAAGGTAGGATGTGTTCAAACACTAATTCGGAGTTGTGCAGTGTGCACGGACCCAAGGTGCATCACTGGAGCTCTTTTCCCTGCCAGTGTCACCCCTCCTCCTTTATTTTCTCACCTCAGCTCAAACCTGAGCTATACAACTTCAAGAGTCCTTCAGTTTTTCTACCCCTTTCAAGGCTTGGAGCTACTTTGCAGCTTTAAAACTGTGCTGTACCTTTTCCCTCACTCCCAGCAGTGCTGTTCATTAGGCTGCAGAAAGGGCTTTGGTTTCTCACCCTCTCATTGCAGTATTGACTCAATTTTCTGGTTTTTATTTTCTTGATGCTTCTGTGGGACATTCAGCTGGGTTTATAAAATTAGGATGGCAATTTGCTGAAACCACTGGAGCAAATTTTGGCCGTGTAATTACCCAATTGCATGTGCAATCACACAAGCCACGTGCACAGGTAAACAATTCAGCTTCAGCTGGACCTCTGTAGGTACATTTTTGCACAGCAATTTTGAACACATAAGCTCTCAAATGAAGCTTATTTTTGTAGATAAGGCTCTTCATCACTTTTTTACAAACACCATTTCCACTTGCCAGTCTGTTTCCCCAACCCAAGGTCATTTTACATCCCCTCTCCTATCACAGTACTTCACCAGCTTTTAATGCTACATTTGAATAACAGATTCTAAAGAGAGGGAAGGGGAAAAGTGAGAGAGAAATAAATAAATAAGAAAAAAGTTAAAGAACAACATTAGCCAAAACACAAAGCTAACCCAGCACAGAGTTTTCAAAAGCAAACTCATGAAAATCAGCTTTACACTTGCAAACCTAAGCTCCTGAATTTTTGTTCATAAGCTTTCAAAAATTTCAGTGCATATTTCACAAAATAATTATGTGTTTTAATACTTAAAAGGACCAAAAAGCCACATAAAATGAGAAATGTCACTTGGAACTCCAGGGATGTCCAGATTTCATAGCAAAAGAAATATTGCCTGATTTATTACACAGGGTAATACATGAAGGTATATTACAAGAGACAATAACCTTCATTCCCAGGCAATTTCAGCTTTCCAGGTAGTGTGGATATTGCAGTAAAGTACTGGACATTCTTCATTGCATCTATAAAAGTGAAGTTTTTACAGTTTCATTTTGTGGACTTCTCTTTTCCCATCCTATGAATAACAACTCCATCTCTGCATCTGTAGCTTCTAACAGGCTGTAACTCAGGTAAACAGACTTGATCTTGAGATGGGTGGCCAAAAGAGCCCCTTTACTTGTGATATTAGCTCAACTCCAAAATATTCAGCTTTCATATCAGTGTTTGATGTCTACCACAATCAGCTACAAAGCACCACCCAAGTTCAGCAGCAATTACAGCTCAGTGTAAATTTGCTTGTGCAGCCAGCCGGGCCAGGGTTTGCACATATGTCCTGGAAATCCCAAGAAGGTATAAAGAGACTCCTGATTTTTAATACATTTCCCCAATTCCTGCATTGATGATCCTGAGGTATCCTCCACAGATTCTCATCAGGTGCTTGTGGAAGTCATTGCAGCAGGATACTTTCCCTGTGCCAGGATGTAATCCTGAAGAAGAGCTGCAAATACAAAGCTCAGAGCTCCATTAAGTGCCTCTTGCAGCCAGGTCAGGGTGAGATGCTGGGTCAGACTGCACAGGAGCCAACAGCCCAGCATCCTTTTCATTCCCACCAATCCCACTGCACAGCCCAGCATCCTTTTCATTCCCACCCATCCCACTGCACAGCCTGTGGCACTAATGCACCAGGCCCTAACAAGGCACCAGCTGCTCCTTGCCTGTCTCTCTACAGAGCCCAGCACGGGCACAATTGTGATGGGAATAATATCCCACAAATGGGACTCAAATAAGCATAATAACAAACAAAAGGGATAATGACACACAATCAAGCTAACCAGAATTATAATATAATTCAATCATCTCATTAACTTTACTAAAAGCTAGCTTTGTACACCAGTCTCCTGGCTCCTGAGAATGTCTTCAAAGGAGTGCACACATCTGATTACAAACTCCCATCATCACTTAGGAAAACAGACACGAATGCAGAACAAAGGGATTCCTTTCTGAGCCCGTGGAACAACCTGTTCATATCTAATACTCCTGCTAACTTGAAAATGCAAGGTAGAACCTATCCAGGGTGAAATCATTCCCAAGGCTAGAAGCTGAAGTGTTTTAGTAGTCCAAGGCAGTAACATCACTGAGCCCACACCCAGTGACTTTTTGTAGTAAAATTTCCAGGTGACCTTGCATCACCAGCATAAATTGCACAGGAAAGAGCACAGGGACACACACACACAACTCACTGGGCACCCTTACTGCTCAAGAGCTTACAAAGACTGCACGTGCCTTGGCAGTTGGCAACTGGGAGACTGATGAAACATGGAACAATACCTTGGATCCTTCCAGTTTTAATATGGCCATTAACTAATTAGATTGCACAACCATTTGGAATACAGATGATACTGCAATATCCATTCTTTTAGCAAGAACAATATGGCACTTCCACGAGAAACCTGCCAACAGGAGAATGAGGCCCCAGAATTTAAACAAACCCGAGGTCCTGTCCACACCACACATTTTAGTCAAAAAGGAGCAGTTGTGTTGGTCAGTTATTAGGCTGGACACTGGGACAAGCAGTTATAAGCAACAAATTGTGTTCACACTCTGGGTCAAACTCCTGAAAACACATGGGGTGTGCTGGAGTTAAAAGGAATTATAGCAAAGCACCCAAAATTTCAGCTATACAGCTTCTGAGAAACAAAAGCACCAAGCAATAAAGCCAACTACTGACAAAAGGCTGGTGCTGAGTCCCACAGACAATGATATCACACAGGCTCCTGTTTTAGAGGCTCAGGCACACTATAAATTAGGTGAGGGTGTTAAAACAACAGCTGGCTGCTAATTAGTCACAGTCCCCCTCAGCAGGGTATCAGCAAAGTGGCAGAGAACATCTCGAGTAAATTAAATTTTAAAAAATCCTACTGCAATCACTCCCCTGACAGACCCTTCCTTCATCTCCCCTCTCAGCTTTTTATTTATTGTAATTACTTTAGTAATAAGATTTGTTTCCTTGTTATTATATATATTACCATGTAGGGCAACAACAACAACAACAACAACAACAACAAATAATAGCTGGGAAGAGTTATGGAGCTTATTTATCTCCTTGGCTGTTATTGGGCCGTTGGGTGGAGAGAGAGATGACGAGGTGGGGGCCTGGGAAAAGCAGTAAATAGAAAAGAAAGCATATTCCTTGGGAGCAGAGACATATGGGGGCATATTTACGAAGGAGGAAACACTGACAGTGAATGAATAGAGCTAATAACTCAGGGGGCCCAGCAGCCCTGGCTGATAAAGGAAGGAATAAACAATCCTGCACTGGAAGTGCTGTCAGAAGGGAGAGTCCTGGGGTGCAGCTGTCTGCAGGGGGATGTTTATCACAGAAGGAGAGCCAAGGATGGGCTGTCACATCAGCACAGCACAAAGGGCCTTGGATGGCACTGGGGCACCTCCCACAGCAGAGGGGAGCTCAGGCCAGTGTGTGGTGCAGGGCCAGGCACCATCTCTGGTTGTTCCACCAAGGAACAATTCACAGAAATGAGAGCTAAGAAATACTGCAGCTCATATTTTATCTCGTGCTGTGCAGGCACTAGCCACATTTGGTACCCTAAGCTCTCAAATCCATCACTGCCCTCTCAGTGGAAGGCAACAGAAGCAACACCTGAGGCACCAAAGCAGCAAAGAGCTGTAAAAATTTCTGCTCCACTTGAGGAAAATTAGCCCAAGCTTCATATGCACCTCCCAGAACCACCAAGTAACCCAGTACAGATGTTCACAGATCTTGCAACTTTTTCATCTCTGAGGTCTTAAGGAAAGCACCAGTGCACACACTCTTGCTGCCTTACAATGTGCATCTCCGAGCACAGCCACTGTATGTGAGGGTTGAGTCTTTCACAATTTACAAAATGCTCTTTTTTTGGTCCAAGTATGCCTTGCCTTCCACATATGCTTACCCAACCACTTTTGGCAAGGTGGTGGCAATTTAGGTGCAGAACTTCTGAAGAAAACATGGGGACAGACTCCCAGAGCATCTGTCAAAGAGCAGCACATGACTCCTGTAGCACCTCTCTCCTAGAGAGACATCCCATTAATTCAAAACCCCTCCTTTCCCAACCTGCTCACATCTCTGTGCTATTCTTAGAGAATCACACACATCACAGATTAACCAGTCTGAAGAGAGCCCTTGGAGTGTGTTTGCAGAGTGCATGGCACCAATTTAGAACTAAACTCCTTCAACTCTCTGACCACAGAGAAGCAATAAAGAGAAGGAGGCATGTCTGCAGTTGTACAGCTTTGTGTGACATCACCTCGAGATTTAGTCCTTAAGGATGCAGTTCTGCATCATAAACTGACTCCTTGGGCCAGCCATTAGCTTTTTTCCCTATCTCTGATCCTTTCTGCCTCTCATTGCCCAGAGAACACAATGTGTCCATTCAGGAGAGTAAGCATTAATACAGGAGAGAAAAAGGTCATGTGTACAAATAGTGTGTTTGGGTATAGAGGCAAATGTGCTTCTTCTCCCCCCTTAAGATGGTCCTCCCAAACAGAAGGCACCAGGTTCCAAAGGTTAAGTGGGAGCACACTCCTTTTTTCCTTTGTATTTTTTGAGAGTGTGCAGAGGAAAATGGTTCTAGAAGGGATTTTAGTGGGCATTTCTATCTCTTTGTTTCAGTAATTGTCAAAAAACTGAAGCTTTTCTCTGATAGGTTTGAGGAGGTAATGAACAAAGCCCCTGAGTAAACAAGGAACAGAGAAAATTAAAGGGGAGGGAGCATCAGCTAAAGGGGAGAGACAGAAAATCCAGCACCTCCAGCACCTGCCTTACCTTGGAGAAGCCTGTGCTGGGGGAGGACAGCTGCAGGAGGGAACAGGATGTTTTTAAAACAGATAAAGAATAGTCCATGGCTATATTCCAAATGAAAAATCAGGATTTCCTCTACCTAGCTGCTACTATGGTTACCCCACGGCTTTGAAGAAATCATGTGGCTTCCAATAAATTTCCTTCCTCTAAAAAAGACTCACCAGCTCCCATCTCCACTCATTGGTTCATTAATTTACAAAATTCATCAAGTTCTTTTCAATGAAAAGCCACCTTGATTCAACAGGAGGGAAGAGTGACAAAGGGGAAGCAGATGAAAAGAAAAAGGAAACATTAAAATCAGGTAAGGGAAGAGGAAGAAGGTGGCAACCCTTACACACTCCCACAAGCTCTTACACACCCACACACACTCACACGCTACCAGTGAACCTGAGGCCCAGAATAAAAATATTTCTTTTAATACAGGAGGAACCAAGGCTACTAAAAAACATACATATAAAGAAACAAGAAGAATCTATGGGCCATGGGAGGTTTCACAAGAGAGATATATTTAACTTAAAGCATAAAGGAATTATTTATTCCCCTCCCCAGGCCTCATGATCAGTAAAGGAGATGTGGCCAAGCCCCTGTTCTCCTGGTCTTATCCACTTAAAGTCTACTAAACTTCTCTTCCTCACCAGATTTAACTGCAGTTCAAGCTCATCTGCACTGTGGAACACAAAACACCCTCCTGTGTGGCACAGGGCTGGGCCATACCCTTCATTCAGGTGTCACCAAGAGCCACATTCTCCCTCCTGAAGGTCCCTTCTCTGCTACACTGGTTCCTGACAGCTGGAGGAAAAGGTCAGCCATTCCCTCCAGTCCTGCATCTGATGGAAAATTTAACTAAGTGTAGTGAGAGGAAAAAAAAACAAGGGGAAAAAGCCACAATTGTTTTTCTTGTTCCTTCTGTCTGTGAGGATCAAGAAAGCTTTTGGTGCCAACAGAGGCTTCAAATACCCTGGGGCAGTACCCAGCTATTCTGAACAGTCCTCCCAGACTTCTGACAGACCCAGGCCCTGGGGAGCACAGCAGCACAAAATCTGTGACTTCACAGACTAGAGACTGTCAGAAAAGCCCAAGGTGCTCCCTGGTGAACCACTCATCCCAAACTCAAATGAGTTTGAAACCCAGCTCAATGCATTTGCTGCTCAGGATTTGCTTTTCTGTTCCTGCAACACTCAACCAGCACAGCCCAACCCCAAGGCAGGTGTGGGTCTGTAGCTTATAAAAGTTGTTCCTCCACACTTTGCTGTGTTCCTGTGCTGGTTTAAGCTCATCTTTCAGCTTTGACATTTGTCGTGTGCTCCTCTGCAATAAGCCAGGGGACACAGTTGTTGCAAAGCCTGCAAGACCCCGTCACCAGGTCAAGAACAGCAGCCACTGGTGGGATGTGATGATGATGTCCTGCCCTTACATTGGGCAGGACCAACAGTTATTAACTCACTGCCACTCCACAAACACCCAAAGTGAACAAATTCCACCGTCTGCAGAGAAGAGGAGATTTGTTTTCCAGCAAAGTGCAAGCCTACCGTAGCTTAGTGCCCTCTTCAAGGTTTCACATAACAATATTTATTTCAGCTCAACATCTTAGGAGCAGAGTTGTACCTTTTCCAGCCATGTACAGGGAGAGAGGAGTTAGTGTGGGTGGATAGGGAGGGTATAAGGTAAAGAATGCAAAAAGGAATCAATATTTTCCGTAGATCAGATTCAGCATCTCTTAGGAAACATGTGAGAAGGAAGATTGAAAAGAAGGTGGGAGAAGGAAGAAGGTTCACTCTACAGAAATATTTCTGTGAAAATTTAAGAAATCCTTACTCATCCTCCCCCCACCAGGTTATACAAAGCATTAATTACAGGCAGTTTTTCCCAAGCATATCTGCTTTGCAGCAGTATTCTGCCCTGCTGCTCTAGCAGAATGGATCAACCCCCATTTGTCTGCAAAGATCCTGTTTCTCCAGCACCACGAACACTCCTTCCAGAAAACTGAGAGATCATCTGATCACAGACAGGACAGAACCACATGCGAATGACAAATGCAGGACAGCACGCCAGGCCATGTCTCAGATTCACATTTTCCACACAGGACTGATGACAGGATGAATAAAACACGGGGCAAAGGCAATTCTGCCAGCACAAACATTGCAGATGAGACCTGCAGGGCGCACAGACAAACCCCAGAATGAGCACACGTCACAACTCACTTGCCATTGATGACTCCATCAGGATTAAGCATGGGCACAATCTTGAAGATGAAACACTTCCTCAGGAGCTCAGCAATGGGATCACTGCTCACCAGGAACTCCAGGGTGCCCTTCATCACCCAGCTGGCGTTGCTCTCCCCGGGGTGAACTCGGGCTGTGAGAAACACGTAGGGACGGCTGCCTGCAAAACAAAGCAGAAACACCCCGAAACTAAGCAGGACTTTTCTTTCTATGAGACCTTTGCAAGTGGATTTTATTCCTTCTGAACTTAGATAACAACCCAAAACGCATTCTAAGGAGAGTACACCCCTAGACCTTCCAGATATTTTCTCAAGGTGCTATTTATAAACGGATCACAGACTTGGTCCTCAGAACCAGCACAGAGTCTGCTTCATCCTGATCTCTCTGTTTATTCTGTGATAACTTACAAGTATTCACATATACCACTAGAAAGCATTCTGCAGGTGCAGGTTGCTGCCTCTCCAAACAGCTTTACCATACTTTCTAGCAATTATTGAAAGTTTGATGCCATCAAATTTCATTAAGGTTTAAAAGACAGCAAGAAATTATTTAATTTTCTAAGGTCCTGCTTCACTTTCGGTACTAACCCATTAACAATTTAGAACTTTCTAAATATCTAAGCAGATTTGCCCACCCATAAGAGGCTCCAAGGACATGCAAGCTGCCTGATCTCTGGAAATAATTTGTGTTGTAGGGTCAAAATCATAATTAATTGAACTAAACTGATATAATTAAAGAAAATGTATTAATATGTTCACCAGAGCTGCAGAGGTTGAGTACTCAAACCTTACCATTATTTCATAACAACACAATAAAAGGTTGAAATAACAATACAATAAAAGGTAGAAATAACAATGCACATAGCTAAGACAAGGTGTTTGGTGGAAAGACTTTTGGTGGAAAGACTTTTGGTGGAAAGACTTTTTCAGTTGTATATAATATAGATGTTCACTCAGATTAGAAAGGCTGATTTTCAGAAGTTGCAACTAGAAGAGTTCATCTGTTCCTAGCACTACTTTCATGCATGGGAAATATAAGCAGTGCCAATTGGAGGTAGAGGAGGGGATTTGGGGGTTGTTTTTAAAAAAAAAATAAGAAGAGTAAATTGAATTTTTACTAAACAGTTCATTGATAATCTCTACTGAACCTATTTCAAAACAGACTTGCAACTTAACAGCAAAAGTTTCCTTGTTATCAGATATGTTATTTGCTGTTCCTGTGAAAAAGCCACTAAACACATTTGGTCTGGCTACAAGCCTCCAAAAACTCAGCATACATATGCTTAGAAAAGACCAAGTTTGACAGCAGATTCTTTGAAGATCCCATCTGTGCTGAGCACACTTCAGGGATGGGCCAAGCAAACAAGAGAATGCAGAAGGAGACACCTGCCAGGCACAGAAAATAAAAGGAAAGGAGAAAGCAATTATCTGTCTTTAAATGATCCTTTTGTGAGCATTCACTATCACCAGTCAACCTGGCAGATTTACTTCAGTGGAAAGCTTTATCTGTCAGGGCATCACAGCCGTGTCAGGGCAGGTTTGTCCCACTCAATCAGGCAACAGAGCTCAGGCTCTGTTCCCCTCCTGCACTGAAGGTCCCCAGCTGACAGGACTGGGAGAGGCAACAGGTCAGAACAGAAAACCAAAGGCATCAGCTGAGTGCCCGTGTAAACAAATGCTGAATTTGCACCTTACACACCTTTTTCCTTAGCTCCTAAAGCCACCCTTCAGTTTCCAAATGCTTCACAAATCATTAATCAATCATAGTAAAACAGGCAGGTAGAACACCATCCCCAAAAACACAAATGGTAATAAAGAGCTGCTTCGCTGTTTGTCTGACCAAGAAAAGGCTGTGTCGGAGCTGGGAATACAGGTGAAATTTCTCATTTCACATTCAAACAAGGAATAAGCATTAATTTCTCTCCTTAACTGTCTATTCTGCACAGTTCTGCTCAGTATATACTTTATAGCACAATTTAGTTACATCACACAGGGCCACACTCAGATTTGGAAATAATCCCACATCCACACTTCCCTCTTAAGCAGTTGGTGGGCACTGGAAGAGTGAACTGCACTCCCAGCTCAAAGAGCTCATACAGAGCAATCATGTTCTGGTCCAGTAGAGCAACTGGGACTCTGTTTCTCAATAGGCACATATTAGGTTTTTATTATTCTTACACCTCACCATACTGGGGGGGTTAGTGCATTTTCATCAGTCTGTACTCATAAGTGCCTTAGGCACTTATGGACTGCAAAAGACTCCTTCAACTCCTGCAGAACCAGCCATTCTGACTTTTTCCCCCAGAATTAGAGCACACTGGTTCCATTCTTCTCCAGCTAATTGTGCATTACCATCAACCTTAGTAATGCCTTATAATAGCAACAAACAAAAACCAGATTTCACAAAGACATCAGCTGCATTTTGCCATTTCCAAACATTTTCTCCTTTCTCCCATCACCATGATTTAGTGCTGTTTTGCAGGCTCATTGCTGAGCTAAACTTATGGGGCTGTGCAGTTATAGCTGGGAATGAGGCTCCTGAGGACTTCTAATGGACAACAGCTGTAAATAGCACAGAGCAAAATAAAATGTGCTCTCTTTTGCAATTGATGAACACAGCTTTAACAACTCTTACCTCTTATGGATATCGGTACAGAGCTCAGCATCTCAATTGAGAGGTTCAATCCTCAGTCAAAATAAGAAAAATTTAAAAAACCTCTAAGCAACAGCTTTCTCATGTCAGAAAGCCAGGACAATTTGCCATAATTCTGCTAATTGCAATAGCACGGGGCTGGCAGAGACCTGAATTCTGTTGTTTCTCTCAAGGCTCATCAAAGTCAAGCTTGTTTTACTTAGACTCAGTGTTGGAAAGTCTCCTGGAGTCTCCAGACCTTAAACCCCAGGAAACATGAGGGCAGGGAAAGAACAGAGATCACCTACACTGTTCTCCTGTGGGTGACAACAGGAGGGCCCCACTGCCCGCAGGTCCAGCCAAGGAAATCTCTCTATTCCAGTGAAAGTTTCCTTTGAAAAATCCTCTCCTGCCAAGCACATCCACAGCTCTGACATCCCACCCACAGGAGAGTCATAAGGAAGGTTTGTACAAGCAAGGAAACCACAGAGCTTGTTAACTGTCTGTTCCCTTCACAGGAGCCATCACAGCCAAATCCCACATCCAAACGCTGCTCCCCCAGAGTGCTCCCAGCGTGAAAACTAATGATGCAGCAAATAGAGCAAAGAGCTGATGACATGGCCATAAAACTTGCTGCTCTTGAAACACCTGGAAAACAGCAGGAGCGGCCCAAACCTCTGTTTTACAGCATATCCAGTTACTTTGGAATTATGGTGCTAACTGCTGCTAACAGAGCTCATGAAAGGAGTAGACAGAGCACTGGCCAGCCATGCTCCACACTCAACTGGCAGCACCAGTCGAGATCTCTGCACTCAGTTCAGCTGCTTCCCTTCATTCCTGACTTCCAGCACTCCCATAACTGCAGTCCTGACCAGACCAGCTCAGTACTACCCAGTGCCCCTTACTGGTTTATACTGGTGCCCAGCTGCCCTTCTCTCTCTGCTCTTTCAGAGTCCCCTGGTACAATTTCCCACTCCCTGCTAAACCTATGTTAAGGACTCACAACCTCAGGTTCTCTCATATACCTCCTCCCAGGACCAGAACTGAGCTTAAGTCTTCAGAATCCTCAGGCCAACACTTAGGCAGGTCCTTTCCAAGTTCTGAGCAAGCTGCCAGAAAGCTCAGGTTAGCCATTTATCTCCGCAAAGCCCACACTGCACATAATCTTTTCTAGGAATGTAAATAATAAAAAGGGAAAGTAGAGGAGTCTTTTCAAGCTACATAAAGCCTTATCCAACAAATCACGTCTCCTTACAATGTGTTACATTTTGACATGCCCAGAATATAACATGGCATCAACAATACCCAAGGTGGGAGATTAAAGAACCACTGATTCCTCTTGCAAAACTTCAAGCAAAGAACGTTTGAATGATAATTTTACTAATGCATCAACCTAATTCCCATCTCTCCTTCTCTTCACTCATTTTTGATTGTAGATATATGCATGAAAATGAGAGCTTTGTTCTTCCAGTCCTGCTAACTTGCTGCTTAATCTCCTGCCTCTAAGGGTCCTCCTCTAGTCATGTCACCACCAGGGTTCACTACGAGGTGGCTTTGATGTCACTAATCGTGACATCAGTTGGGGAGTGAGAAGCCTGAAAGAAAAGAACAAAACCCCATTAACACAGCAGTGTCCCTCATCAAGGGGAGCACAGAAAGGAAATGAAAAGCAGTTCCAGATGCCCTGACCTGGGCTGCTGTTCTAAACTATTTCAAGCTGAGGCTTGAGCCATGCCATTTGTAAAGGGACAGGGCGTTGAAATGACACAGGGCTAGGATTTTTTGAGGAGTCAAAGGGAATTATGTACACAGCATGTGAAAAATTCAGTCTAGATCTGGGTCTTGGGCTGAAACTTTCTGGCTGTGCCTCTGCATACCTCTCTTTCCTTTGCACAAGCCTAGGGCCATTAAGACACAGGCTTCTTTTTCTCCTTTATGTCTAAGTACAGCATGACTACCATGAGCATTACACAGATCAAAGGGCCAAGTTGACCCCGGGATATAGTAGAGAAAAACCGAGAAAGCAAAGCTTTTCCTCCCGACTTAGTTAGCTGGGCCCACTACAGGCTATTCTGTGAGTAAATGATGGGTAAACAGGAGGACCATCACACAGCTCTTGCATGCATGTCACAGCTGCATCATGCCCTGGATCCATCTGACATGCCCAAGGCTGCAGAGTTATGAAAAGCCAGAGAGAAGAGAGGATATGGTGTGATGTACAATTAATATATTAGAGTATATTTGTAAAAAACATCAAATACTGAGATCACAGAAAACAATGAGCCTGATCTGAGGCAGTATCTGTGTCAGATACATTTCTCCTCTCCTAAAACTTTTCCACCAGTTGTCAGACTTTCAGTTGCCTTAAGACAGAATAATTCTTCCCTGCCCATCTCCCTCTGCCCCAGATTGCTGTCTCCTTGCTGTGCCTGCTTTTGGCTAGATGCTCCAAAAGCAGACACATCTTAATACAGAGACAAAATGCAGTCCAGCAGGATCAGCTGTTGTTTTCCAGATTTATCAATGAGCTATTCCTTTCTTAAATATTTCTCTATTATATGTATTATCACTGTTACCTATGGCAAAGAAGTGAACATTACAAATCACCTTGGCTGCCTGTTCTCTACCTTCATGGCTTGATAGGAGAGTTTCAGCCTCCAGGTTGCTTGGCAACCTCCTTTTGTGTACATGTTTTATGAATTCATTCACCTCTGAATCAGACATGATCAGGGAGCTGAATATGGGTACAGACTGCTCAGCCTCAGTTCTGTTTGACCTCCTACTAATGCTGGGTTTGAACTCCAGGAAATTGGTAGGCAAGTTGTCAAGCCTGTTTTGGGGAAGTTTCCAAAATCCCAAGCTCTTTAAGCAGCAGGAACCACATCATTGTTTTTAGCAGGACCTTCAGTGTGGCTGAAGGCAGAGGAAACCCACATGAACTAATTCTGGTTCAAATTGAAGCAATATCTCTTGGGGAAGGTTGGGGAACAACTGAACCTTATTTTCAGGACTTACACCTATGGAAAGCCTGCTACAACTCTTTGAAAATTGCCTCATATTATAACCAACATCCCCACCCCAAGTGTGTGCACCTGCATTAGCCTAGCAGAAATTTCCAACCACTGCATCATCCAGGCCTGGATACCCCCACTGAGCATTCACTGGCACATCCAGTGTCACTCTGCACACCCTCTGAGCTGCTCAAATATCAACACAGTTCAGAATGAAACCATGCAGGTACCTTATTAAGCTGCTGTCAAGCAAGTTACCTGCATTTACCTCCTCCCAGAGCTGTCACTAGCAGAGGAATTCCCCTGCCTGGGTGCACCTCCCACGCCTGTGCTCACTGCTGCCATCCATCTCTGCTCCCCTCAGCCACATTTTGGGGCATGAAACCAGGGTGGGGACAGCTGGCTAGGAAAAAGGACTGCTAAGAAGGATCAGGGGATTACAGCAGATGAGATAGTGATGTAAAGCAGTTGCAAAATGGCAGCTCTCCTGAGACCCACACCAGGCAATTTCACAGCCGAGGCAAGGAACACTCTGTTACTTCCCTCTGCTCAGCCCAGTGAGCAAAACCAAATATCTCCAGTGCTGTGCCCACTGCTACCCACCATAGGCTATAAAAACTGATGAACGTTGAAGAGGTCATTGAAAATCACAAAATGTTTAGAAGTCTTAGGCTGAAAAAATTGGAGAAAAAGGGTTTCAGACACAGGAAGAGAAGGCGAACCAAGAGGAAGGAGAAATAACCCTTAAATTGCAAATGGCTGCTATAAAGAGGTTGCAATCACCTGTCCTTACTGCCCAGTGGGACTAGGCTGCACAGAAAGAAACACAAGTTACTGTCAGCTAAGCCAACCTGTGGGAACCTCACTGCTGTGCCTGAACGTTGGCCCACCCTCCTGATGGGTCCTTGTTGATAAAGTCCTGTGCCAAGAATCTCCACTACAGTACCCAAAACAGTGCCAGCAGAGGCCTATAGCCACATAAGTCATGATAGCTCCTTTAGAAACTTGGTCCATGAATCCCCTTATTCCTCTGAAACTCTGTTCTGAGGGCTGCTGGAATTACTATTCCAGTCCACAAGGCAGCTCTGCCACCTCCTGTGTTCTCTTCAATGCAAGGTGTCTGCTTACTGCTTAATGTTAGCCATGTTAACCATTAGCCACTAATTAGTGGCTAATCAGAAATATTTCATAAAATATTTCAGAAATATTTCATCATCATATTTTGACATCATTAGGGCTTCTTCCTACATACAGAACAGAATTATTTATGGACAATTCTGTCTTACCTGCTCATTTAGTGACACTCTTGCCACTTCAAAATTTGAGTAATGTAATTTCTGGGATTTCTCTCATTAGTAATGATCTTCCAAAGCCTCCCTATTACCCTTAAGATTATCATTTCTCAGCTTCTGCTTATGTATTCCTTGAAAGGTATGAGCAGCAACCACTAAGATCAGCTCCAATACATGATCTAGGTGGCTGATGTAGGGAGCTTCAGATTATCTGTCAGCAGGCAGGCAAGGATCTATCATCCCCTGCTTCTATAACACACACATTATGGCTTTAATTTGTTCTGTGGCAGCAGGCAATTTCAGATACTCAAGTATTTTGTACTGCCATGGCCAGGCCATCAATCCACATGTTTTTCAGTCAGCACAGGAGAAGTGTGGACTGTCTTGCAGAGATGCAAGGCTTCTGAGACCTGGCAAGTAGTAAAAAGCAGTATTTTCAAGTCAGGCATATATGTGACTTTCACCTTCTGGGGTTTTTGCACAAAGACAAAAAAGCTGAGCTGAGAGAAGAACTAGAACATTGTCCTAAACTGTCCCATGCCTAAAAGAAGGTTCAGGCAGGAGATGAGTACACAGAGCCCTGAAGGACAGCTGCTGTAACAGGCAGAGTGCAGAGATCCATAGAACTATAAAATCCATGGGCTCTTTTCTGAGAGAAGGATTTCATCTGAAATGAAATCAGGCAGGAGGAGCAGACTGAAAAAGCTTCCATTGTCATAAAAATATCTCCCTGGGTAATCCACAGTGATGGAAAAAGGAAACCCTGATAATTTATGTGACAGTTTAATGGGATTTTGGTGACATATGATACTTTAGGAAGAATTTGCCCAAATAGGACAGACAGGACTTTAATAAGGCTTCAGCTCTGAACCAGCAATATTTTCACCCCTTGCTTTTACATTTCATTCTACATACCCACTGCTCACCCACAGCTCATCTTTCTCATTTGCAAGGCACGTTTGAACACTGTAGGAGCAACAACTGCAGTTTCTGGTTAGATCCCCTGGCAGAGAGGCTTCTGAGTATCTGATCCCTAAAGGGATCAAGCTGCCTTTGCACCTACAGGGCAGAGCATCACTGAGCTGTGAACTCTGAGGCATGAGCTGCCCTCTGGCCATGTCCCCTGCTCTGTGGATGGCACTAACAGCTTCTGTGCAGATTTAAGGGCAGCAGATGGACAGTCTGGAGCAGGAGCTGCTGACAGAACACACTCCAGGAATAAATGGCTTTCACACAGTGAGAAATGCCTCAATGCCCATCTCCTGCCTGTGGGGGACACAGCCTTTACCCCCAGCACAGCACCCCATGCCCCTCACTGCCAGCAGTCCCAGAGCAGGCTCAGTGCAAGAGGAATTGCTGGGAGTGCCAAACCCGGGTGAATCCGGGGTTAATGGGATGAAACCCCACAAAGGAACATTTAGACTGAATATCAGTGAGTTACACTAAAAAGTCTCCCCTGTGGAGAGGTGGAAGTTAACATTAAAACCACATTGCCCAGAGCACAAGAAGTCATTTTGTACACAATAATCTTGCAGTGGCTGGGGACAGAAATAACCCAACAGGAATTTGTTTTCTTTGCTAACTTCAACGGATCCAGTTAAGAAACCCAAATTTTGCTGAATTCTCCTTCTGGGAAATCCAGGCATGAAAGAAATGGTAAAAAATTGGGTGAAGATCTCAATATTTTGTCCACTCTGAGATGAACTCAGAACCTGCAATGAGGCCTGTGAGCCCTAAAATGGGCATGAGAAATGGGGCACCTGCCAGTGTTTCTTTCACTGCTGGGAATAAAAGCCAAGTTTAACAGTTTAACCCAAGTTTAAGTTGTGTAGTACTTCAAGCTGTTCTGCTCTACAGCAGACAAACTCTATAGTTTATATTTAAAAAAAAGCTCTTTACTCTTTATGCAGAACATATTTAAAACCCACCTATTACCACCTACAGCATAAAGTAATGTTTATTCTTAAATATGTGTTGTGCTTTTAAGTGGCACAGATCCATCTCTCCCTGACTTGAAGTCTTCCTCAGGGAATGAC
The DNA here is from genome assembly GCA_013400495.1 of Nicator chloris. Lineage (NCBI taxonomy): Eukaryota > Metazoa > Chordata > Aves > Passeriformes > Pycnonotidae > Nicator > Nicator chloris. Next base: position 221,707 of record WAAE01002049.1, read on the forward strand.
TTGAAAGCTGTAAAATATATTAAAAGAAAGTATAATCAGAGCCTCTCATTGTCAAAGTGATAAAATATCAATTTTTGTTAAGATAAAAAGCATCACAGATTGCCTCTGATGGTAAAAATTAAAATTTTGGTCTTCTCTTGATTTGATATTTATCACTCATTGCTCCAGAATCAGTCAAGCAGGGAATAATTCTTAAAAATATTATTCTGTATTTCTCTGGAGTAAGCAAACTATAAGAATTTTAAATTGTTTGTTTTCTTACATATAAAAAATGCAGCAGAAAAAGGAAATAAACAGAAAGTCTACAGAAAATATTCTAACACTTCATTATGTCAACAGCTTCACAGTAAAGGACCTTCTGCAGATTGACCTCATTTGTGGCACACTAAATTGACTTTTACATCATTGCTGTCTATCCTAAATCTTGGAACGGCACTGTCCAGATCTGACCCCACAGGAAATTCTTGTTTTCCACAAACAAGAGGTCATTGAGCTATTCAAATTTTGAATAATGGATCTTGTCTTCATGGCAAGGTCTTAGATGAACTCCCCAAACACCTGAGCAAAAGAACACAAATAAGGGGTCAACATGAAAAGTCTTTCAATCAGATCATCAAGAGAGCAAACCTGATGCTGGCCCAATGATCTTGTGCTGTGAGATAAGCAGCACCACGTTTCATCTCCAACACTGCATGACATGCTGTGTGACAGACCAAATGCAGAACACAAGTTTTCCAAGAGAAATAGCAGAGATGAGACCTGAAGTTCCCAGCTAAGTTCATACAATATTTCTTTTCAAGCAGTTCTGCTGTTGAGATATCCTAAAGATGAATGAATCGGGCTGATCTAGCACAGTCTGAGTCCCAGAGTTCTTGAAAAAACTAAGTAGAACAAAATTTGCCACTGCATAAAGTAGATAACACGCAGAAATTTCAGTCAGTCTGTGGAAAGACACACTAAGCAGTCCCTGTGTCAGGTCAGTGAGTTCTTCCCTTCAGATGCCAGCAAAATGATGTCTAATGGATGATGTCTTCCTTCAGCAATCTGCAGGAGCAGAGTGTCAAGCTAGGAAGAGTCATCTGTTCAAGGAAGTAAGATGGTAGGAAGGCTAGGGTGAGGAAAAATGTTCTTTTTATCCCCACAAGTTGCTACAAAGCATAGAAAAAGGTTCTTGTGAATAAAGGAGTCAGGCTGCAGAACAGCCTTGGCAGCCCCAGAAGAAACAGGAGTGGAACATGTGATGTCCTTCCTCAGCACTCCACTTATCAGTGCAAAAATGGGAGCTTTCACACAGGAGAGCTTTTAGTTCCTCATAGTTTCCTAAATGATATTAAATTTATTTAAAAAGCATGCTCCAGAAGGTTCTTTTAGGGAAATAATTTAACAGCACAATTGATAGCTCCTGATCAGTTTGAATTTCTGATTTGTAGTGCATGGACTGACTTCATCCCGCTGATAGTGTGACGTTCCCTCAATCCCAGTGCCTTCCTGCACTTCCACCCCAACACTACCACAGAAGAACTTTGAACTTTGCCAACTGACCCTGCCCCAGGATCCTTCCACTACAGCTCATTCACTCTATGCAGCCTGTACAATCCACAGCATGAGCTCCTCTAACGTGCCATGAGAAACACTCATATCAAAGCCATTATATTCCAGTGTTCACTGCCACTTCATCTCCTGCTCTGTAAACTCTGAGTGCTTTTAAAAGAAACACTTATTTATATAGAGGAAAATCCCTGTAAATCATGGCCCTGACAGGCTAATGGCTAGCATTGCAAAGATGATTTATCTTCCTGCCGTATCTAACAAAGCTTCTTATGTTAATACCTTGTTTTCAAAATATGAAGAGACTTCTAACTGATGTTTTCTAACTGCAAGAATATGCAGTTAATGAAAAATGCCTTACATCAAAAAATAACCTTCACCTGCCACCTAACACTCCCATCAACTCTCAAAATTATTTCTTTCCTCTGTATTACTTGGGGTGCTTCCCTCATGGATGAAGAAACGAACCATTCAGCCTCACTGCCTGTTTATAATCCAAGTTCACTTTAGGGTTTGCGTGCATTACCAGCATGTTTTAATTTGATATATTTTATTTGATTTCTGCCTATTAAATTACATTTGAGGCAGGTTATATGGCCTCATGGGGAGCACTACCCTTTGTGCAAACAGCAATTTTTATCAGGGCTAAGCCTAATTTCACATCACATTTTGATAGGCTGGCAAACAAGGTCATGGTGTCTGCGTGGCAAGTGATGCCCCAGCTGGTGGGAGAGACGTTTGAAAAGGTAGGAGGATGATCCTGGGAGCGTTCTGATTTAAAGGTATGATCTAGGGTATGGAATTAAGGAGCAAGCCATCGCTGATGTGGTGTTTCAAGTCTATTGACAGGCATTGTCCATAGCTGGCAGAGTCACCACCTTTGCCAGCACAGAGACTATAAGTACCTCATTTTTGGTCATTCGTAGTTATTAATGGCTAAAAATGGGGAGAATGGGGATAGTGGGGCCACCGCAGCCACTGACACGCCCAGAGCCTTTCATCTGTCTCTTGCTCACCCCTTCAGCCTCTGGCCAGTAGCTCTTTTTGAAGCTCAGTTCCCTTGAGCTGTGTTGTGCCTCATGGTGACCCTCTAGCTGTTGTTTTTGTGCCCTTTCAAAATGCTTGACAGAGCTGTCACAGAAGGAGCTTGGCATCTGGAAGCTGTGGCAGGCACGATATGACCTGATTCATAAAACACAGCTCAACAGCTCGGGCTGCCAGAGGCCAGGATTTACAGGACTGCGCTTAAAAACGGCCTGCGACGCCTGCTCTGCTAAATGCACTTCCCTGCTCCTCACAGTGACAATTCCCAGCTTGTGTGAGGGTGACCTGCAACACTGTGGAGTGACAAAGCAGACAAGACACTAGAGACATTAATCTTTGGCAGCTTACACTGTCCACTGCTACTCAGGACAGGAAAGGAATGACCTCAGCTCTGGCTGCACCTTTTCCACGTGGCTACAGGGGTAGGAAGGACTTAAATTAAAAAAAAAAAAAAATAAAGGTGGGTTTTTTTTCAGAAATTTTTCAGAAATTCCCCCAGCACAGCAAGCACAAAGGAAAAAAAAATTAAGCCAGAGAGAGTTTCTGCTGCATTATCCATTACAGCCTCATTTTTACAATAAAAGCCTCTCTGCATTTTTAATTCCAGCAGGCACAGCCTGATCAGCAAGGAATTTAAGGACTTTCTGCCAACCCATCCATCTACCCATTTTCTTCATCTCTACTTCAATCACTAGTTGCAGCCTTCTGTTAGGTGCTCACCATGGGACCTAAACATCCTCTGGGAGACCTGTCAAAGTCACTCTGATGCCAGTGATAATAAATTCCACCTCACTCATCTTCCCTTGAAGCACTTCATAGACTGAAGATTACATGTTTCAAGTATGTTCCAAGTTGTGAAGGCAAGGATTTACAGAAAAATCAAGTAAGTTGCCCAAGGATAAAATACAAATCAGTCAGAGCTGGAAGCTCAACAGCTGTTTTTCAAGCTCCAGTCAAAGAATTCTGTGCCATCCACATTGACCCTAGAAGTGATTGTCTACATAATCCATTACTTCAAATCTCTTCCTCCTCTTTTCATTAGCTATGAAAATTAATTGAATTGTGCACTTAGACATAATCAGTAGAGCCCTCTCTCAGTCATGTTATTTGTCCTATATCAAGATCAGCTGTCATTTTTATTCTGGAACACACCCATGCTTCCCAAAATTATCAAGCACACACACATTTGCAGAGTGCTATGCTATTCCTTTATCCATCACTATCATGTCATGTTTTCAGACGAGGGGAAAAGTAAAAGATGGTATGAAAGTGGTAAGGGAAGAATGAGGAAATAGAATGTTATAGTAGGTCTCTCTGATTTTCTTAATAAAATAAAATAAAGTCCCTAAGTTGTCCACAAACCCCTCCTTATCTGTGGGCCAAGACATACCTCCAACCCCATTCTGACCTCTTAATTTCTTCATCACCTCTGCCCACATAACGTTTTAATAAAAAATTCAACCTATTTAACTTAGCGTCATTATTTCAAAGCACCAAGGGTAAGCCAGAAATATTTTCAAAAGAGTTTGTTAAACAAATTCAATGGAAAAAAAAATAGTAAAACCTTATAAAAAGAATTGCCAAGTGGCAAGGAAAATTACTTTCTTTCCCCCCCCCGCAGCTAAGTAGCACGACAATTGCAATTGATAGAGCAAATTAAATTCTAAGCGCATTGGTGATTTGATAGATATAATTTTCCAAGTGTTACGGCCACATAATAAGTGCCCTGAAATGATACAGAAGTCCAAGTTTAGCTGTCTGGAATAGTGGTGCTCTTTGCAGTATCTACCATGTCACTTGTCAACTCGTTGATCTTATCAGCACATTTGCAGTCTGAGCAGAGCAGCTGCCTCCGCTTGGTTTTTATTTCTATTTCTGCATTAGAAACAGGTGGGCAAGCTCAGAGAGCTAACGCGTTTCTTTTTGATGTAGAGATGGACAAATCCTCTCATTAACACAACGGCCTTTTAAAAATCATTAGGGGGTATTTTTAGCCCCATTTCATTTTAGTATTTCTGTATAATTGCGGCCCATTAATCACAAATACTTGTTTCTACAATCTGTCAGTTACAGGCAACAAGTAGTATCAGCTCATGGCGTCTGCAAACTACTACTTTCAACATATTGCTGGCTTATTTTCCTGGGATAAGATGGGCTGCATCAGTCACATAGCAATGGATCTCCTTCTCCAATTACAGGAATTAACCTCAGTTAAACAGGTCAGGCAGAAATCTGCATAGACCCTCCCAGCAAAATCAACTTACAGGTGGGAATTAGAAATAGCAGGTGTTCAGAATTCCAGATACAAAACCAGGAGAAAAACAAATGCATACCCTGTATTGCAAATATGCCTCCTCGCTCAGTAATGCTCTTGGATAGATTAATATTAGGATCAGCACGTAGAAATAGCATTTGATTAAGATCAGCACATAGAAATAGTGTTTGCTACATTTCACAGGAGTGTAGAGCCCCTCGCATGGATGTGGGCAGAGTAGCTGAACAAACGATCTGCTTGCAGCTCTGGCAAACACGAACTAAAGCTGTTCCATACAATCCAAACAACTCCAGGCATTTGTAATACATGACTAGCTAGGTCAGCCTTTATCAGACAAAAATGCACAGCTTGGAACATTAAATCCAGAAATTAGATTGTTGTTTTCCTGAAAGTTTTCAAGGCCTTGAGGTATCAGCTGAATGACTTTTCTATTTTCGAGTCAGACGCAGTAGACAGTCTCTGCAAACCAGTCAGCCAAGATTTAAAAGCACCAAGAAAGTTCCCAGTCTAGAAGGATAAAGGTGAAAGCAACATGAAAGCTACAACGCCACCCACACTGTTTCCCAACAGTCTGTTAGTTCTGGGTGTTGAGGAAGGGTTTGCCTGTGCAAGCTGAAGCCTATTGTTGGAGTGAGAAATTCAAGAATCACAGGATCACAAAAACTCTTCCTCAGAGCAGCAGAGTTCCCTGTTAGCAGGACACACTCCGGGTTCTCTCACAGCCTAGCAGTTCTTTAACACAAACTGTGCAAGCCTTGACAAACTGTCCCCGAGATGAGATCCCAAACTAAAAGCAATGGTTTGCTAGAAGAGTGGCAGACCCCACTTTTTGCCAAGTCTGCCCAATCTTGCCATCCAAAATAGTTTGTTCCCACAAGACCATCAGGCATCAGAAAGCAATGTGTGTCTACCTCAATCTGTGTGTCAGCACAGCTTTTCTGGAACAGAAAAGAAAGAAATATTGAACCAGAAACAAAAACTGCTCTCTGAGATGGCAGGAGTGGTTGTGTGGGTCTGACAGCAGCTGGTACATGTGCTACACCCCCTGGGATTTCCAGCCACAAGTTACTCTTCCACAAGGCCAACCTGCCAGCTGTCCTGCTCCCAACTCTCTGATCACAGCTTGCCTAGCAGTTATCGATGAGGAGGTACAACCAAACAGAAAGGAGAACAACTGGTCACATTTCTACTGCTACAAAATGCTAATTTCTTACCTTACAAAAGACTTGAACCTGAGGAACTTCTTACTGACCTTTTAATTCAAGGAGCAAGAGTGATCCACAGATTGCCCCACCCTCCACACTTTCAGCACTACTGACCAGAAGCAACTGTTTTAACACAGGTGTCCAGGAGGAAACACAACTGCCTTCAAGACAACCCACTTTATACATCAGCAGGTGCTCCAGACCTTCTGACTTGTGCAAAAACAACCACCCTGTGTAATGTGACACGTGACCAACTGGGCAATATTATGACCAGAAGAAGGAACCCCTTCCTAACCTTGGCTTTTAGCTTGAGGCACAAGCATTCACCCCTCACGCCTTAGTAAGCACATTGCTCCTATCAATAGTCAATCTCCAGTGACAATGCGACCCTAAAATTGTGTCCTCCCTCTCACAGCCCATCTCTGCCACGTTGAGGAGAGATTTACCTCAACTCAAAAGCTTCTCTGACTGACTCACACAGTACTCCAGTGACCTTTCAGCACGTGCCCCACAGGACTGGACGTGACAGGAATTTATGGCCAGGCATGGGAAAGGTGCCACTCACAGAAACACGCTGAGCTGGGGGGTTTGACACATCGTAAATTGAAGTTGATAATAGAAACCCAGTAGCAGTTTAATGCTTGCTCACCATTTGAGGGAGCAAGAGCAGCCTGGGGGCTCTGCTGGGCTGTATTTCAATACCTTGATTGGCCATTGCAAACAAACACCTGCAGGCTTCTCACGGACTGTTTCTGCCTAAGGGAGAGAAAATGATTTTTTCCCCCTTCTGTTAAGGCAAGAATTTGGGCAACCTAGCACTCCTTTAGAAGCTTGCAGGTCCACTGCAATGAGAACTGGTCCTGGGGTGCTGTAAGACAGGCATATTCCAAGCAGCTGCCTATAAATTTCCAAAACAATATAAGAAACCCATATAACCAAACCATTTTCAATTTTTTTCATTTTTTCAATGCCTTATAGGAAAAATACAAGTAGTACCACACTCCTGTAAGAAGACCCTCCTGAAACACTTGACAAACCAATCAAGAAATAAAATAATTATGACTAAGATATGCTAATTTAGATTTTTCAAGATGTTTAATTCATTAGTGTATCAGAAAAGGCTGTTATGTTCTGGAACTCTGGAGCATTGCCAGCCTTAAGCACAACTGAGAAAATCATAGAATATCTTGGGTTGGAAGGGGCCCATAAGGATCATCAAATCCAGCTCCTGATGTTCTAGCCCAAGTCCATACCAACCAAGAAGACACTGACAACTTATGTTCCAGAAAATTCTGCCTTTAATCAGATCATTTCTTCTCTAGAAAGGAATGCAAAGGTTATAAGTCTCTTGGGGCAGAAATAAGACTGTTATAAATCAAAGAATGAAAGGCAGCTGAACAAGTGCTGAAAAGAGTGCTACAGAATTTTCTGCTCTAATCCCTAAGCAGAGGACAGCTTAGAAAGAATTCAGAAGGAATTTTATTTAAAAAACTGCAGAATATGGCAGCTGAATGAAGAACACTACAAATAATCTCATTTAAGGTGCTTATTCTGCATTAGGCAGAGGGTGGGACAGAATGAGAGATTACCCTAATATTTACTTTCTCTCTTTGTTAAAAATGCTGTGATTGTCTATGCTTCAAAGCCCAGTTTTGACATCCTTGTTCAGTGTTCTCTGTCCATTCCTTGCAGCCTTGAACACTGGAATTCAATATATTAACATGTATTTTGCCAAGCTCACAGAAGGCTGACCACAGCGTCAAAGCTGTGCTGGCAGAGTCAGCTCCACCGAACACTGGGATTCAAAGAGCATTTGATAGATCATGAAAAACACTGGCCTCAGCCTGCAGACAACCATGTGTCTGTCTCACAAATTTCATATTCCACTCAACCAGCTTCCATCTTTATGGCAGCAGGCTGGATACTCAAACAGGAGCATAGTTTTGCAGAAATTTGCCTGCTCTTTTTGCAAGGAGCTGCCAACACTGTTGTGACTGGGATATCAGAAAGAAAAAGTAGAAGAGATGTTTAGAATTGAAAGACAGTCTTGAAAAAATTTCAGCACACACCAGTGTTGCATAACTGGAGAGCATTGCTTTGGCTTCAAAAGCTTGAGAAACTGTCTACCGAAGTGGAAAAAAAAACATATTCTCAATTCTGTAATTATTTAGCACTGTAGAACACATGACAATTTTATTCAGCATTTCTTCACTGCTGCATTAAAACAGGATAACAGTTTTCACAACAGCTGACTCTTCCTGTCACCAAAAACAAAGTGTTTGGTACAAAGTGAGAGAGAAATCAGTACCTCTGCCTCGAAGCCCTGCAAATAAGAAAAAAATCTTCAAATCAAAAGCATTCAAAGACACAAACCTCATTATTGCAGATGCAAGGATAAAGAAAAATGTTTTTCTCCACTGTTCTATAATCATCTCAATCAATTTCTATACACAGTAAAATCTGTTCACTTTTAACTATAATCACAAATAAGGAGAAGTGATAGAGAACTGATGAAAGGAAAAAGCAGAACAGGTCTGTAAATGGAATACTTGAAGGAAATGTAATGCTGATGGACTCTTCCTGCATAAGATTGCAATTTGGTCCACATTAAGTACCTAGAAAGCTGCAAAAACAGTCTGTTGGAGATAACATCTTCTGTTCCCATTCAGTGGAAATGCCATCTAATTGGGGACTACCCAAGGAGCAGGGGCTTTCTTCAGTTCTTGGCTTCTCTCCTGAGGTTATCAACAAGAGCAGCAATGGTTCTTTCTCCTTGTAGGACATTAGCACCGTGGAAATGTCATTATAAAAGCCTATCAGACCTTTCCACAGACACCAGACAGCACCCAGACAGTTCAGGGGGGTGGATTGGTCCCCATTTGGCAGACATATGTGACCTGAGGGTCCATCAGCAGTGGCTGTGCTGTTTGCACGTGTGCTGGAGGGAGGATCACATGCAATAACAGTGAAGAGCAGATGTGCTTGCTGGTGGGAGCTGCTTCCAGCCAGCACAATGCCAGGTTAGCACTCCAGATGAATTTCTACAGGCAGCCCTTCTGCCTGCTGGAAAGATCATTACCAATCAAAGCAGGTCATTCTGCCTCTTTATTTCAACATTATTAGATGAGAGCTTCCTTTAAGGAGTGCAGTTTCCTTTGGGGCAGACTGACTCCAATAAGGTGCTGAACTAATTTGATCCCTGTTTCACTAGGAGATGTGTCATCCCCAGGTTTGAAAAAGTTATTCAGGAGAGTTTGAGCCTTCCATAATTAACATGCAACACTGGTTGCCACACGGGGAGCAGGCACAGTTATAATAACTCGGAGTCAATAATTCATAAACTATAATGCATTATTAATCAATTATTGAGGCCTGAATTACATTTAATGAGATTAAGCTGATTGGAGCACTAAGCTGTTTGAGTCATATTGATTTAATCAATGTGCTTAATTAAACTGTGTACATTTTCCACATGATCATTATTTCCCAGTATCCTGCATAAGTGGCCCCTACAATTCACATCCTCTACTGTCCTTTGCTCAGGAATTGCTCTTTGCTGCAATTTATATTTAAAGGTAAAGGGCTTGTTTCTTCCTGAGAAAAGATCAAAGTTGCAAAACAACCGTCTAAATAGCTTATACAAGCAAATTGAGAAATGTTAGAATAGTTTTCCCAGTAACTGTGCCTTTTTTTATTCCATAGGCTTAAGATGAGACCAGGTAAAGACACCTCATTAGTCCTACTTTATCCCTCATTCCAGCTCCAGGAGCATCTGCAGATTCAATGGTATGAGCATCCCACCATATCTATCCCAAAAACATTACTCTGTCCTTCTTCAGAAACATGCCTAGACAAAAAATGTGCTTCCAATCCCCAGGAGACTACATTTAAGATAAGCAGGTGTCATTATCTTTTTTTGACAATATTCATAATGGTTTCCTCAGCCATGCATAAAAAGGACATATGATGACAGAAGAGCAACTCCAAGTGACAGGTATTACAGATGTAAAGCCATTTGCTAGTGTCATTTTTGTTTAATGTCCCTCACCGCTCCTGCTAATTATCTGGGACTATTTGGGTTAACTTTAAACCACAAAATTCAGATCTATAATGCTACCCATGGCTAAAAGGATACTCATTAGGTGTGTTGACTCTAGAATACACACAACACACTGAATAATCACTATTATTAATGGGGATGACACCAGTACAATCAGCCATGAAGAGAGTTGTGCAATTCCCTCGGGACTGTTTGAGTCATTACTCTGTGTTAGCACTAACCAGAATGGCATCTACACTATATCACATCTCAGAGGTGTCCTGCTCCTTCCTTTCTCTAACTAAAGGTGAGAGCAAATCCACCCCAACTCGGGGTACAGCCAGGAAACACCTCCTGGAAAATGCTCACATGGCAGCACAGAGCATACACTGTTCTTTTCTGACCAATCATTTTGCTTTTGGTAGGTTTAATTCCACCACCCTGTTAATGTTAGCAGCGTATCAGTGTCCTTTGCTTTCTTAACGAGAAGACAATTTTATCATTGCCTGTGTGTCAGTGTTTAGATATTTTCCTTACACTTCTTTGAAGAGTTAATCTGTCCATTTGCTCTGTCACTTACAACAGTATCCTACTGCTTGCAGGGTCTACTCAGCTGTCTGCCAGGGAGTTTAGTGGAGTTACACACTGCACACATGCATAAATAATACTGTGAATTAAGAGTTTGCAAACTATTACTGAGTACACATACATGCTGCTAACACTGCCTTCACTGGGCTCTGTGTGTGTGGCAAAGCAAAGAAAATCAGAGCTCTGCAAACACCTATTAATTCATCAAGCAGGGAGTTGGCACCAGGATTTGGGAGCTTTATCATTCTCCTTGTTTCTGCATTCATTTGAGAATGCTCTGAAAGATGTTGGGAAGTGCTGTCCCTTCAAAAGTCTCCAACTCTCATCAGGCAGACCTAACATAGCTGGAAATAATGTCACCCACACACAGTCAGAATGATTTTACCTTTGTCACAAGACCATGGAGGATGTTGCAGTTAGAATGGGTATTAAAGACACCTGTACTAGCTGGATGCTGGGTCCTCTTTATCTGATGGCAGCAAGGGCAAGTTTAAAGTTAAACAGCTACTGCAAAAATCAAGATAGACCCTCTCAGTTTCTATTTGTTCAAGAAAATGGAGCTGCAAAGCCCAGCAGGGGCCACTGACCAGCCCCAGATACCCACAGATGTGGATCAAGTTTGAGTGGAGGTTGTGATGATTGGAACTGAGTGGTTGTGGTTGCATGAACCAGAGTAAAAGCACAGGAAGCCAAAGAGTTCCCAGCTCACTTCTTTTTGTCCTCATATCAATTTCAGAACTGAACACTTAGTAAAAATTATTCAGTACACCGCCATCATATAAAGGGCAGGTATAAAGAGAGGAAGGAGAAAGGACCCTAAAGTGAATATCAAAGCCTCACACAAACAAGGCATAATGAAGGAAAGAAGCAGCCCATTTTTCTTCCCCTCAGCATGGCTTGTGTTTCCTATTAACAAGGTGCATGTTAATAAATTTAACTCAGACAAATTTAACCATCCTAGAAGCACATTAATCAAAAGCCTGACAAGAGCAATCTGAAAGGCTTGAGGAAGGGAAGTAAAGCACAGCTGACACAGAGGATGCCATGCCCTCACTCTCTCTGGGCACTTTGAATACAAAATAGTTCCTTCCCACGGCCCTCCTACCAGGCTGGCCCTGCTGCCTTCCCAGTACTCCTCACCCATCCTTTGCCTCTTTATCTGTGATGTTTCCTTATCCCTACGTGTCTGTACTTGACAAAGTTTTAGACTATTTCTGTTTGATCGTGTGCAGGAGCTACAAAGCCCTGGTGAGATCTGTGCCACTGGCATTGCTGAAAAGAAACATTCAAGGTACAGACTAACACATGTAACAAAGGCAATATAAATTTGCTAGGAAATCAAAATTACTTTAGCCCATGAAAACTATGCATTGCCTCGGACCAGAAGGAAAAAACAAGGGCTGTCCATTTTTATTCATTATCCATGTGCCAAGTTCCCCAGTGCTGGAGCTCCATGTTCCTACTCAAGCTGGAATACTCATGCATGGAGACTGTACAAAGCCATGCGATTTATTGCAGGGAAATCCTCCACCCTTTGGTCTCTTCATATTTAACTATAAGTTGTTGCTCCTGAGTTATGTTTCTAGCATGGAAAACATTGACAAACAGGTCCTTCCATCAGCCAAAACACTTCACACAAAGATGGGTATGTCATACAAAATGATGAAACTGAGAAGTAACTGCTGATCAAAGCCACACAAAGCAGCACAAATTAGACTAAGTGCATCCCCAAAAGCCATAATTATCCAAGCTGCTCAAACAAAATAAGCACATACATGATTATTCAGATTTGCCTACAGGCATCCCCACAGCATAAAACATGGTGTACTGCCTTGCTGTTCTTCCACTTGATGAGACAATAAATATTTTCATCACTTAAGAGTATTGGTGTTTACTTTTACAGTCTTGAAAACTTGAGTGAAACTCTGTTGCCTTGACAATGTTTTCCCCCCCAAACAATTCTTTTTCTGTTGGACAATTGGGGTTTCTACATGTTCTGTTTTGACTGAGTTCCACTGGCTCATGGATAGATGTAGGAAGTCTGCAATCTTTGTAGTGCAAGGCTTCAGAGGAAGGGTTCAGTGGAACAGAATTTCATGGCATTTCAGGGAGAACTACAAGCTCCCACTGGCCTCATGTATTACCACAAGGCAGGAGATATTTATTTCTATTGAATATAAAGAGGACTTAAGCTATGTAATTGGGATTTGAACCTAGATGCAGTATATTAAACAGTCTGAAGCATTCAGAAAAAGTATCTGTTGAAATTGTTCATAGATGTCTTATGAATCTTTCAGCAAATCTGGGCTGAATAAGCAAGCCAAGCCTTGTCTTTGCAGACAGATTAACAACCTTTGGAAACCTGCCAGGCTCTCTTCTAACACTGCAAGAAGCAGAATATATTCAGAATATACTCTGAGAATACAGTGCTCCAGAAAATGGTCAAGCCTCCCAACATGGTCACACTTATATCACAATACTTTCTTGAAATTGTTGTGTTTGTTTGGGTTTTTTTTCTGCTTTGCCATGGCAAAACATTCCTTTCAGAAAGTCCTTCCAAAGCCAAAACAGCAAAAGTGCAAAGTTTAGGATGTTGACTCCTCATCTGACTTACTCCAGGCCGTTGCTGAGATAAACCCAGAGGTTAGCTCAGCTTTTGCTTTGTACCACCATTGGAAAGGGATTCTCACTTGGGCAGAAAACCCTGTTCACTGCATGCCTCTTCCAGATGGCTCCAAACTTCAAATAAAATATTCCAACTTACTTTCCCTTGCCCCCTCAAGACCTGCAGCCTTGAGGTGTCAGAAAATAACATCTGACCAGGTGATCACCTGCCATGTGCCAAAGGCTGCTTTAGATAACCAAACTCCCCCTCCCCAACTCCCACCCACTGGTTTTCTGTATCATCATTACCATGGGGAAAAAGTGCTTAAGGGCAGGAATTCTCTCTTCAAGCCAGGCATGGACAGCCACAATTAAAGCTGTGCATGTACATGCATGTTATAAATTCCCCATGTAGCCTGTACTTGGCTATTTTGCTTTAATATTTCAACTGAGAAAAGCATGTTCATGATATAAATTTGCTAATCCCGGGTAAAAGCTGAATTTGTAACCAAGTTATTACAGTAAAAAGGTATGAGCTGTGGATGATTACACTGTAATGTCAGCATAGCTGCAGTCACTCTGCTCTAAACCTGGACCAAAAAAGACAGCAATAACTTTCACCAACTCTCATATTTCAGCTCCCTTTTAGTTTAGAAGGGGAAGTCTGTAACAAGAACTGTGGTTCGTGTCACAGAATCCCTTTGGATTCTTCTAGCCCAGTATCTAAGTGAGATAATGAAAACTATTCCTTTAACATCCAAAGAGACACTTTAAATATTCACAACATGTTTGAAGAGATTAAAAAAAAAATTCATTTTATACCTTATTCCTGATTTCAGAAAAAAATCAAGCTACATATAAGTAGTTAATGATTTAGGCTCTAAAATCAAAGCTAACCCAATGTGATGCTAATCAGAATTTTATCACTTGTTGTTGAGTTACAGAAACATGTATATGTTAATCTTGTTCATCAAGGCCACTGCAGCTCTAAATTTTTGGCTCTCACAATGAAAAATAACCAGTTCTAGATATAAAATGGCAATTATAATATTTACTATTAAACAGTACATCATCAGTATGGTCTCAGACAGAATGCAAAGAGCTATATTGTGTCCAGATGGATCTACTGGGCACACTGGAGGAGCTGGAATTTCACCAGAACACTTCACTTGCTGGTCCAGCTGGGAATGAGTGGTTTTATTTTTCAAATTTAAGATTTCAAAATACATAAATAATTTTACAAGAAAACATAAAATACAAAAAAAAATCTTGTTGAATTAGTTATTTCACAGTTTTTTGCTCTAGGAGATATTTTATTTTGAACTTTTCAAGTGCTTTACATAATTAAAAGGAAATTAGAAGTACAAAATGGCACCAGTTCTCCTCCCTCCTCCATGGAAGCTTGTAATTTTTAAAGAGCATCATAATTGGCTATTCCTCATATTTATATTCCTTTTTTCCAAAAGGAGAAAGACAAGAAAATCACCGTGTTCACAAAAGAGGTTGTTATTGTCACTCCTGACAGGAGCACAATTCACCAGCATCTTTCTAAATGCTTCATTGGGCTACTTACAGAATTGCTCCAGGTCATCTCTGTTTTTAGACTCAGGCATGGCAGTGATTGTGAGCAATGGGCATGGATTTCCTCCTAGAGTCTGGCAGAGTGTCTGCTGCCTCCAGTAAACCTTCCTAGGGTTCCTATTTTGTGCCAGGATATCAAGATGGGACTGAAAAAGAAGCAAGGAAGCAGATTTATAAAGGAGTTCATGGTCTATAAAACCAGATTTTATTCCAGTGGCTGTATATTATTTTTGATACTAATTTCATATCTTTCTAACTTCCCAGCTCCTCTCTTCTGCCAGTTAATATCACCACCTTTTACATCCCACAAATATGCACAAGCCATTCACAATGCACCCCAGTTCACTGGAGCTGCACAGAATATTTATTCTTAGATCAGGATCTACTTGAGGGTGTCCCTTTTTGTTGCGAAGGGGTTGGACCAGATCACCTTTAAATGTCCCTTCCAGCTCAAACTATTCTATAATTTTGCCTGAACAGTTCTTAGGTGCTTTTGTTAGCATAATTAAATTTCTAAGCATATATGAAATCCAAAAGCAAAGCATTCACTCTATATTTTAATAAGGGTTTTGTAGGAATGTGAGAAAACTCACCAGTTTTGAACATTTACAGGATTGATTGCTTAGCTGTCAAGCACATGCCAGGGAAACTCAGTGACAACTCCATATCAGAGGCAGCCAAAAAGTTTGTATCGAAACCACATTTTGTACAATCAGTAGTGGGAAATTTGAAGGGTGTCTTTCCAAGAAGTTATTTAAAAAGGGAGATTTTTTCTCCCCACCCCCAGAGTTTATGACAGTTTCAAACAATTCTAAAGTCCAACAGCTTCTTGAGAAATTTGAGAAGAAGAGCTGGCAGCTCAGAAGAAAGACTTTTTGGAACCAATTACGATCGCCTCATTAGACGCGGAGCCACTTGTCACCCACACACCAGATGAAGTGTAGCTCTCTGTTTGCACTGCAGCTGATGAGGGTGAGTAATGCCACTGCAGGGTGCTGCTGAGTGCTGTGCAACTCCAGTTGTCTCCCAGTTGGTGGGAATAGGTGCAGTGAGCACACTTGTGAGCACACTTTTCCTAACAACAGCTCAAACACATCAGTTCACTCCGTGACCCTCGCAGGGTGATGGACTGTCTCTGTGAGACAGGGTTAAATTTTGATCCACATTTATGGGACACCACATCCCTATTCCTCAAACCTGGAGGCTCACCGTGTTTCAGACTGATTTCCCAGCATCCAAATGGAGCCATGTAAATGCTGAACTGAAATTTACAGTCAGCTATGCTATAAAGCAATTAAAATACAGCTCTATAAAGTAAATTCAATTATTAGATGCATTTAACAATCTCACGTAGATACAGACAACTCAATGTCATCATTTACTTATGTCCCTGATACACAGTGAAACTTAATTGGGTATAGCTACCACAGAGATTTGAGCTAGATATCAAAACAATTAATACTGTGATGTAAAAACAGATAAATTACTGTTTATAAAAGAAACGTAATTACTAATGGACAAGAAGTAATGAACTGCAGAGTGTATCCAGTTCAAATAGGATTCTGCAATATTTCCTGCAAATATGCCTATAACCATTAAATATATATGATATTTAAAAACATTTTCAAATTACTAACTCCATTTACAATTTTTTTTTCTTCTTCCCCAAAGCACTATGTATTTAATTGAGCCCTTGGGTTCGGGATCACTTTTAATTTATTATTGATATGCAAAACCAACGTACTTCACCAGTGGACAAATGCTTTAAAATGCAATCTACTGATGCACAAACCTGATTTAGTTTATTTGCTGTGGAAATAAAAGTAAAATGGAAATGTGTATAGTGCATCACTTGACATTTTAAATTAGCCCAAGCAAAGAAGCCTTTTCAAATTATTAGAAGTAGTGATTTTGCTTTGGCTAGAGCTGGACATGACAATCTATCAACATTTTCCACCCATAACTCCCATTTACCAAACTTCTATGGTCCTTATTGTGTCTGAGTTCATTTAAACTTTTCCTGGTGCAAAATTCCCTTTAACTTCAGTGAGCATTTTATTTGAAGAGACAGTGAAATATTTAAAGACCTGGTCCTGTAAGCCTAGGAATAACACCTTTTTCATCTCTATTCTATTCTTTCAGGAGCATCTGATATATTCAGTGATTCCCAGAGCACACAACCTCTCCAAGTCTCTCTTGCTTTGTGCCAGCAGAAGATAGAAATCAATAACAGTAAAATAATGATGAGGCACTGCATTTATGTGAAACGTATAGTAGCGAATAAGTCCAACCAATTCTTCAGTATTGCATCGGTTTTTTGCCCTGCAGACTGTAGATATTTGTGCCTTCAGGGCTAAAGGTCAAACCCAACCACAGGACCATACATCCTTCCCCACAGAATTTCAGGACTAAATGGTGAGGCCCTGATGAGAAGTGAGCTGACAGACATGTTTTGGACTGAAGGCTGGACCTGGCCTTCTGCCAAATATTGGAAGCAGTTTCTTTGAATGTCTATAATGGGATGCAAAACAGTTGACAAGAGGTTTCTTGAGTGGGAATCAATCTATGGCTAAGTCTGCCAGCGTGCCAGGCAGCACAGCAAGTCCAGGGGGAGGACACGGTCCCCTGGAAAGCACAGCCTTCAATTATGGAGGCTTGTTTTACCTGGTTATGGCAAACTGATACTGTTACACAAAGCAGGGTGACCTTGAACTCCAAAACACAATGTGTTGATAATGGAAACTGAGGTGAGAAGGAAGGGAAACTGATCTACAGCAACCGTGGTTTCATCTGCATTAACATCGTTCTCATCTTTAGCATCAAAGCAAAGCTACTCCCAGAACTATCATTTCACTTCTTTCATCCTATCTCCCCTTCAGACCCTGGTCTCCCCTACATCAATTATAGAGGAAGCACACTGGATGCATTTCCCAGAAAATTCCCTTACCATCCATCCCTTTCCACAGAGAAGGCTGTGGAAAACAAACCTGTGCCCGGCAAAAAAACTTGGTAAAACTCAATAACTAAGTTTATGCTTTGGAGTGGTATTCTTTTAGTTCCTGTACTGACAGCACTGGTGAGAGTGTCACAAATTCCTACTGACACTCCAGCTGGCATGGAGGAAAGAGCTGGTAGAGTATCAGTGGAGGTCCAGCAGCCTGGTAGCACTGGGCGCAGCTCTGAAAGCTGGGCTGTTACCCTGTGTCAGGAGGAGGATCAGGCAGCACATCTGAGCTGTCATTAAGTTTAGCCCCCTGCTTCCCAGCCCATCAGGAGGAGGATCCCACCACCCCAAGTGAGTGCAGACACCTTTGGTTTGTCTGCTGACTGGTATAAGCACTAATGGTTTGTGCTCAGCTTGTCCCACGGAGAAATTTCTTTTCTTCTACAGCATTCTGGGCTTTACAGCTGGCAGGAGCTGCAGCACCATCATGATCACAGAATGGTTTCAGTGGGAAGGAGCCTTAAGGATCACCTCATTCCAACCCCCCTGCCATGGGGAGGGACACCTTCCCCTAGACCAGGCTGCTCAAAGCCCCATCCAACCTGACCCTGAACACTCCCAGGGATGAGGAGGTGTGAAAGCAATCCTCTGTGTCATCTCAAAATCTACACATACCCAAGCAGCTCCAACCTGTCAGGGCCATTATTTATCTAGCTGGACATGTCAGTCTTACCATCATTGTGGAGTAGGTGTAGGGGTAGTGGTAGGCCAGGTAGCAGACATCATCTTTGTGAGGGAACTTGATGCTGAAGGTGAGGGTGTAGTAGAACCTTGCCCTCACACCTCCTCCTGCAGCTGCCCTGCAGCGGTAGTGGTTTCTGGAAGAAGAGAAAGAGGAGGAAAGTAAATGCTTTTCACTTGTAGATGTGCATTTGAAGCTGCCACGAGAAAAATAAGCATTCAGAGAAGCATCCACACAACAGGACACAAAGCCCAGCAGGGAGTTAGGAGGCAGAACTGCACGTGGCAGTGCAGGGCACAACCAGTCTTGTGCTGCTGAGGGATGAGGGCACTCCCCTAGGAAAATAACACCCATTAAATTAAATTAAACACCCATTTCGTTTTGTTAAGATGCAAATAAAGAAGCAGTCAGCTAATAGTAGCTCATATAGCAGAGTCCAGACATATTTAAACTATGCATTCAGCTAACACTGCTGTATTTCTTCAGATATCCACATTATCTTGATCAGAGATGCAGGTTCCTATTCACAGCCCTGAACAATGCCATGAGAAAATACTCTGCAAAAAGCCTGGAGATTTAGAAAATATGAATACCCCACCAAACCAACTATTCAGTTCCATCACAGGAAGAAAAGTTATATTTCAGGAATAAAAATAAATAATAAATAGGACATACATAAACACATTTCAAATAACAAGAAAGGCACTTTGCTGAGTAGGAACAAGAAGAGAGTGGGTTTGGGTAGAGATTGGGCATGAAGGAGAAGTGACCTCACAGAGATTTGCCAGGTGTGACCTACTCAAAAACTTCTTTATATCCCTCTTTTTTGAAGACTTGAGCCTCTCCCTCTCAGTGAGCAGTGAGGACCAGTTGCTCCCTAAAAAAATAGGTAGCTGAGTTTGATGTAGAAGACAAGAGCAGGGAACTCTCAAGGCAGGGTCACCTCCCACAGCACCTGATCAGGGCATGCCTGGGGACAGCAGAGAGGTCCAGATCATCAGACAAGATTGTGGTGGTGAGGCAGGTCTGGGTCCAGCCAACAGGTCAGTTCAGGGGTCAGGATCCAGATCAGGATGTGTAGCAAAGCAGGGACACAGCAACAGGGACACAGCAGAGACTGAGCTGAAGCCTCACTACAACAGAGCTCTGGGTGAGGATGGTCAACACTGGCAAGAGAACACACAAATCCTTGACACTGCCTTCAATAAAACTACAAAATCCTATAGCAAGCTCCTCAGTCTAGTGTCAGGACCTGACCTCTTGCAGGAGACTTACTCTGGTGAAGAGATTACTTCAGGCTGAGTAGGAAAGTTTTCTTTCAGCAGAGATGAAGTGGCAAATCATGCACTTTAGGGAGAAGCCTCAGAGCAAATTGCATCCATAAGTACATTTCAAACAATATTTTTCCCACATTGCACCAATTACGCTGTTGCCAAAACTTCTGATTCTGTGAGGTTTCTTTGACAAATGTTATCATCAATGTTGCATTAAAATGCAAAACAGAAGAAGCAACCAAAAGGTGCCATTTCAGCTCCTGAATTTTACAAAACTAGTTTATTTTGTTGCTGTTCATTTTTATTCAAAGGGGTGGAGAGAAAAGATAATTATTCTTGTCAAATTCTCCAAAATAATCACCTCTTTATCATAAGGGAGAGACAATACAGTGCTGCTAGGTTTTCACTTGAATTCAGTATTTAGGAACATGTGGGGTGAGTGACACCGACTGGATCAATAGATAGTGCAGGAACACTGAGACACAGTGGCATAGGCTGAAAAGCCTATGATTTTATTCTCAGTTGAACCCTTTACCCCAACATTTCCTTTGCAAATGAAGCACCTTAATATTGGACAAAGAGACTCAAAGAGAAAAAAAAATTCAATAAACCCACAAATACAGAAACATGTGCTTAGCATTTATATATGTATTTCACTGGATCGAGGGTTAAAGTCTGGTATTTTTTTTTGAAGTCAGAATAATGACATTTAATATAGTTCCTGTTAATTTTGACAATGAAGGATAATTAGGAACCACTTCCTGCATGGTGCAGAAGGAAAATGCTCATCTCTATGGCCTCTGTCATACTCAGTGTCACTTGGAAGGTTAGATCACCTTATTCATAAAGAGTGGTCACAGAAGTGCTGAATTCTTCCAGGTCCTCCCCTCCAAGTTCACATTTGTAGTTAGAGGCACGGGAGGAAGCAGATTTTTGCAGGCAGATACTGCCTAAATATCTCACATAGACATTATTCCCACCTGTCCCTAACACTCCAGAGTAAAGGCTTCTCCCTCTCCAGTGTGTAGTTCTGCAGCCAAGTGTCCTCTCCTGCCTAAAATGGCCACTTTAACCCAGGGATTTTGGAGCAGGAGACACCTCTGACCTTGATGCTACACTGGTAGTTCAGTGTTCCTCACTGCTGCCTGCTCAGACATCATCCTGAGGGCAGAGATGCACAGCTCCCACAGCACTGCTCAGCTCAAGTTTCGTCCTTGTTACCAGCATCTCTGCTGCTCCACCTAACTACCCACACAGAAAAGACATTTCCAGACTTTTGAATCACTGCTTGGCATCTGTTTCAATCTATAGCAAGCTATCTAGCAGTAACAGGAAGTTTACAGGTGGCTTTGGAGGCTTCAGTATCCTTCACTCTTGCATTAAAAAGAAAAACCCCCTGTGTGTAAGCAGTGTCAATTATCATGTTCCTTTACCGTATATAATCCGGTCTCCTCACAATCCATCATACAAAGCAGTAGCTCTGAATATTTTTAAAAGAAACCTAAAAAAAAATAACATTTTTCCTCTGTGCCTCCCTCTCCTCCTACTGCTGTCAAGCCAAAATAGCTTTATTGCTTCCTTTTTCCTCCACCAGATTGATGTTTTTTAGTTTCTCACCACTTTTTCACTACAACACCCTACCATATCAGCATGGAGCCTAACGTAACAAGCAAGAAAAAGGAAAGGAATAAAAGACTGTGGCAACATCTGGTCCTCACCACCTTATTTGTCTTCTCTTTCAAAAACATGTAGAAAGTCTCTCATGCTTTCTAGAAGCCAACACACTGGTTATTGGAAAGGGAAAAAAGAGACCAAAGTGTAGTTTTCTCAATGACCATGCAAGCTGTATCTACTGTGCCTTTCAGTCACTCTGTAGTCCTGAAATCACTTTGCTTGCTGCTCCCCTTCAGAAAAAAATGCACAAGTATTATATTTCCAGCATAGCATTGATGAAGAGTTAATTAATAACAATTATAATACTACTTATCTTTTACTCTGCAAGATAATTTTTGAGCTTAAAAAATCTTTGCAGACACTATCTGATTAAAACATGCTTCCCCTTTTATCTGTTCCATTCTTTGGGCGGCAGGTAAGTGATTCTAATTTTCCACCCCTTGTAGGTGGAGAAACAGACAGGTGAGGCAGCTTGGACAAAGATGCAGGCAGGAAAGGAGCTGGGTTGTAAATGAGGAATCCAAAAGCACCAAGTGATTCAGGAACAATATCTCTTGGTCATCCAATCTTTAGTCTTCCTATCTGCAGCATTTAGTGTGGTGAAAAGCACTGTTAGATGATGGAATATGGCATTTTCAGCTTAGACTAAATTGGCCAAATAAAGTATCAATATCCCAGAGTTCTGGGCCACTTCAAAACAGAATTCAAATGGAAAGTAAAATTTTTCTCCCTTCTAATCTGTTGATGTATTCCCTTGGTCCAAAATACTTCCCATCTGGAGTTTGGTGTCCTCATTTTCCATGTCTGGACTTCCTTACATCTCAAAGTGTGGTTATTAAGTGCACGATACTTTAGGAACACCTTGGCTCATATAATAAAAAGCAGTATTTAGCAATTTACTGGGCATGGATGTTATTTTGGGGTCTGCCACATTGGAAAGCAGAAAATGCACAACACAGCTTCCTTTCCAAAGGGCAAATCTGTGATAAGGTATTTTTGTTGTCAATATCTCAGGCAGAACTCCAGCTGAAGTAGAATATTCCCCCAGCCATTGTGCCATAAAGGTGTTCAGTCACACTGCAGAGGCCAGGTGCTCTCAGAGTGAGACTGATGTCTCACTCTCTCACAGATATCATTAGACCTGAGAAGTGACCTGCTAATGTTATGATGTTTATTTCATCTAATGTGATTATAAAGATGCTGAAAAGAGAGGGCCTAGTTCTGACATCGTTATGGTCACTAAACAGCCAAGTTTTTAGTGCTGATGTGAGAACAAAACACTCCATGTACCTCATTACTATCTGACCTGACTATTGTCTGAAAATGCTGGAGGTAAGGTAATATGCTTAGAATGAGCCATGAAACCAAAGGCACAAGCACACTGTCCCCAATTCAACACTCAGCTGCCATTGTTCCTTAAATAATTTGCCAGAAAGGAATATTATTCAGCGCATAAAAGCTGCCAAGACAGCAAGAGAATTAGATGATCTTATTGTAACTGCAACTGTTTATCATGGGTGTATTCTGTCACTTCACAGAGAGGCAATAAAATAGAGCAGAAGTGTCACTCAGCTACTTTTTGACAAGAGCTCTGCAAGTATTCTCCACAACATAAAAACTCTTGTGAGACATATGAGAAAGGTACACAGTGACACAGCTGTGCCACAATATTCATCTTTATGAGTGAACTCCCCCATCCACGGGGAAGATGAATGCCAAAGATCAGCCAACCTGCTTCACACAGACATCTCACCAAGGAGCTTTTCCTCCCCCTGCCCTTCAGCTCAGAGGTGCCTCTCAGTAAAGGCCCTGCTGCAAAAGCAATTAAAGGCACCCCTGGGTTCCTCTGTATTTTTTTAAGGTATATCACTCTTTTCTCATATTTATTAATAACTCCTGGTAAAAATAATTGGATGAGGTTCCCTTCAAAATATGCAGCCCTACCTTAGGATCCCTGTGACCAGGGTGAATGGAACTGAAGTGAGCTCTTTCCCCAGAATACTGGCAGTGTGATATCACTGTAGCCAGCCCATCTCCTCTTCTGAGACAAAGCCTGAGCAGCCCCATCCCCACTACTTTCACATTCCTCCTCCTTACAACTTCTAATGACTGAGAATCTCTTTTATAATCACTGATATAAAAACATTAAAGTTTCAGTAGAGGAGAAAATGTATTTATGTGTGTGCATGCACATTCTTGTGTATACAAAAATATGTGACAACCAGGAACACACAATAAATGAGAGACAACAAGTACTTATCCTAGATGATTATGTTGACATATAATTCAACATACAGCGAGAAAACACAGAATACTCCAAATCAATAAAACAATTCTCTCATATATTCTGAACAAGAATCTGATTACAGGCTTAATTGCACAATCACGGCTTAATCTTGGAAGTCAGCTGCTGTTTAATCACTGCACAATAGCTGCCTTGTTAATGATATGGGAAGCCACTGCAATGGTATCCAGCATGAAAAGTCTGCCCAAACTCAGAGAAGTCAGAGATTACAGGTATGTAAAAGGAAGCCCCTGCACCAAATATGTGAGCTCTTGAGGTAGAATAGGTTCAGGTCAAGTGCATGAAGGTCAGCAAAGAGGATTTGAAACAAAATAAAATAGCTACTCAAATTACTATAGACAGACTCCAAGCTGAGAGAGGATAATCTGCGCTTTCAACCCTTCCCCACCCCATCCCTGAAAAAAAAAGAATTACAACAGAAATTAGGACAACTTGGAATTTTCTTCTGAGGGTCTGGCACACTGCAAAAGCAGCCTGAAACAGGGAACTTGCACAGGGAATATCAGCACTGAGCTTGTCAGGATTCCTTCACACCACTGTTTTATACTCAACCCATTCTTTGGCTCCTCAGCTCCTATATCTCTAACAAAAGTCAGAGTATGCAACAGAAAAACAATTACACAGAATTACACAGAATCACCAGGTTGGAAGATACCTCCAAGACCAAATCCAACCCAACCCTCACCTCAACTAAACCATGGCACCGAGTGCCACATCCAGTCTTTTTTTAAAGACATCCAGGGATGGTGACTCCACCACCTCCCCGGGCAGGCCATCCCAATACTTTATCACCCTTCCTGTAAAACACAATGATCCCATCCAGCTCTTTTCTTCCCAGAGAGGGGAAAAAACAACCACACTACTGCTCCTTTCCTTCTCCTTCCTCCTGGGCAAGGGAATTCTGCATATTCCCTGGCATCTAATAGTCAGATCTCACTTGTGGCTATTTTCCGAGAGTGGAAGCACATAACACATTGACCCAGCACCAATTTAGAGACATTTGAAACAGAAGACACTGGTGGCAAGAGGATCGTGACATCAGTGCAGTTAACAGGAGCGAAACAGTGGAGAAAGGAAGGCACAAATTATTCACCAAAAGTGCACTTACTTGTAGTAGCAGATCTCCTGACCTGCCCGAACCCAGCGAGGCCTGCCCTGCAGAGCTTCCCTCACTGAGTACATGACCAGCTGCATGCCTGCAGAAAACAAGACAATTTCAGGTGATGTGACTTCTCTGGTTGGAAAAGACGGGAGTGGGACGAAAAAGGCTAAAGAAGAAGCTTCATTATTTTGTCAGTGCTCTCTCTGCTGATAGTTTATGCAGGGTAAATACATTCCCAAAGCCCCGTGTTTTATTCTGAGACTGCCATATCTGTATAAAAAGCCCCTCCAGAAGAAAGGAGCTGAATGGAGTTTATTAAAAAATAAATTATTCTTCTGGCCTTTGCAAACCATTTTGTTTACAAACAGAGGAAGGGAAAGAAAATAATATGAACCAAGGCATCAACAAGATCAGTAATTTGGTTAGTCCAATATTTTATGCTTGGCTGCACTAATATTAAACTCTTAATCCTACCACAGCATCAGAGATCTGTGGTGCATCCAGTACCCTGCCTTCCAAAATCAGCAAGAAAAACTAGAAGGTTTTAAACTTACTCTTAGACCTAAATAACACCTAAGTGTCATAAATGCTGATAACAACAGCATCTATCTTCGTACTGCAGGACTTCTTCCTCACCTCCAAAATATTACCATTTCACGCCCTGAGGGGCAAGGCTTTCTCTGGTCATCTGCAGGGAGTTTTTGTATCAATTTCCTTTGCTGTGCACACCTGCCTGCTCTTTAGGGCAGGGTGAGATGCTGCCCTCCCCAGCAGAGCTCTCTGCACGGGGTGTTTCTGGCGAGGGGCTGCAGGGGAGGCTCCTGCCAGCAGCTCCAGTGGACACAGCACAGCCACAGCCGAGCACGGGGATGGTGCTGGCACCACGTCTGTGACAGCACATTCAAGAAAGAGAAAAATGCCCTCCCAAGTATTTTTGCATGTTGATAAGTTGCCCCCTGAGCCTCCTCTCAGCTGTTCTTGTGCTGGGGGGAGGTGACGTTTGAAAATCATTAATACTGATGGCATGTTTGCATTAGCAGATATTCAGTTCCTTCTTCCTTTGGGTTTCCCTGTTAGACTCCCCAGCGCTGTTGGAGGCAGGGAGAGTCAGCAGCAATGCCTTTCCAGCTGTCCTTTGGCTGTGCTGTGGGGCAGCACTAACTCACACAGCCAGGAGTAATCTCTGCAATCCTGTTTTCTGAACCAGTGCTGTGAGTGACACACAAGAGGCAATTCTGTGTTCGGTACCAGGAGATGGCCACCATGAATTTTGAGAGACACAGGCCTGCCCAGAAGCCCAGCTGATCAGAGAAGGGATGTGGGGCTCAGTGTCTGCAAGGGTCTTGATATCCTGAATGCCAGCTCCTGCCCTTCTCCTTGTCCAAAGGACCCACACATGAAACTCTCTCAGAGCAGTGGTTGCTATTACTCTGCCAGCTCATTTTAATTTAAAAAAAAAAATTCTTCTTTTTACTTCCCCTGTTGAAACATTCAGTTTTAGAAAACAAACTGAAATCAAGGTTCTGATGAAATCCCATTATTTCCCATGGTAGAGTAAGTTAGTGAAAGAGGGGTAAGGAGAGAGGTGGAGGCTGCACCTCCTGACTTGCTCTGCTCCTGGCCACAACTGTTTCACTAAATAGTTCATCCTTTCTGCTGGTTTGAAAGTCACACAGTGCCATCTAACCAAGAGCTAATGGGAAAAATTAAACCAGACAAGTAACCAGGAGCTGTAAAAAATTGCCACCCAGGGCACTTTGGCACTACATCACAGCTGGAGGCTTTTTGTCTCAGAGTGTGGGCATTAGCCCAGGAAAGTGCAGAGGGAATGTGACAAATAAGCAGCATCTCTTACCCCTGCTCTATGTAAATGCTGTGCATGTGCTGGAAGGGGTAGTGAGCCTTGCTCAGCCAAGCCAGAAAAGCTGGAGCTTCACTGCCCACTTGGAGCAGCAGGAGGAACCCACAGAGGAATTGTTTAATGGCCAACCCCACGGACAAGCCATCCAAAAGCCAGCCATGGCTTAGCCTCCCTCCTTAGTCCAGATGGTATTTTCATATTTCTCTTCCAAATACATTTTTCATTGCATGCCTGAACATGTGAGTCATGTACAGTTTCAGGTACACAAAATAAGATTATAAATGCTGACAACAGCCAAACTAGCAGATAACAACCTTCCACCAATAAGAAATAGCCTGAATCTCTGGCTACAAGAGAAAAGGCACTAGGGGCTACACCAACAATTGCATTGTGGTTTAAAATAGGACATCACTATCCTTCATTTTCAGGCTCCTACTATACACACCTCACTGAATAGTTTGGTAATTCAGGTAAGCAGTATAAGATGACCAAAAAAATTCAGTTGGGGTCTGTATGAATACTTGAACTTCAGCCCTTTGGGTTAAAGAGTAAATGCCTTTTAATTAGTCATGTCGCTCATCCAGCCAGTTTCACATATGCAAGTTATTCCAACTCCTAATGCTGTTTGTATAGGTACATTGATCCTCAGAGAGTTGTCCTGGTGATGCTAGAGGCTGTAGCCACAGGGATTCAGAGGAATGCAAAGTCTAATATTATGGACTTATTAGACATTCTGAGTCAGGTCTTTAGCTGGTGTAAATTAACAGAGCTCCATGGAAACAAACCAAAAAAAAAAAACAAAAACCCGCCTATGTCAGCTAAGAATTCAATCCTCAGTCTCCTTGAAGAAGAAATAATTTCTCTTCTAAAATGGGTATTGAAAGATGGGATTTGCCCTGCCTATTTCTGAACAATTCTGCCTTCCTCCTGAACTATGACAGGAGCTCAAAGTCCACAAGGAACAGAATTTTTTATCATCATTAATAGCAACAAAAATTTCAGTAGGTCTGACAATGTCTTACTAGATAAAACCAAAGAATCATGAATGTGATGTTGAGGATTATCACATTTATTTAAATCTTAGAAGCACTTTCCAATCCTATGCTGCTCATTCAGTTCCAATAGATTGTCTTTCCCCCCAGCTCTCCCAACCCTAGTGCCATTCTTCTTCAGTTCTGGTCTATAAACTCAACAGTGACATTTATTTCCCTCTACAAATCCTCTCCCAGGTCTCAATATTCAGTTTCCTCCTCAGTCCTTCTCAGGATAGACAAAGGTTCCTTGACAAATCTAAAGTGACTTTTTCAGTGGAGTTCAGGGTAGATGAGATTGAATTTAGGTCTCCCTTATACTAACAGACAGGGAGAGTTTGAAACCTCTATGGCATTAAAAAGATATTCTTGTGAAGAGAAGGCTACCCCAATTGCCCAAAGGCTCATACCATAATTAAACTGGCTGTTGAACTTCTCACAGTTGATGATGTTGAAGCGATAGGGAACCGCCGACTTCATGTCTCGGACCTCGAAGTAGAACCACTGGTGATGCTGGTTGCTGTTCACATCTGCATTCATAATTAGGTCATACTCAAACCTGTAAAGGAAAATAATAACAGCAGTGGCCATGAACACCCTCTGTCTGCCACTGAACATTCTGACAGCAGGCTATGCAGTCAAATTGATTGATATTTTGTGAGCGTCTCCATCAAGCACCATTAAATATTCACTATAACAGTCAAAACATTTTGAGCTCTGTTTTCTTAATCATGTTCCTTCCACCACATCCAGGTGTTAGGAGGCATAATAAGCTGCACATGATCTAACCTGCTTCCCTGGCTGACCCTTTCCCAACCCAGGAGAAGGCCACCACCCCAGGCTGTGGTCACAGCAGCAGGCAGGCTGGGACAGCTCTGTGCAGGGGTACTTACTCACGCACTTGGATCGCTTTCCGAAGGTTTCCCGACTCAAACTTGGAGAAAAATGTCAGACAGCCTGGAGCAGCTGGGCTGGAGAGACTGCTGTAAAGCAAAGCAAGGTCACCTGTAGCAGATTGCTTCAAAGACAAGCCTTCCCCAGCACCTTTTGTATGCTAAAATTGGCTTTAATAATTTTTTTTAATAAACAAGACCCTAGGAAGGAGGAGAATGTGAAAAAATCCATGATCTTCTTATCCAATGCAGCTTTTCTTTCTACTCTTGCTTGGTAATACTAAATCACATCTTTCCTTTTCCCAATGCTCTCTTTTGTTGCTGTCCATATTTGCTTTCTTTATTCCAGTTACTTTCCCACTGGACTATTCCTATTATTTCATTCATTTCAGAAGGCAGCTTTATACAATTACTCTATATTTACTCTTCCTTCATCTATAGAGTTTCTTTCTCCACCTGCTTAGAAACCCTTAAATTAATCCTAACCAACTTCATAACTTTCTCCTACCTCAAACTATTACCTCTTTTTTACTCCAAAGAATGTTTTCCAAGTCACCTATCCTTCCTCTGAATGCAATTTCTTTAAATTTGGGACCCTCTCAACAGCCCGGTGCTACATGTTCTCACAGACCATAGTTGAGTGATTAAAGCTTTCACAAGGCCAGGTGATGGAGAGTTTTATTTTAAATGCTGTGTGAGTGTCACACTTATGAAACAGGGTATATCTACAGCCTGGGACACTGACTGTGCAGACACTCAACGGGAGATGCTGCCTCAGGGGGAGGAAAAGATGGATTTGTAAGTACGGTTCCCAGCAGCAGTCTTCACATCTCTGTTCCAAATCACTGCATGCAATGCAGACAGATCTAGGGACAACCTACAGTCCCTTTGGTGTATTTTCTTGTTCTATCTAAAAGTTTTGATGCTCTCCTGCTCCAGTGACTTCCACAACAAATCCTTCCCCTGAAGTCATCTACAAGGAATCTGCTGCTCCTGGATTTTTTCTCTGTTAGGCCTTTACCTCCTGTGTTACTTCTTCTTTGCCTGTATCAGAGCTGATCAAGTGAAGACAGCTCACTGACAGCAGTGGCAGTGCCCCTGGTTACAGCACTCAATTTAAGTGACCCACCTGGGATCATCTAAATCAAACACAGTTCTTCCTATCACATCCCCTGGCTGGATTAGGCGGCGAACATCATCAAGGACTTTGTCCCTGGGAAAAAGAAAGCAGCAAATCAGCAAATTGTAGTGACAGTGTGAGAAATATTGATATAGAGTATTCTTCTAGAAAGTGTCCTAGGAAATTCTTTTTAAGGACTGGAAAGGTCCTCCATGTGGGAATTCCAGGTGAATTTTTTTTTCCCCATTGTGAGAACGCTTCTGCTCCATCCCATTACAACAAGCTGCCCTTTAGGTTAAATGACTGATTCTGGAAAACTATTTATTCACTACTAGATTGTGTCAGATTTGATTTATCCCCAGTTCTTCCTGGACAATGCCAACTCCCAAGTGGCCAGTTTTACCCTGTGAGGAAATATCTGCCATAACTTACAAACCTGCTAGTCTGACTCATAGCAAATATTGACTCTAAGTCCAGCCGATTTCTACTCCTTATTAAACAGAGCTTCTCTGATCTCTGAAGATGATCAAATGTGGAATACCAGATTTTATTCCTGACCTTTGAAGCAATCATGTTATGCCTTGAAGCATGATATGATGAGTCCCATTTTAGCTGTACAGTTGTACATGTTGTTGTAGCCATAAAAGCAGAGCTTTTAGACCAACAGTGCAAGAGGATGGTAGAGTGATTTTCCCTCTAAATAAGATTTCTACCTTATATATTTACTGCAGAAAGAATCATTCTGCCTGGCAATCAGAAATCACTGGTCTTAACAAATGCCATTTATTGATCAACTCTAAAGTTTGGCATGACTTTGCTGCCTCCCAATAATCCCCTATACTTCTAAAAAACAAGGTAATGTTGTCACATACAGCCCTAGTTGGAACAAAAAAACTGTAGTTACAAGAGCATTCTCTCCCAGCACAACTTCAAAACACAACTTCCCACTCATCTGAGCACCTAAATAATGAGAGGTCCTTTCTGAGAGGACAGACAGGATTTTCCCTGAAAGAACCAGACAGGATGCTGCAAGCACTAAAGGTGGCTGAATAGAGAGTAAGACTGAAGGTAAAAACACATCCCACAGGGACACAGAGGCTTCTCCATCCCTAAAATGGACTTGTTCTCATTTGTGTTCTAACAAGATCACAGATTCACAACCTGGCTTAGATTACCATCACAAATATAGGTATATCTATAAATTAATCAATCAATTGATGTTGAGGCAAAACATTGGGAAGGGAAAAATTTGTTAATAATTTCCCTAAGACATTCAGCGCTGTTAGAGTCAGAACCCAGATAAGCCAGTTTTGAGCCCAAGAGCTCTCAACGTGGTCACTACATCAAAGCACCATCACCTTTGGACCCCATGCCTGCGCTCCAACAAGGGTTTGCTGTAGGGAGGTGGCTGGTGACCCCAGAAATCCGGGAATGCCAGCTCTCTGTAGCCTGGGATGGACTTCACACATTTGGCCCTGGCTGCGTAGAAATGAGGGCTGTGGAACTGGATATCCCCTTGGTGTTTCTCCAGAAGATTTCTAACTATATCTGAGCTCTCCATCCTCCCTTCAGGACTAGGATTACCCTCACAGTGAGGGTAAAACATTTTTTGGTACCAAGCAGCATCTTTTGGGAGAGGGCACAAAGCAAACACATGACTCCTGGCTGGATCTTCCTCCTCACAGAAGTCTTTATCCTGGGCTTCTTCAGCAATGTTTCTCTTTTCATCATTCTTATCCCATATGCATTCCTCCTCCTTTCTCCAGCTCTGCAATGGGACTTTGAAATCCTGTTCCTCTGGATCTGGTCCCATCTCTGTGGCACTTTGGTTTCTCCATCTGCAGTTTGGATGTTTCACAGAAGTAGCACTTGGAATGAAATGAGAGGGAGCAGAGGGAAGATTCTCAGTCCTGTCCTCCAAGCTCTTCTTTTCCTCAGACTCAAATTCAAGCTCCTTTAAATTTAAAAAGCAGAAGAAATTAAAAGAAACTACAGACAGATTGTGCCTCCTTCCAGAGGAAACCTTTCAAGAAGGAAAAGAGGAAATATTTACACATCTCCCAAAACTGCACTCAACCAATAAAACAACCATAGCAAAATCAGTGCATGGACCACCTGCCAACATTTCTCTATCCACAAAGCTGTCTCAACAGAAATCCTCAGAAACCAAAAGGATCTGATTAGAGATGACTTGTCCAGATGCCTCAACCAAAGCCAATCATTCAAAGAAAGAAGGGAAGATATTTTGCAAGGCTTTTTTAAAAAAAAATATATATGTTAGAGGAGGGTAAAGGTGGCCAATCTGTCCTGCAAAACTCCACCCTGCCTTGATGCAGGAGAATGATTTATTCCCATTTGGCTACTTATGGTCACAATCAATATCACAATATTGTCTGTACAGGAGATACATTAACCCAGTGATCTTTTTCAGACTCATATTTGAAACAGGGTTTTCAGCTCTCCTAAATTCCAAAACTTGTAATGAGTGCAATATTCCTTATTTTTTTGTCACAAGCGTCACTAGAAAAAATTATTTGAACTGTTCATTTCACTCAGTGCCACTGCAATCTCCTCTTCCTTCAAACCACTAGTTGACAGTATTTACTTTTCACATCTCATTCTGATTTTGATATTGCTGTTGAGACTGCCAGCAAGGACACAAATTATCTGACAGATTTCTCATGTGGCAATTGATTCAACAGTGCTTACTTAATCTACACCCAGACAAATGTGCATCAAACCTCATTCCTTTTATCACTCATGATTCACACCAATAAACTACAGCAAAAATTCATAATCTTTGGCTTTCCAGGCCTGTAAGACTTACAGATTCACTTTTGACATAGCCTTGTCTAGCTATTACTTGTCAATACTCCCTTTAAAGTATTTCTTAAATTCTGGAATATTCACAGATATAAAGGAAACTGCACTGCAATCATACCTGAAAATTCTGGGAAAGTTCTGCACACAGAGCTTCATATCTTTCAAGCTCTTGTTCTGGCCGGTCAAGCACTGGCCTTGACCTCAATTTATTCACATCTGTCTCCAAGTCACAATCCTACAAAAGCAGAATTAGAAAAGCACGTGTATTACACCTGTCCCGTGAGATGACCTCAACCACCAGTGAATTGAGGATAAATACAGTATCTGAACCTCTCACTGTCAAAGGCTGCTGTGCATTAATGTGCAGCCTCAGCCATATTAGATGTGAGAACCAAAGCCAAACAGTGTCAAGCATTCAGCTATTACATAAAAACAAACAAACAAGGGAAAAAGATGAAGACACGGCACTGATGGCTGGGCATTACATTACAGAATTATTTAATTCAACGTGTCTATGTCCCACCAAATGCCAACAAAGAAATTATTTGCTCCTGACAAACAGATTAATTCCCAAGGCTGTTATAAAAGGAAAAAAGTAAAATTGCCTGAACACACCAGTGCCCATGGCATTTCAAACCCTGAGCCACGCTTGGGTCACAAAGCAGAGCCTGAAGTGTTGTCTGGGCAGAGGTGAAAAAGCAGTGAAGATCTGCCAGGGGCATGAGGTCAGTTGGAAAGGATTTGCCACTGGGAGTATATGGATGCATAAGAAGCTGCAAATTTTGGATGGAGAAGAATAGATGGTTGATGTGGTGATTTTTATTTTCATAGAACTCTCCGAACAGTTCCTGATGGAAGGGCAGAGCCAAGTTTCAGTCTGGTTGGTGTTGCTGGCATGCATGGGTACATGTAATGTAGCTGTGAAAATGTTTGTAAATCACATCAATACCAGCAGACATTGTGCAAAAGATCTTACACAAAAAAAAAAAGGGTAAGCTGAAAGTTCATTATCCATTCTCTGCTTGCTTTCCTTTTAGCAAGGTTTTTTACAGGAGATATATGACCAGCAAACCAGACAAACAGTATTTAAAACTCATATTTAGAATAAGCTCTTAGGACAAAAAAAAAAAAACAAAAAAAAACAACAACCCCAAAACTGCTTACATCTACTTGGTAAATCCTTATGAATAATGAAATAGTTCAGAAGCATTGAAGAGCTGTTACTGAATGAATAACTAATTAAAGAAGGAGATAAATCCACTATGAGCCTTATTCCTAATGAGCATCTTGAGGAGCTCTAATATTCAGATAAAAACAGCCAGACAGGGGCAAGTTAGGACACTCAGATAATATGTGGGGGGTTTTTTAACTTCCTTTTTTCACTGGGTGACATCAGTTTAATATTTGAGGAGAAAAAGGGCAAATAATGAGAACTCCCTTTTACAGAAGTCTCAATCATTTCTAATTAGACTGTATTTGCAACTTCATTTCTTTAATTTGCTTTCCCAAGCCACTTTATGTGGATAAGAGTTATTAGCACCATTCACTGCTTCACATTTGCATATGAGCTTGTTTGTATTTTCACTACAAAAAAGTTTGCACCCTCATCCTCTGCTGGTAGGAGTTTTTTGCCAGTTAGGTCACTGCAGGGAAAGTGCTAAGAGACAATTCAGAGAAGTATTGAATAATTCATTGTATTATTTGTCGGTGTGCAACAGCAAATAAAGAAGGAATATTGGTTCAAATGCACCATCTATGGCTTATAAGAACTAACCTTTTCCTTAGGGTAAGAGTACAGCCCAAATATCCTCTGATATGGGAATAAAGAGAGGGTTAGCCTTTCCTAGATGATAAATCAATTTTCACTAAGTGCCATTTTCCTGGCACATGCCTAGCAGATCAAAGATCCACCATTTATCCCTGACTGTGGATGTGATTCTGGGCAGTGTCTGTGCAGGAACAGAGAAGTCACCAAACCCCCTCCACCCTGGGTGACAAGCATGAAAATGAACAGAATAAATGCAGGGCAGTTTTTCATGAAAGTCAATGCATTCTCCTTTCCTTCTTTCCAGCATCCTCCTGTTATCCATGAAATGTGTTCACGTGGGGTCACACGCACACCTACGTTCTCTGCTTAGACAGTCTTGCAGGGTGTCAAAATGGACAACAAGAAGTTTTAATTTCCAGAATGTAGATAATTATGGGAACTATGGCTCATATACCTACTTCCTCTTTACTCTCCACATCCTCGTTATCCCAGTGTTTTTCAGCCTCTTCCTCTCCTTCACTTTCGCTGTCACCTGCAGAGGTAGGAAGGAGGCAGAGACAAAGGTGTTCAACATAACATCCCTCTCATACCCCACAGAGAAATACATGTAAATTCTTCTACGTGTGCCACACAGTCCACAACCCTGATTAAAGCAAATCCCATTTGTTAATCTCATATAAATGAATTTGGCACTAATTCACCCAGTTTTTAGAGCTCTGTTCTCTTGGACTCAAAAAAGACTCGCTGCCTTTCAAAACCATGACAAATGTCCCCGTGATATGGATCCAACTCATTTTACAAAGCAATACAGAGATTTTCTGCTTGGCTGCAATGATGTTACAGAATGCTCTTAATCTGTATTATCTAGATTAGGGTGTTTTACTGCTATGATTGTTACAGTATTTCAGTATCTTCCACACGAAATTGAATGCAGCAAAAATTGCTTCTGTGTATCATGGAGCCTTTTCTGCAGGGTAGCTGTCCTGCCTGTGAGTGAGTTCTGCTTTCCAGCAAGAGCTCCCATCTTTTACTCATGCAGCATGACTGCTGTCTGCTTTTACTTTAGAAAGGGAAAAGGATAATAATTCTTGCAATCCTTTACTGAAAAAGCTGCAGGGAAGTTTTTACCCCCCAAGCAGCCAGTGCACAGGCACAAATCTCCATCTGTTACTGGGGAGCAATGGCATCTCCAGCCTCTGCTATACCCAACTCTGCTTCATTATTTTTTGGATAATAGAAGAATTTTTTTAAATTTTCCTTTTCCTTGCTCCTTTCCATCTTCTCTCATTTATTCTCCAAACAGACTCTTGCAGCTTCGAGAAGACCTGGGAGTAATTTCCACCCTACTGAGTGACACTGTAGGTTATCAGATTAATTTTAACTGTAAACCTCAGGGTCATGCCAAGTCTCCCTTCCCCAGATCTCACACCTAATTCTCATGTCATGCTCCTTTTCCTCCTTCTGAACTCACCCTTTAGCCATTTACCTTCAGATCCCTCACATGGAGGTT
Organism: Nicator chloris; assembly: GCA_013400495.1. Classification (NCBI taxonomy): domain Eukaryota; kingdom Metazoa; phylum Chordata; class Aves; order Passeriformes; family Pycnonotidae; genus Nicator; species Nicator chloris. The sequence goes on from WAAE01002049.1 coordinate 257,638, forward strand.
CAGCATTGGCATTCCCAGGAAGAGGGAAGGAATAGGAACTTCTTACAGTCACCACAGGCAGGTGCTCCTTGGGGTAGCACTTTCTCAGAATATGAGTCGCAGTAGTTATGATAGGATCCAGATTTTTACAAGATAAACAGTCCTAGGAAACAAAGGAGAACTACATTAAGAATAGTCTCTTACAACAGTCCTCCCTGTCACACATAACCCCCAGACTCTCCCAGTGACAACATAATTCCCTTTACCACTCATGATTCACACCCATAAACTACAGCAAAAAGTCATAATATTGGTTTTCCAGTCCAATAAAACTTACAGGTTTACTCTTGAAATAGTCTTGTCTAGTTATCACTCTTCAATACTCTAATATTTCTTAAATTCTGGAATATTCACAAATAAAGGACTCTGCACCATGATTGTGCCTGAAAATCACATGAAAGTTCTGGACACATTGTTTTATACTGTTCATATTATTTCCCCTTCTATTTTATCACTAAAGAAATATGTCTGGAACAGCAAGGCCTAGAGTTCCTGCAGTCCATCTCTTACAGACACACAGGCTAGCATGGAGCTCAGGGGACTTCCATCCCTGCATGTCATTTGGGAGACACAGCATCTCCCAGCTCTGCTCCACGACATTGTAGTCAGGGTACATTAAAGGAAGCTAACACAGGTAACAGCAGTGCTGAAGCAACATGGTTTTTAATATGGATTAAAAAAATTCTTTGTGAAGCCTACGTGTATGTTTTGGCTGCCAAAACATGCCAAAACCTGTGCCTCTGCACCTTCAGCACAACAATACCCAGAGTCATCATGTCAAAACTCCCAGAGATAAACTAATACAGTTAACACCCCTATTTCAGTGTATTCAGGGTACTCAGTGTATTCTCAAAGAGAGCACTCCCACTGTACTCTGTCCCCCGTGGTTAAAGCATTAGGCCCAAGAGCTATTCTGAAAGATCACTGTATATACCTAATACTACTATATTACCTAATCATAAAATAATTAATAACCAGAGTATCCCACAATTTCTGCTGCTATAATCCATATAATCCATTCTAGATAGAAACGTAGGGACTTTTTAAAGCCCCGGTGTGCTTTGAAGACATGCAGTATTTTGTATTTTTGTTATACTGTTGTGCAAGTGAGCTTCTCAGATTTTTCTTGCAAAGAAAACAAACCAGAATCCCCACAGAACTAAAGCAAAGGTCCCCTGGGACATCGTAGAAGTGATGTATGTCTTCATACATCACAATGCATGTCTCCAATATAACAGTCAGGGAGCTTGGATAGAGGAATGATAGTGCTGCACAAAGGCAAAGTTGTTTAAAACCAATGGGTGCAATTCTCAGAAAAGCCAGCCCTCAGATTTGCCCAAATACAGCACATCCAAAGCACAGCTTCCATCAGAGTGACTGAGTCATAAGTGCAGTGTCCTACCCAAATTCACAATTTTCCCTCTGCCTCTCAGCATGTTTCTCCAGTGGTTTGGAACAAAGACTGAGCTCCTCGGAACAGGAACTCAACTTAAATAAGCACCATGAATGTACTATGAGGCAAAAAAGAAATATTGGAATACATTCTACTACCATTTCATAATTTTGCATCCCTGCAGCAGAGATAAAATGGGACAANCTTAAATAAGCACCATGAATGTACTATGAGGCAAAAAAGAAATATTGGAATACATTCTACTACCATTTCATAATTTTGCATCCCTGCAGCAGAGATAAAATGGAACAACCAAGAGGGAAGAATAGACACTTTGTGCCACTGTCTGACAGTCCATAGTCAGGATTTGGGCTGGACAAAAAAAAACCTCAGACAATCCAAACACTCAGCAGAACCCGGCAGAGGGCCAAAAGAACATAACAAAGAAGATAAAATGACCATTGGAACATAGGCCCTGCCTGACTAACCTGATGTCCTTCTAGGAAGAGGTGACACTGTTTAGTGGTGGACTTGACAGTGCTGGGTTAATGACTGGATTTGATCTTAAAGACCTTTGCCAATCAAAATTATTCTGTAATTATAAAGTACTTTATTATAATCAGGAACAGGAAAATGGCTGTATTGGGGTTCTTTTGGTTGTAGAGGATTCTACTCTGTATTCTCATGTATGATTGAATGGCATTATAAGGTTCAGTGGGATTAACCAGGATTCCTGTAGGGAGGCTAAAAAAAAAAAATCATCTAAAGCTGACATGCTTACAAGACTCACTGCAAGAATTTTAATATGTATTTCTAGTTCTCTGGCTGTTTGGAGCTAAGGGGAGAGAAAAAAAATTGTGAAAGCATCTCTTAGGAAAGTTTTATTATGGGTAGAGCAAGCACCAAGGAGAACTGGTTTCTATTTCTGTTTCGATTTATTCACTCCCTCATATGGTTGCCTTTGTTTGCTTGTTATTAAAGGAAAGATTAGGAAAGTTTGTCTACATGTGGGAACAGGCTAATATTCTTAACATTCTACTAGTTTAGTTTACTAAAACAGATCTGTTTTTGCTAAAACAGTGAACACAGGACAGTTTAATTGCCTGCCTTGGGACAACCATCTTAATTCACTGCCAAGTGAATTTAAATAGTCAAGAACAAGGCATGTTCATCCAGAAAATGAACTGCAGCACATGGAGTTACTCAATGATGTTATTTGAAAGTCATGTTTTTCCATACAGCAAATTAGCTCACAAGTGTAAACAAGCCTTCAGATACCTTAGAGGGGATTTGTGGGACTGTTTTCATTACTGCTCATAAAGTGCTCTCAGATTCTAAGGTAACACTGTTTACAAATGACTGAAAATTATTACATCAGTGTATTGGAAAAGCCCTTTTTACTGACACCTGGGAAGCAGACACAAGACTGCTCTGTATGTGTGTAAGCTACCCCATTTATTTTGTGGTGGGATAATGTGAATGAGGGAAGAGTAAATCCTTAGCTCAGAAAACTCATGTAAAGCTAACCTGGATTCAGATCTGCTTTTTAATCTCCACACTCAATCTTTTTTTCCCATTGAATCTGGAATAGAACAGATATTATGGTGTGTGATATGTAGGGAAAAAAAAAGGTTTCAGTATGACAGTAAGACAAAAGATAGTGGTGCTGATGGATGCTCCTACTGTTAGGGAGTGGAATATAGGATAATATTATCCTAGAGTAGTGTGGGAAGGCTGAAGAGAAACAAGGCAAGCTTAAGAAACCAGATGGAAAAGTGATAAAATATCAAGATAACGTTCCATGCAGCAGTCTCTCCTAAAGCACATACAAACCTCTTTTCTTGTCTCAGAGTAGGCAGCTCTCTCACTGCACACAAAACCAGACAGTGCTAATGTGGATATACCATTTAACTGTCAGGAAAATCTAACTGCAGCTAGGAAAAGGGAATGGGAACAGAAAGTGCTTCCTTTCCATGAATGATTTCATTATCTAAAATTATTTCTTATTCCAGGTAGAAGTAGAATACAAAATATCTCTAAATTCCCCTAAAATATCTCTAAACTCTCCTCAAATAGAGTAGCAGTCACTTCTAATCTGTGTGAGGTGACAGTTTCTGAACTATTGGCTCTTCCTGTAAAGAAATAAGCTTAAGGGCTATTAAAAGCTCAGGTGTTTCATCTGTCCATCAGCCCAGACAATAGGCAGCCAGAGAAGTTTCGATTGAAAACTAGCCTTGTAAATAGAATTTCCATTGGAGTTTAAAACAAACCCATCTTGGCAAAACGGTTTTCATTTCAATAAATATGTCTGCATAAAAAAAAATAATAAAAAAAAGCTTAAAAAGTTTCAGCAGAACTTTTCTAGCCAGATTTTAACACCTTAAAAATCTCATTAGCTGCTCAGAGTTTGGTCCAGGTTGATCATCAGAGGCAGCACATTCTCTAAAGGCACTAAAATACTGTCCACACACAAAGAATCACTCCTTTCCCAGTCAGGAGTTGTTTGTCCTGTCCTGTCTTCATCTCTTTCTCTCTTGCTACAGCCTGTTGTCCATCTCAGGAGACAAACTTTCCCATCTTTCCATCATGAAAACTATGAAGATTTTCATGGCAGCAGCAGCCTCTACCTCAGGTTAGAGTAGGGAAGAGCACGAGTGAGACCTCCTAGGGCTGCCAGACTCCTGCCAACCCTTCATGTCTTGGAGAGACACTGCAAGACTGACAACATCCCAAAGAAGCAGCGAGAGAATATTGAGCTTTGAATTTATTAACCTTGGCTCTTTCTTGTCCAAGGTCTCCCTAATAGCACACACTGGGAAAAAAGCAAACCAGAGGCCCCTGAAGCTGTCATTTCCGCTCCACTTCTGACCTTTGGAAGGATGAGCATTATCAGTGTTTACTGGAGCCTCAGTATGTCATTTCCTGTTTGCTCACCCAAGGTGACCCCACGTTTGCACTTCCCGTGGAGTTGCTCCCAGGCTGAGCTATCAGGAGGTGTTAGCTCAGAAAGCTTCATGGGCTGTGGAAGGCTCCTGAGAGGGAACGAGCCAACATCCACCCTCAAGCAGCTGTTTCCATCCACCCTGTTCACCTTTCTTCAGACCAAGGACTTCTCCTGAACAGAGGCCATAATCCCTTGGGAGGTCTGCTGGCTCTGGCCACCTCATCCTATCTAAAGGAAAGGTCAATTCTTCACGAGGAGAGTGAAGTGAAAAACTTCCAGAAGTCTCCCATACACTGCTGGTAAGAAATGACTCACAGAAGAATCCTTCATGACAGTGATGGAAAAGGGGAAGAAATAAACACACTGAATCATAAGGCAATGGATTTTTTTTAAGGGAGAAGCAGACAGGTTTTTCTTTCTAGAGTGAGATAATGCAGAGCCAGTAAGCATGACAATAGAAACACTCCTGTGGAATCACACAGGTGATTTCCTCTAAGTTCAAAGCAAGCTAAGGGACCATTTTGCTGAGAGGCTGAGGAAACACTCAATGTTCTGTACCTGCCTTTTCTATACCTTATAGGCAAGCCATCTGCAGGACCTTGGCATCTTTCTTGAACTCATATTAATGTTTCACAAGATTAAAATTTAACCTCCTGAAAAACTGTTGATGGATGTTTCTCATGAGGAAAGGCTTGGCTAAATAAGCATTTTGTTTAAAAGGCTGATTGAGTGGAATAATCTGGATATTGTGAAGGAAAATCTCACAAAATTCCTAAGCAAATACCCTATAGAGATATTGCATTATTCTTCAGGAGAAGAAGTCCAAGCAGGCAACAGGATGCACAAGGAAAGAGAAAGGAAGAACTGAAAACGTGAACTAGAATTTCCATGCGTCTCACAGGAATTAAGATTTGTTTTAAACGGAAACTTTTCAGCTTTTCTAAAGTACTAACTGTGTAAAAGTCAATAGCCCTTAATATTACCAGTTTTTTCATCTACATATCCTATCCTGTATTTTTATAACCATGGAATTTCCTGCAGTGGGATGTAGAACCCAGCCCTAACCACTAAATCACCTCATTTAAACACAAAAAGGACCATTTACCTGCACACTTGTGAAGAGAATCTCCATTCCCCGGGAACCAAAGAAAGTCTCCCTGCCCAGCTGGATGTTGGTGATGTACTTTAGGCAGAGCAGGAGACCCCTACGAATGTAAATGTAGTTGTTGGAGACATCATTACGATGCCAGTCTTGGTAGAGTCTCAGCAATTCACCCAGGTAGCCTCTGTTCACTGCCCGGCGGCTGTTTGACTCTGAAAAGGAGAGAAAAAGCAGAATTAAACTCCTTCCTGTTTGGTAATTGTGGCTACTCACTGTGTGAACTCAGACTATAACATCTGCTCATTCTGGCTTAAAGGTCTCAGTTTAAAAAAAAAAAAAATTTTTACCTTTTTTTTATTATTTCTAATATTATTTGCTGAACATGACCTATGTTCTGGAAACAATGCATGAAAAAAAACCAAAACAAAACACCAGAGTGTCTTGTCTGGAAACAGGAGTCCTCCAGATGAACCAAACCACAAGTCTATATCTCATTCCAAGTGCTAACAAACCTCATTCCAGTTGCAGCATCACAAGATTTCCTGAAAGTACTAAAACTCCTGAGGAGTGAGGAAAGCTGAATAAAGTAAGAGTAGTCAACAGCATAAAATCATCACATAGTGCTGCATTTCAGTCCTGAGAGAACACCTTGCTGAGATCAACAAATTCAAAACCCTTGTGGCTGTACAGTCCTGTCACAGCCAGAGAAATAATGTTTAACTTCTAAATGTATTCCCACAAATTCCTATATAATGAAAGCTATGAATCAAGCGATTCTCGAAACCCACAGTATTTAAAAATTAACAAAACACCAACATGACCAATAGCAGTTTGGGCTTATTTTCTGTTGCTTTCTGGCTCCAAGATTTTAAAGGTGACATTCAGATAATGTTTAAAGGCTTTACTGCATGGGCGAGAAAATTATTATAAAAAATATTTTTTTAAAAGTAACATTTATAAATAAAATATTCCCTTAATCATGTAGCTCCAGGATATCAGACTGAAAGGAGAAGGTGAAAAAGCTTGTGCTATAATACAAATTCTGCTGAGTTTCTAAAACACATCCCTTCACCTACTGCAATCCTTGCCCTGGCCCCCAGGACAAACATGAAGCCATACCAGACTCCAGGCTCCCTCCCTTTAACTAACCCTGCCTAAACTTTCCTGACTGGTCCTGACAGTCCTTGCTGTGACACACATTAAAAACTGTCAGGAGCTCAGTAATCAGCTGGGGGGCCAGGTAGCATATGTAAGGCAGGAGCTCAGCTCTCTGAATACCAACCAGCACACATCTGTGCAGCTCACAGCAGATATCTGTTGGTACAGAGCTCGTGGGCTCCAATCCATCCCCACTTCATTAAACAGAGTGCCAGGGCCTCTCACACCTGGAACTTTCAAGTCATCAGTGGGGAATCAGGGGACAGAGAAGCAGCTAGAGGTTAAGTGAGAGAATAGAAAGATGCTGCCTGAAGAAAATCAGCGACAAGAGAAGCCATGGAAGGAATAAGCAGGATAAGAAGGAATAACCTCAATCCCAGTGTGGAAGTAGATAGAGACATTGGAAAGGGGAAAGAAATCACCTGCAGTTGTCTGAGTCTGCTCTCTGCAGTAGATTATCAAACCCTTACCTGGAGGAAGGATTGGAGGGTTTTTCTGCTACCTGGCCTGGTCTTGCAATTTTCTCTACCACTGGCACCAACCCACACCCCCATCCCAGGTTGCCAACACATTTTGATGCTGCTCTGCATTTTCACAGCACCCTGCAGTCACGCCCCTGCACTGACCAGCTGGTCCTACAGCAATTCCAGTCCTACACAGCTCTGCCCAGGCTCCCACACCTTGGCCTGCAGCTCTCTAGCACTGCCTCCCCTTGCTGGTAACCACCTACACCAACTCTGCATTCTGAGGCTCAGTGGTTGTCAGCATGGAGAAGGTCACCCTCCTCCTTTGACCTTCACTCTGTATTTCTGTTTTCTATTTGACTCTCTGCAAGAAAACTTTAATTGCTTGAGAATCCCTTATCAATACCAATGATTTTATTCATGATTTCCTGTTAATCCTCAACCAGCTGTCATGTTTACTAACCTGCAGGATGACTAACCCCTTAAATCAGTCAATCTTCCTTGAAGAATTACTCAGGAAGCTCTGTAAAAGTCAATAAGTATATAAAACATGACAAGAAGAAGAAGAGAGTTGGGGAGCATAAGGTAGGGACAATTTAGATCAGACTCAGACCTTCCCTGAGCTGTTCAGGGACAGATGAAATTTGGCTAGATCTAGGATTTTATAGCCTCTAGCACTCAGAGCTGGAAGACTAAGCTTTCTGTGTCAATGTCAATAGGAAGAGGGGAAAACTAGGAAGCACTGTGCGTAGAGCTTCTCGTGGAATTTATTGAAAACAAAAATTCTCTCAAAGTGTGTTTGTGATCTTTTAGGAGAGATTTCCACATTTGAACCTCAGCCCCATAGGACCAGAGCACACAACTGCCCTATGCTTTGGTTTTAATACTCATTGAACAGCATGGAAGAAGGTGAGCAGAATAATTTTGCTGTTTCCTCACCTATTTTCTGTAGTACTTACCACCTTCATGATCAAAACAGCCTCTTTTCAAAATGAAGCTGAGATAGTCTATTCTGTGAGAAAGAGATGGAGAGGCAGGACTACAGTTTCCTGAACCCTTTGATCAGAAGCAATGAGAATTAATTGCTGAAGGGGCAAAAAACACATTCATTTTGTTTCTCCTGTCTGATTTCATTGATTCTTCTCTGCTCTCCTGTGCTGTCAGTGTTTTTCTTAATTTTTTCTTCCATTTTTTTCAGTTCTATAGTCAATAAAGTAGTGAATAAATGAAAGAGGAAGTATGCCAAGATCTCCAGAAGGCAGAATGGAAAAAGGAGGCCTCCCCACCTGTCTGTGTCTGTTGGTCTCTCCATCTAGGGATGCACCAGCATGGGTATCTATCTATATTTTGGCACAAATACAGATGGTGGAAATGAATCATACAGGTACAAGCAGCACTGCACAGATTTGTAGGCAGCAAGAACCACCCCTCCTGGAGCTAGTGTGTATGATCTGTGTGGTAAGTGGCAAAAATGTCCTGTCTTTTGACCCTCTTCCTGATTTTCTTTTCTTAGGCCCTTTCCTTCTCCCTGGGTATGGTCAGTGGCCAGTGGAAGTTTTCCTACCACACAGCATTCAGAGGTGCCCAGGGATGTGCTTCCTATCTTTAGTGAAGAGATTCCTATCTTGTGAGGCCGTCACTGGGAATTCAGGACCAAACCCCAAAAAACCCCCTGTTTTGGTTAAAGACTGGGCTGATCGGTGGCCAAAGCTGCATTAACAGCAAAAATCTGACTATACATCAATAAACTATTTATATTTCTATTTTATTATATGCTATCAATAAATTATAAATATCTGCAGCCATCAGATGAGCTCTCTCTCTGTAGCAGGTGGATGTGTGGCAGCGACCTCCCCTTGAGCAGGGTCAGCTCTCAGGGTTACCCCTCAAAGCTGAGGGATCCCTTGCCTGACACCAGACATGGATGGGTTGGTAAGTGACACTTTATAGTGAACTTATGTGCTCCTATTTGTATCCAGTTCTAACCTAAAGTGTAGTAAATAGTAGAGTATTGCCCTCTAATCCATCTGTACTTAATAAATATTTTACATACTCAGGTTTACTGATTAAAACTAAACTAACTACTAGATCAGATCTGTCTGAGCAACCTCTGAGTCTTCCCCTGTGACTGTCTGTCTTCCTAATTTATTCCTATTTATTTATTCTGCCATCTCTGCCAGGGGAGCACTGTCTTCACCACCACCCCAATCTGCCCCTGGAATCCTATTTTCTCTGCAAGAGTTTCACTTCTGCCTAAAGAGACCGGGGTGAAAGGAAAACATTCAATGCCTTCTTAGTTTCCCACATTTCCAGACCTGCCCCTCCGTTTGTGGCTTCCAGGGCAGTGCTGCTCATCAGGGAAAGTTTGAGTGCTGCAGCTCAGAGATGGGACCTGAATCACCGATGCATTCACCAGAAACATCTGACATCAATCTCCAGCCAACAAGCAGAAGCCTCAAAGGGTAAAAATTGCATCTGAATTAACAAGGGGCTCTCACTAGAGAGAAATCCCCAGTTTTGACGGAATTCTCGTTCTGTGGTGGGGGCCTAAAGTCAGGTTTTCAGTCTACCACTGGTGCTGCTGTGGGCATTTCTGAAGCCCTCTTTGCAATCCAGTCCCCTTTGAAGGTTTGCCAAGAGCACGGGTACCACTGGAAAACATGCCGTGTGTTTAATCACAAAACTGAATTACCGTCAACCTGAAATATGATGAGCAATGCACTGCTTACCAGGCAGAACAAAGAGATATTTATCTTTCTGTCTATCTGCTTAAATCTCTTTGTTGGTGCCACTCAGCTGATTCATTATGCCAAGAGCATACATTGCTACAGCTTGGAGATAAAAATACTCTGCTAAATTAACCCTATGGCCCCTAAAGCAGTGAAAGGAATAAGAAAACCTCTAAATTCCCCACTCTGCTCTAGTGATTGCCTCTTGGGAATGAAAAATGCAAGGTATCTCCTACAGCAAAGAGAACACAGCTGTTTTATTTGGCCATTGAGAGGCCATTTTTGCAGAGAAGAGCACAAGGGCTCTCTGTAGAAACAAAATTAATTGTCCCCATGAAGAAAGCGAGTCACACACGAAGTGCTGGGATCATTTCAAATCCAGTGGGCACTACAGCAAGAAGGTGGTATTAGCTCAACTGATGTTGGAAAAAAACAGAAAACTGCTACAGAGCAGAAAAATGCTCTGTAGTTTTGTGCTAAACAGTTTCCCTTTTTTCCTTTGATTTCAGTTTCACCGTATCTTCTGGTTGCAACTCATCAAAAAATCAGAAATAAAATTAAAAACAAAAATACAGTTGCAAAAAATCGACAGTGTGACTTCTGACTGAAGTGGTTTGAAAGAGTTTTAGTAAGGACATCAGAATCTGGAAGACTTCCTCAAATTCAGGCACTGAATTTCCTGAAGCCAGATCATCACTGGAGGCACAAACACTGCCCATGCCAAGACAAGGAGGTAAACAATCCTTATTAAGGATGTCAACAGAGAATAATGCAGCTCCTCAACACTTAGTTTTCATTACACCCATCCTGAGAGGCAAAACATCAGGAAGTTGCCATGCCCCAGGAGACAAAGCCAACATTTTTCTCAGGAGCACTGAATTACTTTCAGTTTGGGATGTGTCTATGGATGAAGAGTCTCGGGGAAGGGAATATAAAGGACATAGAATTATTTTCTTTCCCACAAAGTGGCTCTTCTCAAAGAGATAAAAGTATAGCATTGAGACTGTTTGCATTCTGAAATTCAGGAAGAAAAGACAGACACAATGCTTGGTTTAGATTGTCATGAAAGGAGCTGCAAAATTCAGCTCTGATCACAATACCCAACAAGACGTGACCACGGATTTTGAGCCAGACTGACACTGGAGTTTGAATCCAGAGATGGATAATAAAGACTTAAGCTGATGATGAGAGATGGGTACCTGGTGCAGTATGAGGCAGATTCCAGACATCATGCTGCTGGCTACAGGAACTGGGATGGTTTAACAATGGGGTATTTCTACTCGAGATCAGAGCCCTGCCTCACTATATCTGTTGTCAAACATTATGAATTCACTTGCAGAGAGTGCAGGCCTTTCACATGCCCTAATCTGCTTCTGTGCTAGAACATCACTTTCTCTTCCTCAGAGTTGCGTGCCCCTCCTTGATGTCAACATAAAAGGAAAAGGATGACAATGATTATTTTATCCTAGCAGCCACAAAATATAATTCTTATGGCTTAATTAAAAAAAAAAGAAACAACAGAAGTGAGTGAAAGGTTAAATAAAGGTTAGTTGATGGAAGATGGGGAGGCATGAGTAGGAAATGAGAGATGAAAGGCTGTGGGGGAAGGCAAGAAGATAAAGACAGCAAAAGGAGGAAGATTTAGAAAGAGAGAGGGGAAAGGCCATCAGCAGTAACTGCTGTTAGAACACAGAATTGTCTTGATGAAATAAGCACCATCAGGAGGTCACCACAACCTGTCTTTTTAAATTGCTCATCACAATTTTACCAGGCAAGCATTACATCAAGGGCCCTGCCCATTTCCCCAGCCTTTTCCCTCAATATCCGCTCAGCCAATGCCTCTGAGACCAGCGCTGGCTAATTTCCTTAAAGACACGCAAGCTGGTAATTCTGGGAAGCACAGATAGTCGGGAATAACAAACACGACCAAAATTAGATTAAAACAACCCGCTGATGAACAAATTACTCACCCAAAATGCGCTTTGGATCGGGCGCGGTGGGGATCCCTATAATCACATCGCCACCGTGTGGCTCCTGCTCCCTCAGCCCCTCCAGCCTCAACACCCCTGCCTCGGCTTTGTCTGTGCTTGGAGAGCAGCTGGCCAGGTTTATCCCACTGCCCCCGAACTGGGAACGGCTTGCCTGGTTTAGTCCGGGCTTTGGGGTCACTAAAAGCAATAGACCCCACGGCTAAGAGTGCCCTGGAGGGCACCCCACACCCCCGAGGCTCCAGCCCCTCCACACCCAGGGGTCTTGGAGACACAGGACTGCCTCACAATAAGTTCCTCAGGCCTTAGTACAGAGCTGAATCGAGATATGAAGACACATGAACAGAGAAGAAGTAGAGTAAAGCCGAAGGAGGCTGGAAAAAACAGCATGTTCACCCTGGGACAGAGAGAGGAGAGTTTGGGGAAGTTGCAGTGTCTCACCCCACCTCAGTTTATCTATAGCTATCAGGATATGCCTCCTCCTCCCCACCCTGGCCTGTAGTGAGCATCTGGAAATTGAAGAAGGAAGAATGGACGTGAGTAACCCTGGAAAGTTTGACTGTAACATCGAAGAGAAGAACAAAAATTCTCCTGATGCTCTCACAGCAATTCAGCACCACTATAGATATTTACCAATCAGATGGTTCAGCCTTATAATAAGTCAGAGTTAACATGATGGAGAGACATTTAAAAAGCAGCAAGGCAGTGGAGGAAGAACTTGCTGCAAGCTGTTTGCTGTGTGCATGTGGACATGGCAGGTGATGAACAGCCACTGGGAGAGCAGCATGCAAGGATTGATAAAATAGTCTGGGATGTTTGCAAAGAGATAAGTCAGGAGTGAGAGACTAGCTGATGATCAGACAAGAAAGGCCTTCTCCATATCAGTAATCTGAGCTTTCACTGATAGAAAGGTGCAGCACTGCCATTAGAAGGGACTTAAACTTCTACTCCTCCATTATTCACCATCTCTTTGATTATCACCATGTGGCAATCACTGGGTACAGGGGCACAGGACAACCAAGGTCTCATCTCTCACTGGGTGGGTCTCTAAGCATATTTCCCCTGTTGTGAATGGAGCAGAAGTTTGTTGTGTTCCATCATTTATTTCTTTAGGCCACCTTATACTTCCCCCTCTGAAACACAACAGCAACAATTTCCCAGGCCCATCTGGAGTGGTAATTTTTTCTTACGCTGATCTCTCTTTTCCAGGCAACTTTTGCTTCTTGCAGTTATGCACCTGATAAGTGAGCATTTAGCATCAGCTGCTGTTAGGAAGGAGACAGAAGCCAAACAGTTTCTAGCCAGCCCATGGCTCTGCAGGTGGACAAAGTTTCAAGTAGAGATTATGGAAGCCTGAGATGAAGATAGATGTTTCTGAATCCATCAGGGAGACACACTGCCATCTGCCTGCTCCCTTTAAAACTGCTTTTTCAGTGCAGCTCTGCTAAAAGCAAGAGGGACATTGATCCTCCAGCAGAGCCCCGTGTATAACCATAACCCCCTGGATCACTCTGGGCTGAAACCTTCAAGGACAGGCCTACAGGGACACCCCCAGAATGGCCATGTTCTTGTCCTGTCTTGCAGCCTTCAGCACCATTAAAATACAATCTCCCCACCATTTCCCAGCAAGCAGGTTACTGCAATTCTCAGAAAAACCTCACAGTAATGTCTATCCCTTTACTACTGTAGCACTTTCCAGGATTCCTGCCTTCCATTTAGTTTGTATCCCAGCTAAAACATGCTCAGGTGCTTTGCTGTGTACAGCTTTACCCCTTGTTTTCATAAGCAATTTTCAAGTGCTATAGCATTCACCAGATTTGATTCTTAGCTTTCCAAAAACCCCTGCACCGCTCAAATGCACCAAGCCCAGGGCCACAGATATGTTAACTGTGACAAAGAAAAATGTCCTGGTGCAATCCTGAAAAAGAATTCATTGCTTTTTCAAGCATGGTGAATTTATCTCAAGGAACCAGAGCTGTTTCTCACATCTCCTGACCCACACTTCCCAAAAGACACAACCTGCTCATTTGTATGCAGCTACCACAGCAGTCTGCTCCAAAAGCCTGGAGCTTCTCATGCCCTGAACCACAGGACAAGGAGAAAACTAGAATACATTCTTGGTCACTCAGAACTGCAGAAATCACCCAAAAAAACACAGTTCAGGTTGACTCCGGGTAGGTGATGTTCTATTTGATTTTGCAGTATCAGCACCATTTCCTAAACTCCAGCTCCAGTACCTTTAAAAAAACCCCAAAACAGCTGGAAATAGACAACGTCTTTTCCTAAAATCACTTTACCATTCACAACCAAACAATGTTGCTGTTATTTACATCCTTTTCTCCCTTTCCAGGGAAGAAACAACAAATTGGGAAGGGCAATAATTATTTGTCACTGGCTGGAGAAATTCCTCATTTCTCCCATTGTACCAAGCTCCAAGACAACCAGTGCCCCCTGAATACTCAAAATAAGGGTCCAGCCTGGCTCCCTGGGCACCCAGGGCACCATCTCCCACAGGGCTGGGGGCATTCCCAGAATCAGAACTGGTGTAGGAAACTCCTGCACTGCTGCCCCTTTCCTATGCATTGCTCTTGGGGACCAGGGGATGAGGGAGTACCAAGGGAGAGTGAGGTTCAGCAGGATCATTCTGTCCAGCAGCACAGCACAGAAAGGAAAGTCAGAAAGAATAGGAAGAAAAAAGCTTACTTGATTTCAGCAGAGCCGCCAGAGCCCCAATGGCTGCCCTGGGGAAAGAAGAGAGATGGAGAAATAATGTCAATTTCTTCAATAATTTTTGTAACCTTCATCTTCACAGTCTTCTGGGCCAGGCTTCCCAGATGGTCTAAAGTGACAGCTTATGATGGACTTTGACAGAACTGCAATGTTTTACACCAACAGAGGATCCAGCCTCTGCAGCTGACTCAGTTATTCTAAAAGACTATGAGCCCTCTAGCTTTACTGTTACACTGATTTGTAGTGACCATTAAAATTTAAAGCAACACCCACAAAGTGTTCTAACAAGGTTTTTAAACTGCTGCCCCAGAGCTTTTTCTTTGTACCAGAGACTCAGCACATGCTCACTGCAGACACAAGTGCTTCTATCTGATCAGCAGATAACTTCCATATCAACCTGGGCCATCAATGTCAATATTTCCAGCAAAATCCCACTCCTTTTTCTATTTTTCCAAAACAAGCTTCACCCGTATCCTCCCTCCCAGCTTTAACAGAAAACAAAATTGAATTTCTTTTAATTGAAACCACGTCTTGCATTGCAGGGGTGCGTGGAGGGCCCCACTCAGAGGAGGGCTGGTAGGAAAGGTGTTACAGCTCTGCAGTTAAGACTGCTTGCAGTGAGTAAAGGCAGGGACAGGCACATTCCTGAGGACTTTCTGTGTCATTTCAGTGTGCAGGTAAGCAAGTGAGCCTGCCTGAGCCAGCACAGCTCTAGTTTGGCTGGGAGCTGGTCACTAACATTTGCAGCTTGAGAAGCTGAACTGAGACATCATTGCTCCCCAACTTCTGGAGGCAAGTTCCTTCCTCATGTGGTAGAGTCTCCATCCCACTTGCCTCACAGAAGACTTCCTTTTCCAGTCAAGTTCTGCTGGAAGAAAACCCCTGTTCTAACATGGCTTAGTGCTGTGAACTTTCCAGTGCCCCAAACTGATGAAATAAATACTGCTACAACAACCTCCATGTGCAAGGATTCCTTAAAATCTAATCTCTTTACAAACCAATCTCCAAATAAAATGGCATTAAATTCCATACTGAGCCAATTATCATCCTGCAGCAAATAAATATTTTTTGTCACCAAGTTCCTGTTCATTGTGTGTCCTGACAGCAGCTGAGACTAAGATTCAAGAGCTGGTCCTGATACTGGGTCAACATCTCTATCTAAAGTCATTCTTTCATAATCAATCTGCCAGAGTTCAACAACAGCTTACAAACTGCAAAGAAAACAGACTCAAATACAGATAGACCAGGAAATCAGCAGCTAAAAATCTCACCAGTGGAAGCAGAGTCATGCTTTCATTACTTCTTTAGCTCCAACTGAACAGCAATCATTCAGATCGTGGAGGAGTAATGTCATCCCCCAGCTATTCAGCCTGCTCAGAAAAGGAACACTCTATCACCACTCATCACCCAGTCTCTCCCCAGGTTTAAAGTCTGGAACAAAGTAAACAACTCTAAGCAAGTTAAAATTCCACCCAGAGCATCTCCCAGAGCTCACACTCCAGTATGTGTCTTTAAAAAGAGACTGCTCTGCATACCTATATTTTACAGGCCTAAAGTGATGTCTCAATCACCTGCCAGAGCAGCAGAGCCATGAAGGAATGACCAGAGTATCCCTGGCTCCAAGCAGAAGAGTTCTCAGAATTTCCTCGAGGCATCTGTTTTATGTTGTGTCTGCTTACGAGCATTGCTAAGAGTTTCAGCAGAGCTACACCACTGCCAGCAAGCCTCCCATCAGAGAGCAAACCAGCAAATCTGCATCTTCCAATACCTTTGGGGGGGTGGGGGGGTCTGTGAACCAGACAACTCCATTCATCCTCAAAGGATCCCTGAACTTGCAGAGCATGTTCTCAGCCTAATCTCCAGTTCCAGCTGTCTAGGCAGGGCCTATGTGCAGCCCCAGTAAACTGACTCCAATAATACAAATTGCTTTAGAACAGATTGTGAGAGGAAAAAAACCCACAAAACATAAAAGATATGAGGATAAACAGCAAAACAGGCAAAATAAGTTTAAGGGATAAAACAGACTTACCAAGAGTAGATCAAGCCAGCCTAACTTGCTATCTTTCTTTGGTAAGAAAACCAACCTCTTCTATGCAAGGGATGTGTGGTAGATCTAATTTATCTATACTTCAATATAGTATTTGATACAGTGCCACACTGAAAATTATTCTCCAGCCAAGCTGGAGAACATGGGGATTAGTGTAAGAATTACCATGTGGGAAAGGAATTGGTTAAAGACTCAATGACAGGAGTTGTGCTGGAAGAGGAGTTATTAGTCTAGAGGGAACTTAAGTGTGGAAGTCCTCAAGGATCTTTTCAGACTGATCTTATTTTGGCTTTTCATTAAATGACCTTGGCACAAAAAGTCAGAGTATACTAACAAAATCTGCTGAGCATGTGAAGTCAGGAACTGCTGCCAATAGGAGGGAGTTCAGAATATCTTTCAGGAGTAACAAGATGTTCTTGAGTTCTGAAGGAATAGAAATGTGATGAAATGTAATAGTCAAAGTACAAGGTTAAGCATTTAGGGTTTAATAGGGATTACTGTTATGAACAGGGGGCTCATAATTTGAAAATGAGTAGAAGGACACCCTGGATATATGAGCCCGTTAAGGGATAAGGACAAGCATAACCAGCAGGGTGACAACCATGAAAAAGATCAGGTCACAGAAAACCACTGCCAGTGGAGAAGGGAGCATGGATGTTCTCACAGAAGGCTTCACCTGAACAGCTGTGTGCCGAACTCAGAAGGAACCACACAGCAACGTGCCAAGGAAATCATTATGGCAGCAGAGACATAAGTCATTAGGAGTCTTAAAGATCACAGTTTAGTCACCTTAACAAAATGAGAGCCAAGAGACAAATGGATTGTTCCCCTCAGACACACTGGGTGACAGAAGTAAACACTGAGGAAGGCAGAGAGATACTTAGGCTGAGGAAAAAATTTGGCACTAGGTCAAATGGATATAAAATGGCCATGAATAAATTTAGCTGGAATTGAAAGGATGGGGTTTAAGCACTGGAAAATGAAGGCATGAAACATCCTCTTGGCAGCAATGGGACAAACAACCTAATGACTTTAAAAAGGCAGCCTGGAGTGTTGATAATGGGACTGCCAAGCCCAGTTGCCAATGAGGAAAAGGTCTGAGAAAAGTGACCCAGGAACGACTGTACCCCTATAGCCTTACATTTTAAGCATAGATATAATGGGAATGAAATGAGAAACATGTATTCTAAGTGCAGAGTTAATCAGCCAGCCCAGAAAAGAGCAGCTGCAAATGTTTAAGATGGAAGTCCAAAGAGTCCAGTGTCCTGTGGCAACAGTGCCAAGGAAAGCATGCAAGGCCACAGCAGATACACAGTGCTAGGACTTGCAGAACAGATTCAAACTCCAGCAGCTTTCAGTCCAGACATCTCACAAACTAGCAAAGGTGCCTTTGGGAGGAGTTTCAGCTCTTAGCTGATTTTACTTCCATATGTTTGCCTGAGAACTTTTGAACTTGTGTAAAATCTTAGCATTCATAATTATCCTGGAAAAGGACTTCACACCTACATTGTGTAAAGAGTCAACTACCTGCATTTGTTTCAAGTTTGGACTTTCAATCAGCATTGCAATTTGCACATTAAGTCAGGTGTTAGCTACCCCAAGAATATTACCTATCTTTGATGCTGAACAAAATCAAACACAGAAAACACCTAATGGGAAACAATAAATCATAAAAGAGGAATAGAAGCAGAATAGGCTTTCACTGAAAGCAGCAGCAAGGCCATTGAAGCATCACTGGGACTATAGCAAGCCAGGTAAATGGTGTTTGTGATAATACCAGCACCTCTCAGCACCCTATGGCAAACCAACAGCATCTTTGCTGGCATCAGGAGATATAATGAGATGAGTCAGCCTGGGACAGGAAGACAGAGAGAGGAGTTAATAAATTGTCCACAAGAGCAAGGACAGGGAGGGAGGAAGATGAGAACAGGAGGAAAAGTTTAAGAGCACAAGAAAGATGACTTGATGAGCCATATGCCAGATCAGAGAATGTGATAGTGTGCCCAGAGCAAATATCTGCATCTGCCTCAAGAAGAAATGGAGGGGAGATGGGGGAAGGGGAGGGGGAAAGGGATTAAATCATTACAAAAACTTGCCAAATCTGTCCAGATGTCTTCCTCTGATTTTTTGTTTTCTGTGGTAATACATTAGCAAAATCTTAGCTGTTTTGTCAAGTCCAGTGTGTCCCAAAGGAGACTCATTTATATACTAACAAAAAAAAAATGTATGAGTAAAGTTGCACTGTCTCATAAAGCATAATAATAAATGCTGCTTCATAATCAGAAAACATTAAAAACTCCCTGTAGTAGCAGTGGAGACAGCCACTCTGAAGAATGGAAAACTTTGAAGTGTTTCCAAGTCAGCAGCTTGGATATCTGGGCAAGAGTACAACTAGCAGACAGATAGACAAATGCAGCTTCCAGATCCTGTGCTTAGGAACCAGGAGCAACAACAAAGAAAAACTCCATGTCCCAAGCCAAGGCACAATTGGATTAGCCAGTAAAACCAGGCTGTTAAAGAGCCTGGACAAAGGAGCCCTGTGCCTAGGTCACCCTTTCAGATCTGAGCTGCCAGGATATTATTTCTGGAAATCACTGCAGGCAGAGGAGCCTGAAAACCGAGATATCTTCTATTTTCTTCTGCACTCCAATCTCAGCTCACAGCACAAGGCACTGTCATGGACAATCCCGTGCCTGTTTCTGTCCCTTGAAGAAAACAGAAGGACTTCTGAAAATGCAAAACCCTACTCCAGAAGATATACAGGGTTGTCTGCATGGAAAGATTTTAAGACTGACAGAACACATTGATGGTGCACAACCACCCAGGACTAGCCTGGAACTATGGACAGGGGACAGCAGAGAAGCCAAAGACTGAACAAAGAAATGAACCAAAAGGGCTCTGCAGATCAGCCCCCAAGTAACTTAACCATTTCACAATTTCTGTGAAATTGTGCCTTCTACACTCTAAAACACAGAACACCCTCTTAGAATTATTGGATGAGAGCTAATGACTTGGTGCTTTGTTATAAACCTCTTCAACCTGATGCCTAATTCCTTACAGCAATTGCACCTGGATGATAAAGACATAAAGCACTACTTTTATAGAAATGTGAGAAAAGGCTCTGCCCTGAAAGAACCCACGTTGCTCAACTCCTCCTGCCCTTCATCCTGCTATTTCTCATATACTCACTTACTGCTGTCATGTTTCTTTATACCACAAACAGTGTGGGGAAGGGACCCTGCATACGTATTTTTACAGCACCTGGCACAATGGATCCCTGACTCAGCTCAAAACCCCTAAGCTTCCACAGCCCCTCTCTCCAGACAGAATTAAGTGTCCTCAAGTGTACACATAACGTAGCTGCATTTTGCCTCAAACCCCTGGGACTTGTACTTAACTACTGGAATTTATACAGTCACAGGACCACGCACTGTAGAGGTGATTTCACATTTGACAGCTGAGAGATATTCAGAAACAACTCTCAGGCACCACAGCAATAGGTGCTTTATAAATCCAACCAGAAGGTAGATCTCATCTGAGGCAGATGCCTTGAAAGTCATTTCCCTCATGGCCCAGAAATACAGATCTGAAATACTCAGGCACTTGTGCAGTGATTTGTTTTAAAGACTTAAAACCAGCAGCTTCACAAGTCTTGGAAATATGGGTGGGGAAAAGCTGCTTATGCTGCTGGAATTGTCATTGCAGTGCTAGTCTAGGACTTATGCAAAAACACCCATCATCTTGTCCTCTTTAATTCCACCTCGTTAGCAAGGCATTAAAACTTACACTGAAGGGAAAGTTTGCTTACAGTCCTCAATGTCCCACACACTGCCAACAGGTGGAGTTTGGAGATCCAGCTGTTGTGTACAGGTGTGTTGAAAGATGAAGGGAAAAGACCCACACATTCCTTTTCTAATAGATACATCATTCCAGTGGCCAGTGTGCCACAGTTCCCAGATTGAGCTCAAAGCCCTCAATGCAGCCTCTTCCAAACATCTCTGCCAGCTCTGGAGCCTGTCAGTTCAAAATCAGTGAAAAGGTACAGCCTTCCAGCCTCTTTCATCTCTGCCTCCCAGAAAGAAGAGTGACTCCAGGCTTATCCCCCAGGCATCCTTACAAGTATCCTACTTTTTCTTGTGTACAAATACAGAAGTGGAGACAGCTGTATCCCAAAAGTCAAGCTATTCTTTACAGCTCTAAATTAAATTGGCTTCAAAGTAGTAACAAGGAAGACCAAGGCACATGAAATACGCTTAAAACCTTGCCAAAAGAATGGCCAGGCATTTCTCACAGTGCAGTGCAGAGCTGGCACTGCCCCCAGGCAGAAGCCATACCTCAGATTATGTCAGCTCCCTCTCCAGGGTCAGATGTCACCAGCATGGCTGGGGCAGGCTGTGACAGCTTGTCATTCACATCAAGATAAAGGGACTGGAAGGTTCACAATCAGACAGAATTCTTAACAAATTCATCACCCGGGCCGTTCCAGCCTGACGGTGTGAGAACCCAGCTCTGCCACCCCAGGGACACGTGTGAGGGGACTGGGAAAGGGCTCAATACTATCCTTGATTGATTGGTTAAGAGGAGTGATAAGGGCACTCATCGAGGCCACATCTGCTAACAAGCACCAGCAGAGCCCTATAGTATAGCCCATACACAGTTAAAGTGTGTCAGGGAATGTGGTTAAATCCCCCTCCTTCCCCCAGGCAGCTGTCTTCCACTCCCAATCCAGTTACTACTCAGTTCAAAAGAGCCTGGTGTTCTCTTGGCTCACTCCTTAGCTGTCATTTTATTTGTAGCTCATCCATTCCCAGCAGCTTTTGCTCTGGAAACCACAGGGATTGACATGAAGGCTCTGCTGACAGGAGCATGTGTGCTCCACACGTGGGGGAAGACACCCAGCCCCATTTTTCTTACTTCTCATTCAGCTTTAAACTTTCCTGAGTGCTGTGTACATCCAGAGTAAGGGCAGGGAGAAAGGCACAATCTGTGCACCCTGCTTAGGGCATGATGAAGTCAAATGACACTTTTGGTGACGTACCCAGAAACCCTGGGCTCAAATCTGAGCAGAACAACTGGGACTTCTTTCATTAAGAGAAATCGAACTGCAGGTGCTTTGCTACCCAGGGAGTCTCTGATGGTGAATGATTCAGGGAGAGTTTGGGGGTACCCAGGAGTTTATGCTGCCAGAAAATAAGGCTGCACACACACCGTATTGCTGTCAAACCGCTGCAAGATTTTCATTTTATGAATGTTCTCAATTACTGGCAGTGAGCTATCCAAGGGCAGCTCTTGTTGCTGACAGTCCAGGTAGAGAAGTATCTCACATATCACTGCTTGTGCCCAGAGCTATTTGAGAGCATAAAAGGGAGGCTGGTTTCAATGCAATCAAGGCTAAGAGCTGTAGCTCTTCCTGACTGCTGGTTAGTACAAACCATCTCTAAGGCAGCAGTAATCTCAGGGTACAACATCTTTAAAAAGCACTTTGTAGTGAAAGGTTCCCTTGAGCTGTGTTCTAAATAGTCACCTTTCCTGCATGGAGCTAGGCTGCTGTGATGGATGGAAAACCTGAGTTCTCATTTCAGCTTTTCCTGTGGTTTCCAGAATTTTGAGGTCTGTTTTGTTTGAGGGTTTTGGTTTGTTGGTCTTTTTAACCAAAGAAATAAACATCTTTCAGAGAAGCTAATTTAAAGAATGTGTACAACATAAGAGACTTCAAAAGGACATGAATTATGAAGCTGAAGGACTGAGAAAGCATCATCTTCCTTGATCTCTTCCTAGAAAGAAGGCTGACTTGTACAGAAGCCTTTTCTTTAAGCAAAAGTCAGATGTTTCAGAATAAAAGAAGGAATTACTTATATTGAACACAAGACAAAAAACTCTGCTCTTTTTAATCTAATGGTATCTTTTCCATATTACAAGGTCCTAGAAACAGATCCATCAGTTTGAGTTTATATTGCACTTCACTCCCCCTCTGGTCCTATTCAGATGAAGCACATCCATAAAGTCCAGCCAAAGGAAACTCAAAGTTTAAAATCTCTAGGGAAGAGGGCTGGATTGCAGAGGGTTTTTTGAATGTGCCAGAGCAAGAAGCTGCTAAATGCAGCAGGTGCAAGTGCAAAAAGATACCTATGAAATTAATCTTCTTGCATGCAACGCATTTATCAATCCCCATGTGCTTCCCAAGGAGGTATCACTTCCCCTGTTATGCACACAGGTCAGGCTGTTTCTATCCATTACTCCTACCAAATACCAAAGGATGGTGGGCAGAGTTAGACCTGCCTGAAAAGCTCACACACAAGTGGAATTTCAACTAAATATACAGAAGAAAATGTGCAGAATAGTTCACCAAACCTTTCCTGTTTTCCAACTATTCCCACTTTTCAGCCTTTCTAGTGATTGTGGTCCCCAAGTACATCCACACAGCCCTCCAGCACTAAACGTAGTGTGAATTGGGCACTTTACAGTTTGTTGGTCCCAACTGATGCTGCCAAACAGGAACATGCTTGGAAATACAAGGATATTCATTTGTATGCCACACGTGCACACAATACTGAGCTTAATTGGCACTATTAAATCAGCCTCAAATTGAGAACAACGCATAAACATGCTCGAGAATCACAAAGTAGCATTCTCTTACAGATGCACAATAGGCATCTTGACCTGAATTTAAAAGGCATTTTTATGTCTAAACATGCAGGTAGCACTCAGCAGGATTTTTCAAAGCTCCTTTGTATACGAAGGTCAGAACTACCTTTTAACTGAACAGGTTAATCCATTAACCTGCTGAGAGGCTTTCTTCTATGGTTACATTCCCTTTCATCTTCACACATTTAAATATCTCTGAAAATCTGGACATTCATTAAAAAAAAAAATCGAGTCTCACCTAAGTTCCTTCAGTCAGTGCCAATAGCCAGTTTTAAGAAATTTTTCAGAATTTTTTCAAATGTGCCTTTTGTGCTAGAAAAAAATGCCCATTTTACACACCATGTATGCCAAAACAGTGCAAAACACACATGGAATGCTGCTAGAAATGCATAATACTGACTAGTTTTGCCACAGGTAAGGATGAAATTTTAGGGGGAAAAAAAATGCTGCAAATGCAGAGCAGGGAGAAAGCTTATTAATTTGCCTGGGATTTTCAATAAGGATTTAGCAGATAAAGCCATCCTGCTCTTCACCTCTCTCTGCCATTCTGTGATTTGTCTTGCTGGATAGTGAGGGCAGAGGGTGGGGATACTGCTGGATTGTGCAATATATCCAGAGATACATCTGCAGGAAAAGGAGCCAAGGTGTGGACAGCAGGAGGCTTTCCCACTGCCCTGCAGCAGCTTTTTGGACATAAAACGGCCAGGCTGTGATAGGAGAGGCAGCAGAGTCGCCTGAGGACTGGTCAGGCACACACAAAACAGGACAGAGGCTGCAAATGAGGATGCATCTTCTGCAGAAACTGTCCCTGCAAGCAGGCTGAGCAACCACCCCCAACAGCAGCACCCCAATGCCTGCTGTGCCCCTGTCCTTGTCCTGTCCTCGTCCCCACAGCTCTGCAGGACAGAAGTAGGGCATCTGACTGCAGGGAAGGCAACCTGCAGGCTGCAGGTCAGAGATGAGGCTCTCTGCAAACACAGCACCTCGAGATTTGCAGCATTTCAAAGAGCAGCCTGTATAAGACAGCAGTGGGAAGGGCACAGGTGGGGTCCTGAGAAAGAATGAGATGTTTGTTTATTCATTCCACCAGAAGGCACAAGAGTCAGAGGAATAGGTTTAACTGCTAGATCACCCATGTTGCCTTCCATGCAGCACTTTGCCCAGCTGCTGCCTGAGGTTCAACATGCAGGAAGAGACTTTGACTCAGACTTCGAGAGGATGGGCAGGAAGACTGCCAGGGGCAGCCAAGGGGATGTGAGAGCAGGCAGTTCACACCAGCCTCAACTGCAAGACAGGTCACTACAGCACCGTGGAGCACATCAGGCTGGTGGTAAGGCAGCATCTGGCTGCTGTGGCTGATCCAGCCTAACCCTAACCCTGATCTAGCCACCCACAGACTAATGAATTTGTTCAGTTGCACATGTCTAACTCCTTACTAAGCAATAATCTGGTCACATCTTAATGCTGGTGCCTGCCCTTCACAACATTTAGCTAGAATGTTTAAAAGAAAGATAAAGTTAGTAAATGTTAAAATGCAGCACATACTGGGTCAAATTCTCTTGATATTTGAAAAGCTTCAATGTCACACTGGCATTACTGCAGGGGCTTTTTGAAGCAGCAATTTTTAGGAAGTAACAGAAGTTAGGGGTTAGGTTTATTTTTTCTTCCCTTCCTTTCAATTGGAAATCTTCCATTTGATATAACCCAGCCAAACTCTGGGATCTGAAAACAGACCATATCAAAGCCAAGGCTTGTAGAACTTAAGGTGTAGATATAATAATGAAGCAACAGGGATAAAGAATTAATATTCATAGGAAAAAAATCTGAGCATTATTGGGGTGGTTCTTCCTCATGCCTTTTTTCCTACATAGTAAAATCTGGAAGGTGGTTAAAACTGGAACGACCACAAATTTTTAAGGGCAATTTTCAATAATGAAAAACAAGGAGGAAGTTAAGCTTTTGACTAGACAGTGACAGCTGTTGTGCCATTGCAGCATATGCCCTATGGTCCACACAAAGCCCGAGCTGGATCCCTTTAACACAGGAAAGAAACTCATGGATTTGGTGTGCTGAAGTTATAGGATGATTCTCTCTTTTCTATGCTGCAATAATCTGGCTTTAACTGTCTCAAAGCCATGACCTTTCCAAGGTTTCCTCTTCAGGGGGAGTTTCCATTCCCATCCCCAGAGCTGCAGCTATCCATGTTGGGAATCAGCTGCCCTGTTCTTCCTCACCAGCCACTTCCTCAAGTCTTCAGGTTCTCCCCTCCACATTCCAAGCCCTGCCTCCAGACACCTCCCACAGCAACTCAGCTCTGGGTTTATTTACAGATTTTATTGCATTGCTGCAATTCCTGCAGATAAAGAGGCCGAGAAGAGCCATGCCAGCACTAGTGAGCCAGAGCCCTGTGCTGAATCTGTGCCACTGCTGTTACAAGACCTTCTCTCCCTAAAAAATTCATTTCACCTTCATTGGCAAACACTATATTATTTACTTTATCTCTTTCATTCTCTGTAATAATTGTTCCATAACCATTCAAAAGAGTCTGAAAGACTGAAGGCTTGGGAGCTCTCTCTCACCCACTGGAAGTGAGTCTCTTGTGCTGCCTCTGTATCTCTAAATCCAGTTACCCTGCTGCTGCCACAGCTGGTGAGGCTCCAACAGTGCTATCAGGACAGGGAACTCTGCAGCAGAAGGGCTGTTGCTAAGGCTTTGACACTGTCATATAACTGCTCAGGGCAGGTCTAATCACTGCTGTGCTTTAAAACCACTGATAGTTCTAGAGACTGGCTTACACTCTACCTGCCAGCATTGCCAGCTTTGATGGAGCTGGGAAAAAACCTCAGCAACCATAGGAAATTCTTGGGGCTGATTCCCTTGCAGGGACAGCATCATGCAAATTGTTTCTGCAGAAGTTCTGCATTGACACCTACTTTTATGGGTTTTTTTCCAAATTTCCCTTTTCTATCTTTGGACTGAAAGCTTTTGTGGGGAGGATTTCACAGCTGCTTTCTACCCTCTTCATAAGGCAAGAGGCTTCTGGGTGGGAGGAGAAATGGCAATAAATCAAGTGAAAGGCAAAGAAGAGGAGGCTCCTGGGCTTTCACATGTGCTGACACATAAGTGAGTGCCCTCAGCTTTATCTGCTCACTCTCTGGCCTCTATCAGGATTCACGTCATTACACAACTCCGTGATTTCCGAGGGGGAATTCTTGCTTTGTCTCCTGGACACAGGAAAGCCAATGTAGGCAAACAGGCAGGGTGGGCACTCAGTCATCATCTCTACGTGCACATTCAGATAGGCTTTGTTTGGAAATCCCTTCTCCCTTGTCCCCATCCCCCAGGGCTGCCTGGCTGAGGTTTTCTGAAGGCTTTGGCACTTCACAGCCACCTCAAACATGATTATAAGGTCACATAACCATGTTGCTCAACCCTCTCCTCACTGCACCAGCTCCACATTCACTCCACAGCCCACTTCAGCCACATCCCACCTGAACATAAAACCTTTCACAAACTCACTGCCGTTCTTCTCTCCCCTTTCTCATTCCCCCATCTGTGTTCTCACTGAATGCCTCAGGCAGAGCTGAGTGAACCCTCACTACCCTTAGTAAGGCATGAGAAAGGCATGGGTTTAAGTGCATTAAGCATATGAAAAGTCTGATCTCAGATGAGTTGCCCACAGCAACACACAACATCTCAGGTTAACACCTCAGACACCAGAGATCCTTTGTCTCCTAACATTAGACTTTTTGCCATCTTTACTCTTTACTCCACCATCACTGGTGAAAGATCTCCCTGCACCTCCAGATCAGGAGCCTGCATGCTCCACATCTCACAGATAACCCACCAACTTCCACAAGTCATCCCAACCCTTCCTTTCTTCCCAAATTAGGAAATATTTTATAATCCTTCTAGCTGTGTTCTCATTTAAAAAAAAAATTTAATAATACCACTCCAGTTTTGACATGCTACTTACAAAATGCTCAGCCTAACCGGTTCACACAAGTCTTGACCTAACCTCCTATGAGGGACTATCATATTCAGCTGAAAGACAGCATTATCAACATCAACAATTCATCCAACCCTGGGAAACACTCTGAGATGCAAGTGATGGATGAAAACGAGTCATACCTCCCATTTGGATGGGAGTGACAGCAGAGTGACAGTTGCCATGGTTACATGGGATATACACCCCAGAGAGGTCCTAGGAGGCAGTGGGATTGCAGTGAGGCACCCAGGTGTTGGTTTTAATCCAGTTAGAACAAAGACCAACACAGAGACAGACTGGATAACATGTCCTAAGAAGCTTGGGTAGCCAACACTGGAGGCCTTGCTGCAAGCCTGAGCATTTGTTAGGAGAAGGAGGAAGATTAAAGCTCAGGCAGAGGGAATCTCCTGCCCAACAAACCCAGAGTTGCCTGCAGTATGAACATCTCCAAAGCCATCACATGAGGCCAGCCATGAACTGCATCTGCCACAGCCACCGGCTGTGAAAAGCCAAGGACTTGAGAACAGCAGGGACTTGCCCTCACAGCATCTTTCCAAACATAGCACCCTAGCTCACCGATAATGAAATTATGGGCAGGCAAAGAAAAGCCTTCAGCTGAAAGCACTTTTTCTCTTTCAAGCTCTTACCTGAAATAGATGTGAGACATAAGCTAGACCTAAAAGAAAAAGGCAAATATCTCTTTCAAAATAACAGTCTCACTAAGTTGCTCCATTTATAAATCAGTTCCTCCCTTTCCATGACATATAAACTTAAGCTCAGAAGTTAATTTCTCTCCATATAATGCTTATTCACCAATTTTTAATGCCTCAGAGGTGGGTGCATCTGTGGTGAAACATGCCATTCCAAAGGCTACCAAGAGATGGCACCAGGATTTCTATATGCCACGTGTTCTTCCAGACCTCTGGAACAACCTTGGGAGATGCTCTTCCTCTCTGCCTCATCAATTCCTCATCTATTTTCAAATCTCGCCTGAAAACATCTTTTTCCCTTGCCTCTACCTCTTAATTTTTCAATTTCTCTCATCTACTGCTATTAACAATACGATGCCAGCAAAGTATAATTCTGAAATACAACTCCATTTGATCTGCAAAGCAGCACTGATATACCACCAGTCTGAAATGAGATTTTGTATCTGATTATTGATATTAGAACAGGTAATTCTTTGAGAGAAGCCACATAGACCGTAAAAATAATGAAAGAGAAGGAACTGCACGAAACTGGGACACCTCTGGCTCCAAGATAATTTCTTCTATTACAATGGCTCATTGCAAAAAATTTGCACAGTGGGGTTTATTTACTTATCTTAGTGATGCAATCATCCCTGCTTCATGTTATCTGAGATTTTGGTCAAGCTGAAGAGACACTTTATAGAAAGGAAAATTTTCAAGACAACACTCTCTCCTTTGTTGTTGGCATCGTCTCATTCAGAATGGTATTTTCCAGTTTTATTTAACAGGACTTCTAGGATAAATGCCATGTAGATCAAGGCCAGATGGGAAGCAAGTCATTTAGCTGTGATACAGCTCCACAGAAATGTTTTTCTCCCTTCCCGTGAATTTTCTACAGGAATCAAGTGAACCAAATAGTGTCTGTTTATTCTCAAAAATGTTAAGCATTGATTAATTCTGACCACATTCCAATAGAATCATGTGTTACTTTCCAATTAAATATCCAGACTGCTCAACATGATTAATGACAAAACACAGACTAACAAGAGGAATTAAGAATGATTTGCTTTTGATCTTCTATCAGGAACCACTGCCAAATAAACAAAGGCACAAAGCTGAACCCATCACAACAGCTTCCCTATCAGGTTGAAGAAGAACTAATCACCATGTCAGTGCCTTGAGTTTCTGCTCTTTCTCAAAATACAGTCTGGCAGTGGCCAGATATGCCACTGACATATTCTTCTGCTCAAGAAGAGAGCAGCTGGAAGTTTAGACCAACCCAGGAGGTGGAACTGAAGTAAATGTTTATGGTGTTCTACCAGCAAGACATTATCCAGGATTAAGGGTAGGGAAAAAAACCTGCCTGCCAGCACTGGGGTCTAGGGCATGTTTGCAGTTGGATCACTTCCACATGCCTCTCCATCATTCTCAGAAGAAGAGATAAGTCCAGTGTGCAGGTCCAGTACCCAGCACATCATCCCCAGTACACATCTCCTCTCTCTTTGTCTAAACCAGACATAGCCCACTGCTGTTCTGGTTTCTTCTGTCAGTGTTAAGGTCAGGAGAGCACATTCACAAGCATTTCTTGATGTGGCACTTTGGTCACTTTTCAACACTGTGGGCTCAACACTTTAACTTTGAACTGAAAGCATCAGTTTCAAGATGAGAAAACAGAATCTCAGTTGTATGCAAACAAAACAGGTTTTATAAGAAACCAGAGTAATACATATATATATATGACCCTATACTTAAAGCCTAATTTGAAGCTATGTACAGCCTCTTAACTTATATCTTCAGCATTTCCAGGGTCTTCATATTCTCCTTGTCAACTTGACACAGTATCTGATCAAATATGGCTTTTAGCTTTGGATGTGCTCTCTTGTTCACCTTGGCATTTCTCTTTCCACTTGCATGAGCTCTGCTCCTGTAGTCAGTAAAAATCTCCTCAGCCCCCACTATGACAGAAGTCTGGGATACAGGAATCACTTCATGGCCATGGCAACTGTGCCATCAATATTCTGGCATGTTTCAGGCTCATGAATCCCTCCCCACCTGAAATCACCCCTGAGCACTTATCAGCAAAGACACCTGTGGTGTTCTCACTCCTCTTGGGTTTTGAGTCCTGGCACCAGATGGATCTGACTCCACTTTACAAATCTCTTTCAGCAATCTTCTACCTGACTCAGCTTTAAATGCCCATCATGCCACTTTCAGGTTGCCCACTGCAGACCCATCCTCCACTGCATAGAGAGAAATAAATATTTTCAACACCCCAAGTTT
Source organism: Nicator chloris (assembly GCA_013400495.1). Taxonomy (NCBI): domain Eukaryota; kingdom Metazoa; phylum Chordata; class Aves; order Passeriformes; family Pycnonotidae; genus Nicator; species Nicator chloris. The sequence continues at coordinate 287,834 of WAAE01002049.1, forward strand.
CTAGAGGTAAACATTTACCACAGGTGAAGAGAACTTGCTTCTTTTTCCCATACATCACATACATTAGTATGTGAGGAATCCTGATATCCACCTCAGGTGAAATAGAGTTACATGGGAGGATTTCCTCCCTTTAATGAAAAGAGAGATTATCAGCAAGCATTTGAGGCACTGGGACTATCCAGTCAGCACCAAACATAAGAAGAATTGTGATCAAATGTCAGAAGTGGGTAGTGCTGGACATGAGCAAAGGCAGATAATTTCTGCATATCACATTTTCTAGTGAATTAATTTGGCGCCATTCCCAGACCTTTTTTATTCACTTTCCACTTTTAATTAAGTAGTCAAACTTTACTGGAATAGCCCAGTGTGGAAAGCCAAGTATCCTGAATGAGTTTTTATTTCTGATGAATACTAGCTCATGTTGTAATCTTTCATACGAGGTTTATGCGAACACTTAATATGAGCCAGCTCTGCTCAGTATAATAAATAGATGTACTCATAGAGGTTTGAAAAACAAAGACATTTTAAAAGACTCTCCAAATTGCTTTAATAAAACTGTGCACCAACCTTTTAGCAGCAGAAAAGGAAAACATAATGGAGGGAACCACCGATGCACCAGTCACTCCACCATTTTCTAAAGCACAGGTCTTCCTCTTATGAAAGGAGAATAAATTCTGAGGGTTTTGTTTTCAGCCTCATTGATGCTCTGTCTTCAACATGAGGAGTCCTAGAAGAGCCTGCACAACATGTAGCCACAGACAACTCATGGCCTCCAAAGCCAGTGGTGAGGATATCTGGTGCCTGACAACCTGGACAGAGTCATGCAGACGAGACCAGCTCCTGGCTGACTAGGGAGCAAACACTTTCCACTGTCACATTCCACAACACATCCAAACACTTCTCAGAACAAGTTGGGAAAACAAGCAACAGTGTTGAAAGGGACACTGGAAAGTCGGAGAGGGGTAGAAGCTGTGGAACATACAGGGGATAATAAGGATGAAAGGTGAAAAGAGCAGTGATCATTGCACTGTGTGAGGCATCAGAGATGCTACATTAGAGAAGGTGTTGATGGAGTGAAGATTTGAGCATCCCACACACACTCCTATCAGATATCCCAGCTACTGACATAAACAGAACTGAGAAAAGCAGAATATCATCTGGCTTTATTTTAAACTGTCCCTGTAAAATGTATCAGAAAACCTTCTCTGCAGCACAGCATCATGAGAGATGGGCAAGACAGCCTTAAGTCTCTGACTTTCTTGGATTTCACAGTGGTTAACTCAAGAGCTCTGCACACTTCAGAGAGTTCCATGTTTCTTCCATGTAGCTTTTACCTCAGATATGGATAGTTCTGGAGAGATCCACACTCATGGCACCAGCAAGCTGAAGACCTCAAATGCCTAACTAAAGCCAATAAAGCCCATGAGTCACAGTCTCAGGGGAATCAGAGCTACTTGGCACATACCCAGAGAAGGTCAATTGGAGCATGGGGAGACTATTTCTAAATACCCCAGAGCTTTGCCATCGGGAAAAATAAATAGAACTATGTATCTTGTTTCCACATCTTAGTGACTAAATAAATAGCTCTCACAGGGCACTCTCCAGGGCAGATTCTTAAAGTGACCTTGGCCCTGCTGCTGCCCAGGACAGGGGAACGCGGCTGTGCCCCAGAGAAGTGGTGCATTTTCAATGCTGCATTCCTGGCAGCTGATCAGAGAGCCAGGGTAATCTCAGCTCCCGCAGTTGCTGGCTGTTCCCTCCCAGCAAAAAGGCAAACCATGGTGGCACATAGTTATGAGGTGCAGAGAAGGTATCAAGAGCAAATACAAAGTGAGGGTCACAGGGTTTCTGGGACAACATTGGAGTTTTCCTCTGTAGGCAGGTTAGAAGCTGGTGCTCTCTACAACTTCCCTATTGGTAACCAAAAAGAAGCAGATGTTTTTGTGACCAAGAACCACACCAAAATACCACTCTCCCAATTTCAGCATAGCCACAGCCACTTTGGGAAGAGCTGCACCAGCATCAGACAGCTGGGAACACGTGTTGAGCTTGACAAAGAACATGACCCCTTTTTATGCTTTCTCCCCAGCTCAGAAAACCCATCCATAAGCTCCCTGCCCCAGTCACCACACAAAGTTTTAGGACATTTTCCCCACATGTACCCACCTCTATTTTCTGAGGAACTGCAAAGATGCTTATGGCTTTCAGACTGCAGCTATTCCAGGCATTCGCTAATGCTGGGAGAGAAGATCTGTAACCCACTCTACAGTCTGTTCTTCTGGTCTCAAGACCTAAATTCTTGCCAACAATATCTCCTAAAGCCACTTTCCACAATGAAAGCAGCACTTCCAAGTGAACTGTAAACAAACAAAACCTCCATTGACTAACAAGAAACTAGTGCCTTTTAATGGGTTGCAATTGTGTTTTAAAACAGGTTTGTGTGGTTCTTCTGGTGTAAAACAGGCTGTGTCCACTGAGCTTCTCAGCTGCCTTTAGTTGTGAAACAAAAGGCACAGCTCTGAGGCCTGAGCAGGTCAGCTGAGTGGCCACCAGGCCTGAGCTGATTTATGGTTCTTGTTCATCAGACCAAGAGCAGGTGGGAGCCAAATCACCTTTTCTTGTGAGCTGGGTCCCAGCAAAGATTGTATGTGCCGCTTGCACACTCATGGAAAATATGTTTTAAGAAGAGCACGAACAATTTAGGAAACAAAAATAAAATTGGGAAACTGAACTAGCTGTGAGAAAGCTCAGGTAGACAAAAATTAATGCACAAGACACCTTTTGTCAAATGAAAAATAAATTCAAGCTTTTCAGTAATAAATAAAAAGGCTTATTAGCTATAAAATGGGATTTACTGAGGGTAATTTTGAGTTTTTCTGGTGTTCGTCTCTGTGTTCCAAATGGAAAAAATGTCCAAGAAGAATTCAAAACAATCCTTGTACAACAGATAAAAGGAAGTAAAAGCTAAATATTGCATATTGACAATGTGGAATCGTTGAAATCAAAAGCAGCGTGTTCCTCTGGTTATTTCCCTTAGAAGTGAATATTTTAGAGCAGTTTACAGACTACACTTACAGCAACCCTCAGCAACACTCCTTACATCTCCAAACACACCTCAGCAAGAAGCCAGGCTAGAAAGGTGGGACAGATACCAAGGCTTCCATTTCCCCTATGGAAAACAGTTGATGGAAAATAAAGCACTTTTGCACAAAATTAATTTTAAAACCCTTTAGGCAGCCAGTGCCATTGCTTAACAGAAAACTGATACAGGCCCAAGTCCCATCACACACAGATCCTGGCCTATCACAGAAGCAGAACTAACACTGGTCTGATCACAGCCAACACCTCCTCAGGAAGGAAAACTGGGAATTTGCTTAGTTAAGCATGGTCTTGGACCGATCAATCACTTTTGGTTGCCTCAGAAGCCAAGCCCATCTCTGAATCTAACTCATCCTGGGCACCCCTGTCATACATAAAGCAGTTCTCCAGGCTGCCTAAACCTTAAAGTTATTACATGAGGCCTGAGCGGAATGTTGAAGGATGCTCAGATATCCTAGGAACAATATCTTAGCAGTAATATTCTTTGAGTTGGGTAATATCCAAATGTCTGAGTAAGAAACCTCCTGATATCCCCACGTGGAGGAACCTCAGGTACTTTGTCTAAGAGAGAACTGAAGCCGTGAAGCAGTTCCAGTACTTGGCACTGTGCTAGAAAGCCAAAAGCACAGACAAAAGTGAGTTGGCTCCCATCAACAAGGCAGCTGCAGGAAGCTGTGCATCTGCTGGACCCCCTCAGTATCTTATTTAGAAAGCAAACTGTCAAAGCAATGGTGTATCTCCAGACACGTAGGCAGAGGAACTGGGTGAAAGCTGCACTTAGCAAACAGCAGAACCTCGTGTTGATGTGCAGCTTCAGCACCGGTTGCTGGTGGAAATTCATTCAAATTCCTTCCCAGTTATTGTGTAACTCGTGATGTTGAGAGGACTGCTATCAGTCTTTGATGGTAACAGCAGGATGGACATTATTTAATGCAGCCAGGGTGGCTGGCCCCCACTTCAACCACAGCTAAGCAAACAGTGGCCAAACTGTTGTGCCGTGTCTGTCCGTCCTTCTCAGCTCGTGCTCTACCTGAAGCTGCTTCCTCAGTAATCACCAGCCATGGACCTCACCCGTGTTAGGAACTGGCCAGAACTGGCTGAATGCTGCCATGTCCTTACTGCCACATGCCTGAGCAAGTAGGGACTGTGCCCCACAAGCCATTGCATGTCCCAGCAGAAGAACTGGCAGGTTCTGTGTGGTTTTTCTGTGTGGGATTGTGTGGGCACAGCTCACAGCAGGAAATTCTTCGTCCTGCTTTTAAACAGCAAGCCAGGGATATGTGTTATGCTCTTATAAAGTTTACCTTGAAAGGCATCCGAGGAAGTGATCAGAACAGACAACTTGGGGGCTAACATTCAGCATTACGATGAAGATATAAAATGGACTCACTGTCTTCAGAAAAGAACTATGTGAAATATGTGGGATGGGCTTAAAAGCAGACACAGATTAATACTAGTAAGAACTATCATACTTCAAAAATATCATGATGACCAGGTCATGACTTTCTGCAAATGGAGGATGAGGCAGCACTGCCATGATTCCACTCAACCTACCCCCGGGCTGGCGGTGGCAGGAGGTTCTTGCTGAGTGGGAGGCAGGAGTGGCTTGTCTGCTGCCAGCACATGCTTCTCAAAACCCAGTTGTGGCTGGGAAATGAAGGAGGGTACCTTGCAATCAAACTGCCATCGCTGTCTAGGGCACACTACAAATAAAGGGCCACCAGCATGAATCATATGATGAATCACAGCATTAACGTGTCCTTCGGGGAACTATTGCTGCCTCTTAAAAAACCCTGCAGATTTAAAGTGAGTGGAAACTGCATACATTTCTGATTTCTTTGCCTCTTCAAGTGGAACCAAAATTTTATTTCTTGCTGTCCTGAGAAGATGAGTTCCCTTGGGGCTACTGCCTACCTGACCGTCCTGACGTGCCTCTTGCTGTAGGGAGTGATGACTTTGAAAAGCAGCTCCATGGCTCCATTGATGCCAAGCATAGTTCCCGTGGTAACTATGGCAATAAAAGGAAAAAGCAGTCAGCTCTGAAGCAGGCAGCTGGCAAACATTGCTTAGAAGAGATGTGGGGAAGAGTAGCTGCCCCTGGGGCTATGAGGTCTCTGGGCTCCCATCTGGACTCCACAGGTCCCCTTACAAACACAGAATGTGAAGCACAAAGCTGTCTGTAGACACAGCCCGAGCCAAAATCAGGTGCAAAACCAGTCCTGCAGCTCTTTTTCATTTTCTCCAAAGCCCCTATTTCTGTGACATTATACTCTCCAGAGAACAAATCATAATTAAACAGCGTCCTCTCCCAGAAAAGAATGACAGACCTCAAATTCATCCCACATTTCCCACACACAACTCAGTGAGGACAGTTCATTTCATAGGGGCTTAAAGGGCAGAGTTTTCTTTCTGTGTTATTATTCAGCAGAGTGGAAGTGGGTTTGGAGGGCTTCTGAATGCAGTTTAATTTCATCTAGGCCGATTTTCCATTTAATCCTTCACTTTTTAACACACTAGAAACTTTTATAGACAGATTTTGCAATCAGTTTCAATACCTAATGCATAGCCTAGGTGTTCAGCCAGACCTCCCCACTGTGAGAAAGGATATCTCAGTGTAATGAAGAAACAAACACAGCCCTGAAATATTAAATGGAAGCGACCAAGGTGAAAGGATCAGTAATCAACAGCAGCCAGAAGGAGGCCTGGCTGCCTGCCCACTGCTGGGTTTTGGCTGTTTTGTAGATATCTCCCAGTGGCCGTCAGAGAGCTGCCAGAGGGCCCATCATCTCCTGCTGTCCTACCATGTTCCTGCCAAGCTGTCCTGTGATGGAAAGCCTTGCAAGGCCTGCCAGCTACATTCACACTGGCTGGCAATTCATTAGAGACAGGGTGGTGGACAAGGCTGCTCAAACTCATCCTGCTCCAGAGCAGGATGTGAGCAGCCACAAACATCTGGTGGCAGTGAGAGGAGCAACCCAGACTGGGGCATGAGGTGAGACAAGGACTCATCTTTACTGCTTTCATACCTAAGCACTCTCGAGAGTTTTGTATGATTCTGGCTTCCCTTCCACTCCACCATTTTTAAGGTTGGGAACATGTAATCCCCTGGTTTGATATCACACCCACACAGATTTTCACTAACCTCCCCTGCAGATTCCCAGCTGGGCCACAGAACCCTCAAAGCCAAAGTTATTAATGGAGAGTGCTGGAGATACCTGGAGAGTAACAGAGATGCTCCAGCAAAAGTGCAGAGCTGGGGTTCTGGGGTCTGACATTAACAGACAGGAGGTCAGGCTCTGTGTGCACCCTAAAACCTCTGCAGAAACAGCAGCTGAACTGAGTGCAGGTGCACTGAAGCAGGGAGAAGAGAAGGGGGCAGATCATCATTTTGGGTGAGAGGCAGCACAGGGTCACTGCGCAGCTGTGAAACCCAAATAATGGCACAGTTCCTCTTCTGGCTTTGGCTGCATTTTCAGCCTCACTCAGACTTTCAAATACTGCTTATCATGGGGAGAGGGGTTGAGTGTTGAGGCTTGGCTGCTTGCCTGAGGAAGCCCAAAGCATGAAGCCAGCTCCTGTGCAGGCAGAAGGGACCTGCAGGGCTGGGCACCAGGAGAGCTAAATCTCAGGATGCACATAGCAGACTGCAGACAGGATGGCCATCAAGAATTATCTGCTGGGTGAGGGATGTAGGGAAGGAGAGGAAAGGGTTAGAGTGAGCAAAGGGAAATTTGTTCTGACAAGATCAGTGCTTTATAGCATGGAAAGCCTGTATGAATCTGTAATGATCCCAGAGAGAATACTGGAAATCCCATTGCTTGAATCATTTAACTTGAGGGCATTGCCAAGCAAGAAAATCTGGGAGAGTGCACATCTGAGGGAATACTAGTCAGAAGACCAGGATCTAATATCTGCTTCCTGGGGGACCTCAGATAAGTAACAGATTTCTCTCTCCCTCTGCTTCTCCACCCTCATGGAGCTGCTCTGAGGTTCAATACAATCAACAATAGTGAGACATTTGGCTGTTATGGTAATGGGAACTGTATAGAGACTTAAGGTATCCAAATCTCAGAGCAAAAGAATTGACTGTCTATATTCCAGAATAGGAGATCTTTGCCATGAATATTTTTCACTGCAGCACTTTTATTTCCATAGCTTGCAGATGAAATGCACTGTAAAGTCTGCATAGGCCCCTTGAGGAGCACCTTTTTCTGAGGTTGTTCTGCCTTTTGTGCTTTTCTGTATGTTAATGCTGCATGCAGGCACTAACCCTACCAGGAATGATGTTTCTTTGCATTGAAATGACTAAAAAACAACACTGGTGGTTGTCACACAGAAGAAAAGAGGAAAATCCTGGCACTCACCATTAGAAGCACAAACCCTCAGGACCCAGAGGCAGTGGGTGAGGTGCAGATGGTGGCCCAGGTCTCTTCTTGTCAAGCTCAGTATTATATCAGTGGCTTCAGCCTTCTGCACTTTAAGCCCAAACTCCCTATCTGTGAAAAGCAAATGAGAATTAAACTATTGCAAAGGCCAGGTCATTGTAGCTGTGCTGCTAAATCCTGTATTAATATACCTGTTTATTAAGCCTTGTAACTCAAAATCTTATAAGAAAGGCATTCAAATGTATCAATGAGTTAAATCAATATTAATCTCATTGAAAACAGAAAAAGCTGGGGTTTACTTTGAGTCACAATATATGAAACATAGAATAGTCTGGGTTGAAAAAGACCTTTAAAGGCCACCTAGTCCAAGCCCCTCACAAAGAGCTGCACAAGACAAGGTTGCTCAGAGCCCTGTCCAACCTGACCCTGAATGTTTCCAAGGATGGTGCATCCACCACCTCTCTGGGCAGCCCGTGCCAGTGCCTCACCATCCTTATCATGAAATATTTCTTCCTTACATCTTATCTAAACTTATCCACTTTCAGTTTACAACCATTACTGCTTGTCCGGTACCAACAGGCCCTACTAAAATGTCTGTCCCCTTTCGCTACTGGAAGGCCACAAGGAGGTCACCCTGGTTCCTGAGGGCCCTCCAGAAGCCCCCAGCAGTGAGCAGTACCTCGTTGGCCCACCCTGGCCAGCAGCCGCAGCAGGGGCAGGAGGGTGCCGTGGTCGGGTGGCTCTGTCCGGGCAGCCGTGGCCAGGGCCTGCAGCAAAGCCTCGCTGCCCCCTTTGCTGACCACGTAGTGAATCCTCCGTCCAGTGCCTGGGGAAGAGAGGAGAGACTGCTCAGAGCATCCCTTCCCTGAGCCACAGCTCTCACAAACCCTGGGTCTGCAAGGAGCACGCGGAGCTTCCCTGGCCCTCAGACAATATTTGAGTGCCGAGAATGCACGAGAATTTGCAGAACTGGCCATGAACCTCTGGTGTCCCCAGCCTGGGGACATGGCTGCGTGGTGGAAATGTGTGCTCTGCTGCCTGTTTCCACCACAGTTGTTGTCTGTCCAAACCCATGTGCTGCCGAAGTTTTTCACTGTGCTTTGAAATGTGGCAGAGAGGAATAAGCAGAGACACCGACAGGTTTCAAAGCAGCAAAAGGCTCAGTGATCTTTTCTTAGATACTGGAAATTAAACAAGGAGAGAACTAAAGCTGCTTTGGGCTTCTGCCAAATGAAAAGGAATCCTAGGAAAGCCTTGGGGACAGCTTTCAAATAATTGTAGGTCTCCAGAGAAACCACACTCTAACCCTGGGAGCCTTGCTGAGTTAACAGACAGTGATCCAGGCTCTGTGGCTGGGGGATGCTGTTCCTTCAGTTCCCAGAGGAGAGCAGGAGCTCCTCTTCTCCATGGAGGCCATCCCTGCACCCAGCTGAGGAGCAGGGCTGCAGGGTTCCAGAAGACAGGCCCAGATGGACAGGTGATGTCTCTGGTGAGGTTTCCAGGAGTGGGGGACCCAGGAGGATCCAGCACTCACCACTGCAGCCCCCACAGCCTGGCAGCTTCGTTGGGTTGGTAATTGTTTAGCAGGATGATATTTTTGTGGTGGAGCAGAAAGGAAAAGGAACTTGATTCTTTTTTTCAATTCTTTTTCCAATACACTTATTTTTTCATGTGGCTGTGAGCACATAAAGCAATATTCATTCCCTGCAGCCCCAAGGTAGAAATGCCTTTTGGGGAGAGGCTGAACCCTCTACATTAGAGGGTCCCTGGGCTCTGAAAAGTCAGGTTCCTTTCCCTGTCTCACAGTCCTCTCTCCAACAGCACTGGTGAACATTTCCAGTGGTTGACTGCCAGGGATTATTAAATACTTTGCAACCCATGGGCATCTTCAAAACTAAAAAGAAAAAATTGAAACTTTCTCTGAATCTCTTTTTCTTTTCTTTAACACATTGATTAAGCTCAGTTTTCCAGAGACAGGAGTAAGGACTGCTGATCTATAGATACAATTGATCTTTTTTTCACCTTGCAAACACCTGGTCAAGTTTGAATGCAAGCATGAACTCCCTTACTTACTTGAGGACCCCCTTTCTGCCCTAGCCCACAGCCATTGCCCCAAATCTTTGCTTCCTTACCCAAAGACAGCAAGTCAGTGAGGACACTGAGTATGTTCAAGATGACATCCTTGTCACAGGAGCTCTGGAATGGAAACACACCGAATTTATGGATCAGTTCAGAACAGGACAGTTTGTCCTGCACAAGGCTGCAGTGCATCATGCAGTGCAGAGGCACTGAGATCCCTGTTTGGATACTGAGCATTTTTGTGCCATCTGGACAGTGAATATGTGGAAACATATTGATGACACATTTTAAAAGCCTCTAACATATCACACTACACAGTATTTAATACACAGTAGCATTTCTGTAGAACTTATGTCTAAATTCTAAACTACAGCTCTCTTTTTTTTGTTTGATCTGGCTACCCCAAAATTGAGGAAATTCTGTATCACATAGAAATGCTAAATGTGAGGTGCTTTTCCATGACAGCATCTCTTATTACTGGAGTTGAAGAACATATATTTAAATGATATTAATCCCATCTACAAGAAAATTCTCCTGTCTTTGTAACCACAACCACATGGAATCCTTGAATTTGAGGAGACAATAAATTCCTAAGCTTATTTTTAAACTAATATAATTTAATGTTAAGACCAAGTTACCAGCACACTTTGACATGACACATTCTGCTTTAGAGTCACTTTAAATTTTGCATTAGAGACAATAAGATATAATGCACTTGAGGAGAAGGAAACACACATCTAGCATACATCTGTGTGATACACTAGACCCCTTCTTTAATCCTCCTCCCAACAGATTTCACTGCTGTGATTCAAGAATTAATCACCGGTCCATATTGCAATTTGGGTGATTTGTGTTAAGACATGAATGTCTTTATTTCTGTACAGTTACAATACCATACAAATTTCTAATATAATTAAAAACTTGCATTTGAATAGCCTTGATCCCAAAGAACATTAGAATCACACAAACTATAACGGGATCACTTTATTTGCAATTAAATTATGACAATAAGATAACATCTCACAAATATATGGCTCCTATATTTCTGAATGTTGAACTGCTTCAGAAACTTCACCTACCTTGCAACTTAAACTAACCTGGTATCTATTCTAGATATATGTGGTCATTTTACCAGCCAAATTGATTCAACCATTCTCCGACATATTTAACATTATGCAACTGTATATTTAACACAAGGAGTCAAGAAGTAACACCTAGCAAAAAGAAACTCTAGAAAGAATATTAGGGAAAATCTAATTCAGATCTGTAGCAATGACTATGAATGCAAATGACACTTTTTTCCCCATGGATCCCTGAAAAAGTCACAGCACCAGCTGACAAGGTGCTGAGGATTGTGTAGCTAATCAGGGAGCTGCAGTTCATATCCCCTCCTTTGTTACAACTGGGGATGGTGTGCATTGGGTGAGACATGGGGATGAAGCAGGAAATTGATCAGTCTGCAGTCAGAGCAGGTGACTGCCAGCCTGGAGAAACAGATTTCCACCCCTGCCACAGAAATCCTGTAGGATGCTTGGCAGTGCCCTGCAACCAAATCTCCTTCTGTACTGGCAAATTATACATGTCATTTTCTGCATGGAACGACTACGTAAGTGCCAATGTTTCCTAGCTTCTGTAGCCTAAACCTTGTGTGTATTCTTAGTTTCTTTTTTTTTTTTCAGTCATTATTATTAACAAAAAAACCTCCAAATCTCTGAAAAACAAGGTTTCCCACCATACTGGTTTTGATAAATTAGCAGTGCTACCAACCACTGCCTGCTCAATATATATTCCAAGTGAGCCACAGGGACAAAAGGTGTCAGCAGGGGAATGAGAGAAAAGAACAAGATGTGGTCAGGGAACAGGAAGGAAGGAAAGAAGAGTTGGGTGAGGATGAGATTGGAGTGAATAGGCAGAGAATCTCTTCTGAAATGGGGACTTGGTGGAGGATGGTCTCTGAGCACTGATGGCTTTTTCAAGGCTCAACTTGCTTTTGCTGTTAGCTAAAACCCACAGGCAAAGTGGCTGTCTCATCCCCACCTCAGAGCTGGCCCATGCCCAAAGAGAGAGCCTGCTGTTTCTATTTGTTATTAACTCAACAAGCAGAGATCTCAGCACTGAACATGAGAGTTCAGCCCTTTAATGATCCATGTTGAAATCAAAAGGCTCGGTGTGATAGGATTCCTGCTCCTTTCAGTTCCAAGACAAACAGAACACGTGGCTTTTGTGAAATCCAGTAACTCTCATCACCAAGTATTGCCACCCTCACCTTAGAGGAGCCCAGATTTGTGCCACTGGCTCAAGGGACCACACAGTGAGGAAAGTGTACAGTAGGGTCAGAGCAGTTCTGAGCAGCATTACTCTTGGGTAAGATATATAGTTTTAGTCCTATGTTAATCTTCCTAATTCATGTCTCTTTTCATTTCAGCTGGCTCAAGTCTCCCAGACAAAACAATGAACATTCAGAGCTCTCTTCCCAAGAGTTTCTTGGCATTTTTTAGCATAGGAACTTAATAGTCAGGGGCAGGTTGTCAGGAGTGATGAGTATCCATCAAATTTACTGACTCCAGGAAGACTTACTGTTCTCAACACCTTTTTAAATATCAGGGTTGCCTAAATCAGACTGTCCTCTGGTTTTGTCTTGCTGCCTCTCAGTATCCCTTTCCTCTGTAGGTGGATGGATTACACATTAAGGTTTCAGTAATGAAGTCTTCATTGATTTATGCTCCTATTACACTGGGTTGTTTATTTTAACTGATTGGATTGTGGGTTCCTAAGCCATTAACACAAATAGTGATGACATAAGATATCCTCTGACTTTCCATGCACTTTATCCAGGGACTCAGGCAAACAAAGAACTTGAGGGAACATGAAAGATCGACCTTTAAAATGTGAAAATTAAAGCTGGGTGATATTGCCAAATATTTTACCTGAGTGTTTACTCTTGATATTTTAACACTAAAATTCTGTGCTGGTGCCTCATTTCTCCCCTTCCTCCTGCACAATACTGAAGGAGCTGGATGACTCATGTGTTGGCTGAAACAGTGGATAAAACCCCAGTCCCATTACAAATTCTAACATATTTGCCACTAACTTTAGTGGCACCACTGAATAACACAGACTTCTGCAGAAGAGCACTGCTCCCATTTATAATAGCAAGACAACACAGCAAAAAATAACCCTAAAGTTGCTATTGTCTTGTTGGATGACAACTTGCCTCTTAAAAAAACCAGCTCAGATTTGTACTAATTAGCTTCAGGTTTTCAAAGTCATGAAAAATATTTGGATATTGAAATCTATTAGAATCGATTGTTTAAATTAATACACATAACAAAGTCTTTGTGGATGAATTGCCAATATATTCATTCATAAAAAATAGTCAGTAAATCTTTTTGAACAGTAAGTAAAAATGAGAAAATCCCAACTTGTGCCTGATCTAAAAAAGATGAATAGAGTAATTTCTTTAATGTAAATTTCTTACCCAGCTCTGGTAAAAATAAACACATTCGTTATTTTTATTGAAAGAGATGTTTGATGGTTTAAGAACAAACCATAAGCAAAGAGAGGAGAAAAATAAAATTCCTCTTGCTAAGTATTTTCCATTCCTGCCAGCACTTACAAATGTTAGATACAGCATCTACATGTGCACAGACTAATGAAGATGCATTTGTTGTATATGGTGGAATAAGAGAAGAGAAAAGTTCCCAGAGGCTTAAGTTAGATTACAAAATCACTGACCTACTGCAGGATTTCACTAAAAGGATTTAAAGTTATAGCCAAATTGTTACCTATTAACAACAGCCTGTAGTTGCCTTTCACAGCTTGTGGCTGGACAAAGGTGAAAGTAGCAAAACCATCACTTTAAATATCAAGCATGGCTGTATTTTTTGGTCAGAGCCCCTCATCTCTCTTAGCCTTACTCCAGCAAAGCATCCTGTCTTCTTCACCCAACCAGGAGTATCACAGGGCTGAGCTCAGATGCATTTAATCAGCTCCTGGCTGAGAGCTCCTCTCTGAGCTTTTTCTGGGAATTAATCCCTGAAACACTGGGGTTAGCTTGGCAGAAGCTCCTCAGAGATAAACAGCAGGAGGATGGAGAAAGCCAGGAATAAAAAAACACCCCAGCACATCGTCATTGATACGTTACAGGCAGCAAGTGATTAATTGGTGACATTGGGCTTGGAGGACAACAGCTCGATCCCAACACTTCTGGCTGGCAGCTCGGATTATTTCACTGACCCACGATTAAGCAGGCAACAGCTCCTGTCTCCTTGTTCTGCTCCTGGGAACATGCCAAGACAGCTGTTATTTACTCAAGACAAGATTAAAAAATTGCTACTAAGCCACAGTAACAGGTAACCTCAGGGAAGTGTCTGGGAATGTTTTCCACAAGACCCAGAAACCCAACAGAGTTGGGATTTTTCGTGTCCTGCCTGGAGGATAGCAGCCATCAGTGCCATTCCCCTTCCAGCACTGCCTTCAAACAAAAAATTCCCATAAACTCGGTCTTTTGGGCTTTTTTGTCTTTTGCCCAAAGGCAAGTATTTCCCTGAATGAGACACACAGCCTACTGAGAGGGTTTGTTGGGAGTCTAAGCATTAATGCTGACAAAAGGAGGACGCCCAGAAAGAAATCAAACAGCATTAATTTGTGCGGTGCGAGATTTTCTAATAAATATTTTATTTGGGGGAAGAAATACAAAGCAGTTATTCCAATCACAAAAATAATGAATGCAAAATGAAAGAAGTCGCTCTTGCAAGACAACACATAACATGATTTCTACCAATACATCTTTTAAATTAATTGTTGAATTGTCTCACAAAGCTGTGTGACTGCTTAAGAAAAATCTCCCAAACAAACAACAAAACAAAATGGTCTAATTTTAAAGAAAAGGTACTGCTGCACTCGGCTAAAAAACTTCCAGACCTTTTTGTCTGGGCCTTTTTTAATGAGACTAAGGAATAGGATATCCAGTTCCAGTGTTTGTTTGTTTGTTTGTTTGTTTGTTTTAAAATAGCCTGTTTCTAAATACGGAAGCAGGGTTTGACCTGTCCAAAATATATTCTCCTCTCTTCTCTTTCCCTTAATAAATTTGCTCACACAAATAGCAGTCAGCAGCCCAACTGCCTGTGTAATGACACTTACATCTGCAAGTCAGATTTCTCACTCTCTGCGCTTGAAGCCTATTGAAGAGAAATTCTGGTGCAAAATTAATACTGGTTAAAATCAAGAGCAGGTTAGAGGTTGAGCAGCATTAGTCCTCACTGTCTCCTGAGACCTCTAGAAAATATTGGGTTCTAATTACTCTCTTAATGCTTAAATCAGAGAGTCCTCTGCCAGGAAGGTAGAGGTGCCTACCAGCCCAAACTGCTGGGCACAGCCACTCACCGCTGGCATTATGGATTTGCCAGCTGGATATCTCCTTCCCACAGCTGACTATCCAGCCTTACAATGACTGTGAAGCCAGGTTTGGTGCCTTATGTTCTGTACTTTGTCAGAGTAAATTGCTTTTTCTAATTTAAGAGGAGCTAAAAATTCACGCTTAGATAAGAGAGCAAAATACCCTGGAGAGTTTCTTGTCTGTATGCTCCCATCCTCAGCCTCAATATTCAGCCAGCTAAGTGTGATTTCTTCCTTTTGGAAGGTCCACAGTATTTGCTACATGGAGGTTTATGGGGGAAAAAATCATTATTTCTGAGGGGGAAAAAAGGGTTCAGAGATCTCTGAAATATCAGTAGGCAACCACAGAATGAGGGAAGATTCCAGCTGAAGTGATTATAGCCTGAATTTTAGCATAAGTGGAGCACTTTCTTAACAATACTACCATTATCCAGCTTTAGAAGGATCCCAAGAAATTAGGGTCAAGATGCCCCTGCTCCCAAAACAACCATCCAAACATCCTCAGCGTCACCACAGGAGTCACCATCCTCTGTGGTAAACAGCACATTAATTTCTTTGTCCAAATATGGATCTCCTTTTCTTAGGAGTCAGATAGGCCTGAGGAAGCCAGGCAACTCAGAGGAGACATGGAAGGAAAAGGGGCTATTTAAAGCCTCAGAGAGGAGGACCTCGCTGCTCTGGGAGTGTCCTAAGTGACCTCTTTAATCCTGGGAGAAAGGCGTCCGCAGCTGTGGGGGATCACGTAGCCCTCAAACTGTACCCGGGGCAGCCAAGGGGCCTCCAGGGACAGGACACGTGGCCCAGAAACTTCTTGCTCCTGTTCCCAAGCCTTGGAGACAAGTCCCTCTGGCTGGCCCTGGCCACCCCTGTGAGCCATGGCAAGCACCCCACTGAGCCAAGCGCCAGGCATTTCTTTTCGTACTGATGCTTCACGCCAACAAGCCCAAAGCAGAAATTATGGGGTTTGTATCAGAAAATATAGCAAAGGCTCATTAAAAATGTCCCTCCCTCTGGCCTGCTGCAATCAGGTGGGTGGCTTTTTTTCATGGCTTGCGATGAGCTGAAGGTCTGGGGTTTTTCACCTTTGTTTGCACTTAGGTGTGACAACCTGCAGCATCTTTTTCGGTAACACATCAGATCATGGCTGGGTGCTATGATTCCAACCCTTCACAGTGGCTGGCAACTCATCCAGGTGAGCAGGAGTAGTGCCTCAAAGCAAACTTCTAACATGCAGATGGACAGGGCTTTGCTCCTTTTCACTGAGCTTCAGGACTTCTCCTCAAAGGATACAGGCTACGCTCTGCAGGACTGAACTGCTTCAAGGCAGAGATGGGAAAATTCCAAACTTACATCCTAGTGTCTTCAAAACACTGAAGGTGTTGAGATGAAACAGCTTGGCTTAAGCTGATCTCTAGCCAAAATAACTTGGGGAGTAACGTGGTGAAAATCATCTGTGCCAAAGAATCTTACAAAATTTAATGGAATAAATTGCACTAACATAACACCTTGCATCAAATGATCATAGACTTCTTCACAAATATTAGCTAACACCTGCCCTATAACATCCTTCATCAGGATCAGATTGCTTCTTATTTTCCTGGGAAATATCACCCTGTGGTGGGGAATTCACTTAGTCAATGCCTAAGAGGATAGCTGGCAGAGCCAGGATATTTATTATAACAAAATGAAGCAGAAACACTGTGTGCACAGAAGTACTGTGGCCCTCAATCACACACTTCCCTCTGTTTGTGAGGAGTTCAAAATCTTCCTTCCCTGAGATCAGTCTTCTCCTTCCAACTTCCCAGAAGTAAGTGCAGCAGAAAAATCTATCCCCTGCAAGAAATACTGATGCCAGGTTGGGAGAAGAAAGAGCTGCTCCACCTGTGGGTCCCAGAGCTGTTTGAAAAGAGATTCATCCTTGTGTCAAGGGACTATAATTAATTAATTCATGCAAGAATTAGGAAGCACATAGACCATGACCTGGTCTTTTTCCAAAGGATGTTTTACCTACTGTGTCAAAAAGACTCAAAGGTGTTTCCCCTAACTTCAGAGCAAGGCTGTTCATCTCAGTGCCTTGTTATTAGTGTGTCCCTCCAAAAAAATGTATTCACACCCAGATATCTGCAGGAATTTTGCCCTGACAGACTGCAATGTCTTGGACACTGTTGGCAAAGTAAACTGCTTTTTTTTCTCTCTTTCTTTTTACACACCAAAGTTCTCTCAGTGTTCTCAAAGAAAAGCTTGTCCTTGTGCAGAAGTTCCTCCTGATACAAAGTTCCTTTGTGTCACTTGCTCCTCTCACTAATGTGCCTCTAATAGAGCAATTACTTTATTATGCAGAAACAGTGGTAAAACACATTATTATATAACCCTCAAATGCTTCTGTCAAATTGGAAGTGCTAAAAGAATGAGGAAACTTTGAGATAAATCAAAACACGTGATACTCTGCAAAAGGCTTTTAGACTTTCTTTTGAATTTTTCTAATGTTCTTTCTGTAATTTCTACTGCAGATAAATTCTCTCAGGTTTTATCTCTTATTTCACAATAAGTTACCTATGACACCTAAAGATTTTGACTGGATTTAATGGTATATTATTCTCTTTTTTTCTCTTTTTAATCTATTTTTATTTTAATGCCAAGATTATCCTAGCATATGCCTTTCACACTCTCTTATTAAGTTTCTGTAAGGCATTAACCATTCTTGCACAATGAATTCTATATGCATGCCAGCATCTACTGTTTATTGCTGTTTCTTGGATTTAGTCCTATATTTTATATTACTTTTGCTGCTATTGAACTAATTTAAAATATTAATGTTTCATTCAAATGCCACTGTCACAGATATTTAACACAATTGCCACCCAAATTTAATAGGGAGGGTAATCTGTTTTCTCCATTCAGTTTTAGTTTTATTTTCCCCTACCAACGATGAAAATGCTACTCTCTTTCTTTTTTTGTGAGATTTGATGGGTGTCAGTCCAGAGAACACTTTGTCTTTCAAAGATGAAGCACATTTGGGAATTGACAAACTTTTTTACAAGCAATGGCATTTCTCAAAGTACAAGTGAGTCTGGAGAATCTTGGAAAATTTCCAGATGTACTCGCTTTTTGATGGAACCACAGATTTTTTAATGCTGTAGCAAATGTGAGTATGTGCATGTGGAAATAAATAGCCATAATGAAGGTGCTGCTATCCTTGCCATCTCTGGGATGTTCCTGCTTGGACCACACCTGATAAAGCCCAAGAATCCCTGGGTCTCATCTCAGGCTGCCCTGGCCCTTGCCTGTGTTCAGTCCAGGCTTCTCTCTGTATCCCAGTGCAAACACTCCCACTTGCTGCACCTTATTCTGGCACTGAATTTTACAGGCCCAAGATGAGGATCACTGTAAGGTACGCTCTGGTTTAGAAAAGCACCAGTCCTTTCTCTTGCCAAGACAAGTGTCCTTATGTGCCAATCTACCCCACTTCCAAAAGCGCCTTCCGGAACAGCCATGCAAGTGCTTTATTCAATCACATTTAATAACAATGATTGAGGTATGGGCAGCAGAGACAAGCCACTTATAACTATTGTTAGTCACAGCTTATTTTCTTCAGAGATGGAACCCGAAAGTGAAAATGATGAACCTATTTTTGCCACCCAGTCTAAGTGAAAAATCAAACAACAAACAAAACTCGGCATCCATAATGAATAGTAAACTGTGTTTTGAAATTCTAATGATTTAAAGTAATATTACCAGTAACATAAAGCAGAACTTTTGTTTAACTGCATTGCTGAGACCCATCCATCTAGATTTAAACAGAAATCTCTCAACAGCAAAGCCCTCAGTTCTCTGAAAAGGTTGCCAAGTTTTTAAGAGGCATGATAGGGGTATGTAACATCCAAAAGGTAACAAAGATTTTTATCTCCTTTATCTTGAGTCTACACCCCATGCAAGATACCCAACAGCAGCAAGCCAATGCCACCATGCCAAAATCAGCCATGTTTGGGGTTTTATTCCACCCTTGTTACTTCATCCAGTAGCTCAGAAGCACCTGCAAACTAAATGTTGGTCAGTCAAGCTAAAAGGCATTTTATTAGCTCCATGAATGAGCCCATGTCTGTGTTTGTGCTCCAAGAAAAGGGACAGGAGTTATATTTAAAAATACACAGTTTTACACATTCTGCTGGGATGCCCTGTGGAGTTCACCCAACCAAACCCCTTGGTCTGTCCCTTCTTAGACTCTCTCACATGGGAATGGGCTGAACATGCAAAGGCACAGTGGGCTGATCTCTCAGAGAAAGGTGAATTCTTCAGTGAATACACAGTAGGAAATTTGATGAATGTCAGAATCTACCTCTGATTCCTGCATTCATTGCCAGCAGGGAGAGATCACCAAAAGTTGTTGTTGTTGTGTCTTGTTTTCTTTAAGCAAGGAGACCTGTGGGTGTAGTAGTGCTCTACAGACTTTGTAGGACATAGCAGGGGGCTCTCAGCTAGGGAGATTTCCAACTGTTTGATCACCCAGCCATGCAGACCTTTTACACAAACCCTCCAGAGTTTTCAGTCAGTGAGGTACAGCTGCTGCTGCGAGAGCTTTTGAAACAAGCTGTTAATAATCATGGTTTTCATCTCAAAGAGAAGTCGTTTTAATGCATCCCTGCATCCAGCTGTCCCCTTGAAGTCCCTGTGCATCGTGGGGAGATCAAATGACCTTAGCCATATGGGAAGAGAAATTGTCAAAGAAAACAGAGCCAGGCACACATTCTCTTTCTCCTTTGCCACCTCCAGCTCTCTCCCCCACTTGCAGAACTTTAATGTGGAGCCAGAGGCCACTCAAATTGCAGAAGATTGTCTCAAAGAGAAGGTCAGATAAACCAGGTTGTAACGCTGCTTTCCCCCAGCCTCTCCAGAAACTCTCTCCATGTGGATGGTGCTGGTTTATTCCTGGAAGAATTGAGGGTTGAAAGAGGCAGTTCACTTTGTTCCTCTGACTTCATCAGATCAGCATTTTAATCATAGGAAAAGGTCAGGTGGTCCATTCTGCCTCCTCCCCTCCTTTGAAGCGAGACAGGTGGGCATTCACCATGCCAAGCAAACTGCTTATGGGAGGATATCTCTCTGCCTGTCAGTCTTCTGCTTGCCAGGTTAATCCTGAGTAAAATGGAGGGCCAGATTTATCTTCATTGTAAATCTGCTGCTTTGGCCTTTCATCAGGAATCCCGTAAAAACCACAGAAGATGGCAGAGGACAACAGGAACTGCACTGATTTCACCCAGGCTGCATGAGTGTCATCTGCTCAGAGAGTGAGTTGTTCCACCCTTTGATTTGGGAAACAATGTGAGCTAAGATTCCCTTTGCCCTAACTTGACAGATGAACCTTATCTCCATCTACTGTCCAAATGAAGGAAGCAGAAGGCACAGACATTGAATGAGTTTGATGGGGTTTGTAACAGTTCTGAAATAAAGCCCAGCACTCCTGCTTTATCCATCAACACAGCATCATTCCCTCCTTTGAAAGGAAAGGAATAGGTACCAGAGAGTGCACTGAGCTGATGGGCCATGGGGAGAAGAATCTGTCTCAGTTTACTACAGGGATCAAATTCCCATTAGGCCCAGTGGGAAAGCCTTTGCCTGTAAGTTACACCAAAAATTAATGTGCATAAAAGGCTTCTCAGAAGCTGATTGCAGTAAAACACAATGGTGTTTCCATGTCAGAAAAAAACCCATATGTTTTGGTTTCAAAGCATCCCTTGTTGAAAGGCAGGGGGGAAAAAAGCCAAGATTTCTTTGGTAATTATTTCTCCCGCAGGACTTCTGTGTCAGAATTACTCAATTTTCTAATAAGAATCATCATGAAAGCTTTGCAGCTCTCATTAATTCCACCTCAACCTACAGCACCTTTTGAAAATAAGGCTGTGTTCTTCCACAAGAAGAGACCATGAGAAGAAAAACCCATCCTTGTTCCCTAAACCCCCAAAGGGAAGGAGATTTAGCTTTGGCCATGTAATTTCTTATCAAGCAAATGTTATTCTATATAATCAATAGCTGGTCTAAAACACTAATTCTCTTTTTTGTACCTCAGTAGTGCCTGCAGGCAGAAGAATCTCTACCATGTTATCTTTGTCCTCTCTAGAACACACCTTATGAAACAATGACAAATTCTTGATTTCTGAGACCTTGATTTCTGTATGGTGTGGTTGGTCCCCACTCAGTAAAACAAAAATCATAACAGCACATAGATCAAAAGGAAATACTAAGTCATGGATATGAGTGGGGTTTGTCTCCATCAGCCTCTGGAGGAGAATGACCAAGTTTCCCTTATTTTAAGAGATGATCTTCATCACACTGGACTTTCCTTCCCAAAAATGTACTAAGATAAATTGTTTTGCCTGTATGAAAAGGAAAAAGCTTATCCAGTTCTTGGACATTTGAATTTCCACCCAAAGAATCCAACTAGATTATATTTAGGTCAACTTCTCATAAAATGAAACAATCAGGGGAATAAAACCAGATTTTTAATAACACAAAATGTCTACAAATTTTTTATTGATTTGGATTCATGTTCTTGCTTCTCAGCCATCTCAAATTAAATTGTATTTTCTGAAATCAACTGTCTCTTCTGAAGCAGCAGGGCAGTGATGCTCTCTGTGGCACACAAAGCTCGCAGGGTTGCAGGCACCAGTGTCAGCTGGGCAGGACAATGCAGCTGTGCAAGAACCCAGCACATTGCTTACCCCCAACACTCACCCTCACCTCCTGCAGCACACCTGGATTTGTCCAGAGGAGAAGGGAGGCTGGCCGGCCAGCTACTGCTCCTGCTCTCCTTGCAGAAGGTTGTTACCCCCTCTCACAGAATGTCTCACCAATTCCCAGGAGCGTTCTGACCTCACAGTTCCCTGGGCACCGAAATCAGCCTGCTGTGCCCGGGAATCACAGCTCGCCATCCTTCCCTGTGGAAATTCCGGGCGTGCGGAGCGGCTCCGCCGAGGGATCAGCGCCTCTGCCCTCGGGCCCATCGGGCCCTGTGGGCAAACAGGTGCAAATAGACTGTCTGTGAGACAAGAGCTTATTAAAAGAACGGGGGCAAGGCAGGAGGGAATTCTTTTCCATCCTGGTGTGGTGAGAACAGCAGAGTGACGAGACCAGAGCCCGGCAGGGCCCAGGCACACGTGTGGGCACGTGGGGTGTGCGCGGATTTGGGATTGTCACAGCCTGAGGGCCCCAGGTGTGCACACACCAACCCGAACAGACACAGCAAAGGGACACCTCTGCCCAGGATCACAACCTGTGAGCAAACTCTGCCTTATTCTGCGTTGCCCCTGACTGCTCTTGGAGGAAGGAGGGGTTTTTACCTGCACTTCCAGAGGCTGAAATCCCCCACGTTTCATTGCGAGAGTAATGATGGCACGAGTTGTGTTATCTCTCCTGGCACAAACAGCAGTGATCACACAGAGGCAGCGTGTCTATGATACCAACAACTCCAGGAGCAATTCCCAACCCTGTTATCCCAGACCAAGCGACACAAAAATCCCTCCCCGTCTCTTAAACTCTCAGTATGTGTATGAAATTATTCTCTTTCTGTTAACACACATCAGTAAGATCTCTGCTGGTGCCAGTAGACACTGCTGGAGCCAACCATTATCAGCCCATATGTTTTTCAATGCAAGCAACTTTTTGTGTGCACTTTGCTGAACATAATATAATAAACTTTAACTCAAAATGCCCATGAACACATTTTCTACTACAGACATTTTTTTCCTATTATAGATAAAACCAAGAGGACTGGACCAATGTATTGGACAGAAAAATGTGTCTAAGCCATCACAACAAATGCAGCATAATATACTGAAAATAAGATTATGCTACACAAAGAAACAGTAGCAAGACCAATTCAGGCAAACACCTCTCTGTATGAAAATATCTCTTCTTATATTTCAAAGAGGGAAATAATTGAAACCTGAGAAAAAGAGAGGGTGGAAATTTTCCATTGGCATACAAATATTGATGTAATGTATAAATACATCTGTAGGCATACAAAACAGCTAGGGAGGCTAGATAACTACCAATAATTATCCTCAACTTACAAATAGATAAACAGATGTTTTTAAATGTATTTGTATACTGTATATAAAAGATAAGTAGTTTAAACAAATCCATATACTTCCTTCCATAATGTGGCTTATTCTATTAATTTTTTTGTGTCTATACTGCAGTACCAAAATACACAATATTGAGTTTCATGACATGGCATAATGTGCCATTATATTACATCCCAGTAGCCTAAGTTAAACAGCTTGGCCATAAGCATAAAGTCAGCCCCTCAACAGCTAAAAAGCACCAGTTTTAAAGCATTCCTGATATTTCATTTGGTCCCCTGGAGTAATTGCATTTTTTAATTTCCACATGATAACTTGTTTTATTTCACAAAACCTCTGCTTCAGGATGAGCAGTGCCTGTTGCCTGGAAAATCACCCCATGCAGCATTTTGACTTCATCATTTAGCATGTGGTTCTGTGCATTATTTATTGTGCAGGATCCAAGCCCTACACGAAAACAAATTATTAATTTGCTTCTCAATTCTTTTTTTTTTTTTACTGTGTTGTCACCAGAGCTTCAGAGTTGTTTTTTTTTCCCCAATGTCCATCACCTGGTTTCTCAAATACTGATGTGAGGCATGGTGGGATTATTTGTCATGTTACACATGATTAACTCAGAAGCAGAGGTTTATAATCCATTTTTCCTGACTGGCACCCAACTGATCCAGCAACATGGCTATCCTGTCACGTTTGCAAGGAAGGGAGAAAGGGCTCTCCTCGACCATTCATGACACAATCTCATTTGTCCTCAAAGCACAAATCATCCCAGACAAGGATGAGGGGCAGCAGGAGACGAACAGAACGTCACTCTCCTTGTCTGACACAGGAAGTTCTGCTGAGGCTCAGACTGTGACACGCTCTTGTGCTCAGCTCAGCCATCACTGCTGCTGCTCCCGTCAGTCTCTGGGTACACTTTGCACCCCGAGGTCCTGAATCCTCATTAATTCAGCCACAGAAAATTCTGGATGGCCCATCTGGAGGCATTTGCAGAGGAGTTGGCAGGGTACTCAGAGAAACAGCTGTGGCCAGCCCAGGGACAGAGAGCCATTCTGGTCCCAGCTCAGTCAGTGGAAGGATTTCGGCAGAGTCCAAGACCTGCCACAGCTTCCTCTGAGGGATTTTAGTGCTCTGTGCTGGTTCATGGGAGTAACAAACCTCAGTATTTATTCTGTGACCTGGCAGGAATTTGAGATTAATGTATGGATGCTAGCCTCCTTTCTTCTTTGTTGCTTAGCTGTGCCCCATGGTGGTGAGCCAAGGGTTGTAGGGAAAAGCTCTGGGTTATGTTCAGGTTCTCCTTGGGCAGGGAAGAGATGACAGTGGAAGTGGGAAGGAAAAGCAGCGACCCTGAAAGCTGAGGTGGGGACCTGCACTACCTCTATAGGATTGTTTAGGGAGGATTATGCCTTTTCTTCACTGGTTAAAGCCAAAACCAGGCTCATGCAGCCCAAATGGCATTGGAGTAGAGACATGAAAAAATTGCATCCATTATTTCTCCTTGAACTCTACAAGCCAAGTGTTTCCCTGTCCTAACTGCACTTCTTCTGCTGTTCCAAAGCTAAAACAGTTTTTATAAGCAATTGCAGGAATAAGTCCACTGCTGCTCACTTTAAGTACAACGATCTCAGTAAAACTCAGTTAATGAACCACATAAAAATGGCCATCTGGTTTTGAGTTGATTTTTGTTCCCTCTAAGGCTATTCCACTAAACCTGGCCTGCCAGGCTGCCTCCCAACAACACAGATCCAAACTTTGAGCTCCTCCATCCCCAACCCAAACGAGTGGCCATTCTGCTACCTGAGCAGTTCCCGGGATTTTTTTGCATCTCTTTCTCCCAAAGGCAGGAATCTCAGCAGCTCTGCTGACAGAGAAATGCAAGGATGCATAGGACACAAAAGCGTTTTGCAAAATGCATTTCTATTCATTGTCACTGAAGCAGCACAGACACCTTCCCCCTTGTCCTTAGGATAACAATAGCTCTGCCTTGTCAGCCAGCCAGCACGACAGGGAAGGGGCAGCGCAAAGAGCTGAGAGCTTCAAGTCAGCAAACAGCAGATCCTGTGTCTGTTCTGCTGGACACTGCGGCCCCTTACAGATAAACCCCTTTGCAGAAACAACATCCGCCACTGATACAGAAGATTAGCATCTTTTCCCTGTCAAACCGGAGCATTTGGGAACCCGTGAAGCCCAACACAGTAAGGCACAGTTTGAGCCAAAGATCTGCCAACGGCCCCAGGGGCTGCCAGCTTTGCAGAATACGTGAACGGGGACTGTGGCTTGGGGAAACATGTGAAAATCACGCTGAGAGCCAACAGGAAATCTGGGACTCCTCAGGCAACACAATGTATCCTGCCATGGAATAAGATGTTCTCAGACGTAACCAAGGCATGGGCAGTGAGGAGGAGAGCAGGGAGAAGGAAAGGGAAGAATCAAAATGCTTCTTGTTTGTCTAAATGATCAGAGGGTAGAGTGAGATGAAGGCCAGGGCAACGAGGAGGAGGAACTAAAATACTCTTCAGTCTCAAGGGATTCAATAGCCCGGGTCACAAGGCAAGATGTTGGCTCTAGTTTTCCATTGCTCTTCTTAGCAAGTACCAGCTGTTTTTAACACCCAGATACCTCCTCCTGGCATTAAAATAACCAAGAGATCTAATCCCAAATCTCTTGGGATTTCGCATTGAGGAGGCTGCCTGTAAAATGAGATGTCAGACTTTTTGCCTGGTCAAAAACCATACATGGGAGGGTGTTTAATTCTGCCACGCTGTGGCCAGGGACCAGGGTGAGAGTGGCAACCAGCCCAGCCTTGATTGAGGGTCTGCACTGTCCGTGTATGAAAGACAGAGCAGGGCTGGGTTGGGGTTGAGGAGCTCAATGTCATGCAGTGAGAGATGGGAACAGAAACAGGTAACACTCTCCAAGCCAGAGGGATGGGAGGTGACAATTGTGGGATCACGCTGGAGAGGGAGAGTCAAGAAGAGAGAGCAAAGAAGAAGCTATCAGGGTTAGAAACAAAATGAGAAATTACAGTAAAATCCTCAAAGCTTGGCTCTGCCATACTGACACAAAACCTGTGAGATGGGGAGAGGGTTTTCTTAAATCTGAATTTCACATTTCTAAAGCCGAACATTGTAAGCAGTGAGGCACTTTTTACCTAGAGATCTGAAATGTCACGTCTTCCCTGCAGTGACATTTTGGTGACAAAATGCAGCTGCACTTTGAAAGGAGTTTTTGCTATTCACCTTGTCACTTTGCAGAACATCCGTAGCACGTTGCACTTCCAGGGGTTTGAGCTGTCTTTGGAGGATCACGCTCCTTCATAGCACTGGGAATAGTTTTGAAGAACTCAAAAAATGTGTTTCTTTCCGTGACTAGAGCAGTTGTTCAGTTACAAAGTGCACAGTGTTCTGGATTTGTTCTGCTTGGTACTGCCCTTGCCAAAGCCAGGCTGTGACTCTAGGAGTGAAAGTGTCTATGCCAGGAAGAGATGGGGGAGATCCCTCCCTCAGCAGAAGGTGAGGGACCCTATCTCAGGTCTGGACATTCCTCCAACTGGGAATGAAAATCTGTGCTAGTGCTTGGAAGGGAAGCAGAAATTTAGCCTTGTGTGAGTGACTGATGGAGAAAGATGTTTTTATTCTGAGTTTATAAAGACTGGCTGAATGTTCCCTCATTCTTCACCTGAAAGCTTTCTGCATTCAAAGCAATATTATGTGCTAACAGAAATGGAAAATACTCAGTAATACCCTGCAGAATAGCCTGCTGTAAGCAGCAGATATGTTCTTCATGCCCAATAAAAGAATATGAACCAGCATTAACAATCCAGTAGGTCACAAAAACAAAGCAACCATGTTTTGGACAGCTGTTGCAGAAAATAACAAAGTGTGGAGAGAGAGCAAAGGCAAACATCAACCAAAGTTATTATTTTCCAGGCCAAGACTTTCCAGCTGTGTCAAATAAAGGTCTTTTTTATCACCTGATTTTTTAGCAGAGATGGGTAATGGTATTACAAAGTTATGCTGGTAATTTTTGGCTGAAGGTAAAGGAAAGAGGTGAATCAGAACATGTAATTGTCATCAACCCCTTACTTTCTGCCCTTCAGCGCTGAAGCCCCTGCATCAAACTGAAGATATTACAAAAAAGATTTTTGATGTCCTCCAAGTGAATATAGAATTTTTGGAAATAAAGCTCTTGTACCAAGGTGGGATTTTGTAATGCTGGGGATGAATGCTGTGCTACCTTGTGGTTTTACCAATACCATGCCTGCAGTGCTCCTAACCATTTCTAGTTTAAACCTCCATCTAGCTTTGTCAATGAACTGCATATGTGATTTTAAACTATAGGTTCCAATTTAGATCTGGGTCTTGTCCAATTCTGTTCCCAGACTATGCAGAGAACACCAGGACTGTTATGTCAGAGAACATAAGAAAAAACAGATGTGCACTCAGCTCTCACTTATCCAAAGAAAAGGTAAAGGTCTATAGCCTGGATACAGCACAAACATGATCTACTACAAAATATGAATTAAAGAAGCAGCAACAACATAGGGCAAACAATTTACATTGCCAAAACATAAAAGGACAGCAGGATCATTTTCTTCAGCATGCCAGTTTACCTGCAGAACTCACTGACACAAGGGGCTACGGAGGGCAAACCAGTATTTGATAGGAGAAGTAGAAGTTGTTGACAGTTACATAAGCTTGGATAAATATGTCAAGGTTGATCAGCCCTCTCAACTGTAGCTTCAAAGCCAATTGCTCTCATCAGGTTTTATAACCTCCTCTGCACACTTGTAGCTGGTCACAGAGACCTCTTGGGACTCAGGGCTGGGACACATGAATCCTTGGGCTGACCCAGGTGGGTCAGCCTTTTTTACACACCATCTCCCTCATTTTCTGCATCTTCAGTGTCTGAGGCTTGGACAGCACACATAGCAGTCAGAGGATGCTGCTGTCTCTGACATGAAACTCCTGTCCCCACAGGGCTCTGGCCCACGTCAGCCCAGCTGCACACAAGGGCTCAGGGCACCTGAGGAGTGCACACAAGTGGCATTTCACCATGACTGCCTAAAAGCTGCTTTATATGCAAGTAGATTGTCTTGGCAAAGCAGTTCCCACCCATCCCTCGTGACAAAACGAGGCTTATAAAAGCACAGGTTCCCTCCCAAAACAGGCTCCCTATTTCATAGGGTAGCTCATGCCACAGCCTGGGCATCTTCTCCTGCCATCCTTGCAGTGGGAAAACAGAGTCAGAGATGCCTCTCCTTCATCCCACGGCCAAGCTTCTCCATCAAGTATGATCCTGGACTGGGACACTTCCCTCTGGTCCTCGGGACCATTCACTGAGCACACCCAACACCAGCACCTCACCACTCTCAAGAGTTTTTGTCACTTCCTTGGGGTGCTTGGGGGTCCTGGGCAGACAATTTGACAGGGAGGAGCTCACTCCTCGCAGGTAGATCTGTTCACTGGTGCCCCTCGGCCGTGCCGAGCTCAGGCTGACAGCGCTGTCAGGTCCCATTCATTTCACAGCAGCCGATGCCTCACACCTCCCCGCTGCCCTGCTGAGCACAGCGAGACCTCGGGAGCGGAGCCTCTGCCCTCAGACGGGGCCCAGAGATTGATGCATAGCAGTAATTGCCAGCACTCATCGCTGAGCAGTGAAACTTCAATTCAAAAAGGCTTTTCGGGGTGGGAGGTGCAGGTCAGGGCTGGTGATGCTTTCAGAGCCAAGCCAGCCAGCAGCTCGTACCAAGAGCCTCAGCCCAACGGGTCACTGATGGGGAATTAAAGAGGAAAACAAGCCCAAGCGCCTCTCTTGTTAGTTCAAGCTGGTCTTACCTGGAGGGTGGAGAGAAGGACTTGCAAGCCACTGGCTTCTTGTTCTGCCATGCTGCTCCCCACTCACACTCCCTCCTTGTAGCAGCAGACACAAAGCAGCTCGAAAGCCAAGCTGCCAACTTGCCTTGCTGCTGCCCCTGCGTCGTTTAAGAAACGAAGAACTAAACACAGATTCCCCAGACACACGCACACTGCTACCACCAATAATCACAGCAATGCAACTCTAGACCTCAGCAGGAGAGATAAATGTACCCCCTCCCTCCCAGCTCTCCCACTGTGACGAGAAGATTAATTCCTATATAAAGAATCCCGGGGATTAAGTAAAGTGCCCAGGAAAGGTCTGGGTGCTTGATGTGTGGTAGGGGGAGTGTGGGGAGGGTGGCAATAGCAACAAGAAAGCAGAAGAGCTACAAACCTCAAAGAAAGCCAGGGAGAAGGGAGGGAGCAGCGCTGGCTGCCTGACAGGCATTCCCAGCTGACCTGCTGATCCGTTCCAGACCCTGCGTGGACTCGTCTCCGTTTGACTCCGTTCCAGTGAAACCGGAGACACGGAGAAGGCAAAGCGAGCGAGAGAGATGCCCTCGGTCTTAACGAGCGCTGACAACGAACGGAAGATACACCCGGCATGAGGGACAGGTGGAGCAAGGCTCGGGAGGGTTTTTGGCTTCCAACCCCGATGATTGTCCCAAGTGGCAGCTGCTGTGGCCACAGGCAGTGCCCTGCGGGGCAGGGAGTGACCGCAGAGGGGCAGGGAGTGACCACAGAGGGGCAGGGAGTGGCTGCGCAGGGAGGAAAGCCACCTCTTCAAGTGTGGGAGAGTTTGGTCCAAAGGCCCCCACTGTGACCCACGTGCACCTATAGCTGTCTATAAGCACAGCAACTCGGAGCCTGGTTCACTCCCTGGTGCACAAGACACGCTGTAGTACAGTTGTAGTTGCAGCTTGAATTCCTAGGAGGGCACGGAGTCCACTTTTAGCTCCAGCCAAGGGATATCAAAGGGCTTGGTAAACAAGAAGGAGCAGAGGGTTAGATGAGGATTTTCCAGCAAAATATTTGCAATGTGAAAAGGTCAATTAGTCCCACAACAGGTATTTTTTTCAGCTTTCTCAACACCAGAATGGCATTTTTGGTCCTGAGAGACATCGCTCCAGGATGGTTAAAAGGCTGTCGGTGGAGATAATTACTGGGTATGAAGAAGACAAAGGTTAACTCTTGTCTTTCCATTTTGGGAACACTAATTTCAGGCTTTTACCTCTAGAATAACTTTATTCTGGTGTGGTTCTTTTTAGTTCATCCCTTTTGAAAGAATAACTAAGGATTTTTGGAGCAGTAACATGAACCTGGGTCTCTGGGCACAAGGCAGATGCTTACAGAACTCAGTGGCACACAAAGACATACCAGACACTCAGTGTGCACACACTTCCCTTTGCTGATGTCAGTATAAAACCCTAATCTTCTAAGAAGCAGTCAAATGAAGAATAAAACACTCCAGTCTCAGCCAAGGACTCTTTTCACATGATGAACCTTCATTGATAAGTGCTTTATGCAAATGGTAAGACTAATCCTCCCAACTCATCCCAGCAATGTGTGAACAAATGGCACAAGCATGACATTCCTCAGTTTCTCTGTGTGCCAGCAGGGTCCCAGGATGTCACTACCAGGTTATAAAATAAAACGGATTAAAATGCCTTTGTCATAACTGTGGAGACACCTCAGTCCCTTCAGAGAGAGTGCTGTGAAGACTGTTCATTGATGGACAAGATACTCTACAGACTGCAGCAGGGCAGAAGACAAGAAATTTCCTTACCTATGAAAATTCAGGTTTAAAGATTTTAGTTTTCTTAAAAACATATATTATTTCAATTCAAAAAATAAATCTCTCATGCTTCATGAAATATGATATTTTAGACATAGAGCTGATGTTCAGCCATTAGAACACTGATTTTTTGGCCAGTTTGGGTAAGCTTCCAGCAGCTTCCAGAAGTAATTACAGAAGTAATTCGTGTATCCTCCCACTACCAAAACTTTGCCACACAAACCCAGTACAGCTTTGGGGGTTCTTTCCCATCTGCAGGATTCAATAAAACCTGGTAAGAGGCCACAAATAAGTGGGGGGAGAGAACCAAGGCAACACAGGCAGTGTCCCCACCTGTGCAGGATGGGAGGAAGGTGGGTACTGGGTTTGTGAGCAGTGCCAACACATATGTCTTTTGTAAATTATTACAGTGACAGAAAACTGCCTCAGAGCTAATTAGAAGCTGTTTAAAGAAGCTCTTCCACACAGTCGCTTCGTTCTCTTTCTTGTGACAATTGTACCTGTCAGCAGAGCCGTGTGGAACTATTAATTCCTGCTGTGTGGATTTTCAGAAGGCAGCGAGATCTGATGGATGTAAGCAGGCAGTGGCTGCAGGCAGCCTGGATGCCCTGATTCCCTACCTAAAACACAACTTTGGCCTCTGTTTTAGGATTCTATAACAGATTCTCAAACTCACTGGTGGTCTGGTTCTTTCTCTCTGTGTGAGCTTTAGAAATAATTGCAAAAATTTCACTGCAAATACGCCAACCCGAGAGGAAAGGGGCACCGACATCAAAGCTTGGGGGTGGAGGAAATTGTCTTATGTTCCTTAAAATTTTGGGGTATTTAGCTTGGTTGTACGGAAAGAGTAAAAGAAAATATTGTACACAGAAACCTCTGGAGTTTGCATTTGATTTGAAAAAAAGAGACAATTGAGAAGAGTGATTGAAGAATAAATGCTCATGAAAGACCCCAGCAGTGACAGTGATGTTTACATCGATGTATAGTGTACAGCAAAACCTCTTTGAAATCAAATGTTAAGGTATAAATCGTGGAGACTTCTAATTATTCACCATTCCCAAGCCATTTCTCCCAGAATTTGTTCAATTTCCAATGTTGTTGCTTTCTAAGAATAGGAGGTCCCCCATCTCAACACATAAAGGCTGAATGAATTAGGAAACCTACACAGAGTTAAATGCAAGAATTAAAGCGTTCAGATTCTCCCATTCATATTACAATGCAAACTCAGTTTGAAGATTAGCTTGTTAGTTTATATTGATGGCATTGCTGTTTCCCTGTGCCCTCAGGATTATGTGATCTTTAAACAAAATGAAAATTAAACTCCTATCTACAGCTTCCTTCTAGTGCCAGCATTCTTGAGGGGAGGACAGAGGGGATTAGAAACACAAAGGCAGGACCTCTGAGCTCTCTGCAGGTGCTGCACACGCTCAGACCAGTAATTTCCTTTCCTTGTGCTCCAGGGCTCAGACAAACAAACAAGCTAGAGATGTCATCTGATCTCCTGTAAATATGTGTACATACATTTAGCCCTTAGCAAAGGGAAGGTAATTCAGGATCGTTTTACCTACATTAAAAGAGCACTCAGTCCAATTATTTCACATTTTATGAGCATATGTAGAAACCATTACCATGGATCAGCTGACATTAAGTAATACATTAAGCACAGAAACTTGTTCCTGTGAGTGAACCGATGTTTTCCCTACCTGTAAAAGCTTGAAGTTTTCTTCATGGAGATGTTGCACAGCTATAAAATTGGTAAGCCTTCATCCAGAAGCTTTTTTTTTTTTCAGATAGAGCATTGCACTAGAGTAATATAAGGTCAGAAATCTTCCTGAGTGAGATAATCTGGAAATTGATGAGAGGAAGACAGAAGTCCTCTGCCAGGTATCTGCAACCACAGTGTTTGATAGTTTGATATTTATTAAAAGTAGAAAAACCATACAAAGAGATATAACATTTTACTCTGTTATTACCACTTTTCTACTTATTCCATCACCTCCAAAACAGAATTCATGCTTATTCATCTGAACCCTGAGGAATCACATTTGAAACTAATTTAAAGGCTAAATCAGAATTAGCCTAAAGAACTCTTAAAGACTACAAAAGCAGCACTAGAATCAATACCAGCAGAATAAAGTGACCAGCAACAGCCAAGCTTCACATTTCCTGTCCAGAGTCTATACCAAGGAACTGCAGAACTCTTTTTTTTTTGACATTAGCATTAAATGAAGTCCAAATGCCAAAATCAGCTTGGAAACCTGCGATTAACCAGAGGATCTTTTCCTCCTCATTCTCAAAATATTGACACCACTTTTGCACTCACATTGCACACCTGATTTCTAATAGCATTATTTAAATTTTTAAACCAGTGAGATAGATAAGAGAATGGCCAGGTTCTATTAAAAATGGGGAAAAAAAAATCTAATTGGATAAATTATTCATTCTGAAGCCAGCCTGAATTTTATGAAATGCAATTGAAATATCACTGTGTAAAATACCCGGTTAACTGTTCATATTTCATTTATATTAAATAGAGGATAGACTTCCCCTGTCAAAATTATGTGTAGCCAAGAAATATATATTTTTTAATAAAGGCATATTGCTTTTTCTATTTGGATGCTTTTCTCTCTAACAAACCCTTCATTTTCATTCTCTTCCATTTAAGCACAATGCTTATTGTAAGTGATTGCCAAAACAAATTTAATATATTTGAATGTGGAGGACTGATGATGTTCCATTTGTGAATGACTAGGCAGAGGCTTAACCCTCTGAACAATATCATGTTGCCCCCCCTCTCTGGAAATAATTTACTCTTTTACACAAGAGAAAGGGTTAAAATAGAAGTGAAAACACAAGTCATGACAGTGAAATTGATTTTCAGATTCTGCTGGAAGTGACTCAAGGCTCCTGTAGCTGCTGGATGTGAAGATAACATCTAGGTCAAAACCAGACCACTGGAAATTGCTAGTGTTACTGGTTTAATGGGAGATTGGGACTGTACAGAGCACCAGGGGCAGAGAGGGGAACAGGCAGGCTTAGTCAGAGCTTTTTTTCTCTGGGAACATCCCCATCCAACCCGCCTTCCCTTTTGTCACTGCCCAGTGGCATGGCCTGGGGAGGGGGTTTTGACAAGGGCTCGTAAGGATAGGACAGCAGGTGATGGCTTCAGACTGAAAAAGTGTGGGGTTAAGTTGGATAGAAGGATGAAATTCTCCCCTGTGAGGATGCTGAGACCCTGGCACAGTTTGCCAGAGCAGCTGTGGCTGCCCCATTGCTGGAAGTGTTCAAGGCCAGGTCAGACAAGGCTTTGAGCAACCTGCTCTAGTGGAAGGTGTCCCTGCCCATGGCAAGGGGTGGGATGGGATGACCTTTAAGGTCCCTTGCAATTCTATGATTCTATGGAAAGCCTGTCATATCCTCAATACACATGCACAACTCACCTTGAGAAAGGTGCGTTCAATCACTTGACTGCTGTGAGACGTTCCCACTTTTTCCCTACGGAACCTCTTGCTGTGTCCTTCAATGCCTCAGATACAGCAGGTGGGAAATACCTGCCCTTTTCCTGA
Organism: Nicator chloris; assembly: GCA_013400495.1. Lineage (NCBI taxonomy): Eukaryota > Metazoa > Chordata > Aves > Passeriformes > Pycnonotidae > Nicator > Nicator chloris. The sequence goes on from WAAE01002049.1 coordinate 322,091, forward strand.
ATGCTGCAAGTGTGTTCCAGTCAGATCTACCCACAGAGATACTGATTGCACCCAGGGCCCTGGCAGAGGAGACACCTGCTAGGTCTGTGAGTCTGTGAGACCGAGGCAGGCAGAGCCCTTGCTGGGCTCCTGCTCTTCTGGCTGGTGATGGAGCCCTCACAGCAGGAGACTCCCTGTCCCACCCCTGGCCAAACAGCCCATAATGCCACCCCTGTGTTGAATGATAACAGTAAAGATGCATTAAAGAAGCAAAAGAGGAGGATGAAATTATAGAAAAATACTTAAATTAAGAGCTTTGATGCTTTAATCCTCTTTGGCAGATCCCTGGGCAGCAGTACAAGGCAAAGCCCTCTTTATTCTGATGCTCAGTAAATGTTTCTGCTGGACAAAACATCTTTTGCCATGGACATAACTATATTGAGCTTTTCTATTGCTTATAGAAAGAAAACATTTATTTCCTTCCTTGACAGTCTTTCCTTGCCCCTTGTGTCATCATTGTTTTTCTGCTAAAAATGTATCTGTTTTAATTTAAAAGTACCCAGCACTCCCATTGCAAAACTGAGCACAGACACATGCAGGAAGAGGAAGAATCTGGTTTGTTGAATGTTTAAGGAAGTGGACCTTACATCAGGCAGATGAAGCAGTAGACAAAGTCTCCAATTAGCAGAACAAATTGTGTTATATCTGCCTTCTCTGTTTGTCTCACATTTAGCATCTCTGACACACACAGTGTGCAAAGGTGCCAGAAAAAAAGATGGCTCTGAAAGGTAATAAACAAAGAAAAAAGAGAGAATTCAATCCAAATAAGCAGTCCCATGGTAGCAGTTTAATGAGCCCTGCAAGTGAAGCAGAACATGGAAAGTTGGCCTGGTTTAGGTGATACCATATTGGGACTTAGAAAATTAACTCCAAAAGGGACTCCCCACTGAAGTTTTTGTAGCAGCAAGTCCTTCTTGTTTTGCTTTGAGGTGTGATGAATACCAGCTATCTGTCTCATGAGGAAGCAATGACAAAAACAGCAATGATGGGAGAATCCCTATCCTGTTCCCCTGGGTCCATCAAAACTGGCTAAATCTGGAGCTGAACTCCCCAAATCTGGAGGAATCAGAGTACATACACTGAGATTTGGCTAAGACTGAATTTCAATAATGGTTTGTGACCTAATAAATTTGTCAATGCTATGAAGGCCTTGGAAGGAGCTGTCATCATGAGCTGGAACTGAGGATGGCCCATTATTTGCAATACTTCATGATTAAAAACCATTTCCATCCTGAATAATGAACAGTTCTCTATAGGAATAAAGGACACAGCAAAATTTAAAATGCAGAGAAATTTATACTGTAGAGAAGGAAGTCATCTCAGAGACAGAGAAGCTGTAAGACTAAGGGACAGCATTTGTCTACATTTTGCTTTGACTGATTAAAAGCAGGCAGGGTTCCCAGAGACTTGGCTCTGGAAGCACCCAAGAGGAGATTGGTCCTTCTCAGGAGATTAGGTCCTTCTAACTTTCCCCAGAAATATGTATTTACACTCTCAGCCCTTTGGATGGGCAGAGCAGTGGCTTTTTGCAAGCACTCCGGGAAGGAAGAGGTTCAGAAAAGCTGGCCCAGTTTCCCACATCCATGAACCCAATGAAAACACACACTACTACAGGCCATAATATACCCACAGATCCTATCTCTGGTTCCAGCTTCTGCTTCCTCTCCCCATCCTAGAGGCTTTTTCCCTACTCTGCCTCCCTGGAGGAAGCCCTGCAGACCTGCTGAAGAAGGTGGTTTGGTACAATTTCAGAAGAGTCTTCTTGTCAAAGCGCAGAGCCTGTGGAAACCATCCTGCCCAAAAGCTATTTCTGGAAGCAATAGAGTTACTGAAGCTAGGCTTCTTGTCAAATGCAGTTTCAGAGCTGACCAGCTGTGGCTGAGAGCACAAGCTTTCCAAATGAAGTGCTTGGGGCAATCTTTTCTGTACTTTCCTGGTCCACAGAGCCTCCAGAGAGTACTAGAAAAACCTTTTCCCCACCAGTGGTACATCACATGTGTCTCACTTTTACACAGACATCTATTTTCCCTAAAATCCTAGGAACTACATTATCTTTGGGATTTCTGCTTCTCTGTAAAACTCATTTTGAAAAAGGCCAATGAGCTTGTAAGATTTTAGGGCAAGGGAACAAAATCAGAAAGGGGAGGATTTTCTCAATCATGTCTCTAAATGAAGCTCAATTAAAGGACAGCTGTTAGAATAACAATCGTTCAATGTCATTTTCACATAATCTCTGACCACATCAATATTGTGACACACCAGTGCTGGTATGTCCAAGGCCTCTCCTGCTCAGACCTGTGGTGGTTGCTACAAACATGACACAATTGCTGACAAACCCCAGGCTGCTCCTCTTGTTCAAGCTGTGGCAGCTCATCCTTTTAGCTGTGGATGTGCCTGGTACATTCCCTGGCGTGCCTTTCAGTAGCACTTGACACGTGCAAAATGCAGCAAACATTAATCCACCAAGCCTCACAACCCCCTCTTGGGGAGTGAGACAGTTTTTTTCCAGCTTGCACTTTGCAAAGCCAAGGAAGAGCCCCTCAAGGGCATGTCCAGCATTAGTGGCAGAGGGAGGGGGACAGTACAGGTCACATTGCCCTCAGTGCCACCACGGGAAAGCTCAAAGCAGTAATATCTGGGATGGAAGGGAAAAAATGTTGTCGTCTATTCAGCTGTTGCATTCTTCTCCCAAAAGTCAAAGAGGCTGTGGCCAGGTGCACATTTGTCAGTGTTTCAAGCAGGCAGAGCTTATTACTGATGCCTGAGCGTTCATTTGAACATCTGCACCCTTTTGTCCTTTGGGCAGCATTTGGCCAGCCCTTGGTTTGTCCCAGCAAGCTTCTGTGTGCATCTGCTTTGTTCTGGAGACGGGCTCCGTGAAATCATGAGGGTTTTGACTCATTTTTAATGAAAACTTGCCTCAGAGACCAGTTTCAATCAAGAGCGGCCACAGAGGTTCACACCTCCCCCTTTCCCAACACAACGTGGAGCCAAGTGTTGATTATTCCAGGACGTGTCCCCGCAGGCTGCCGGTGGGACAGTGCTGGCACTGATACAGACTCGGGCTCCCGGGTGGAAGTCACAACCTTGTGAATTCAGGCTTATCCTGGTGGAAGTGGGGAAACAAACACGGAGCCAGGGAGAGCCACAGGAAACAAACTGCCTCACAACTTCATTATCATAAGTGTTTCTTGTTCAGCTCATTATGTGAATCTGGTTCTCCATGTATTTCCTCCAAAATTTGTTCAGGGAGGGGAGCCCCGTGGCTTGATATATCCACTTCACCTCCCTCCTCCACCCGAAAACTCGTCAATCACTGCTGTCTCTTTTTCAGTAAAACCTTCATTTCATTAAAATTTAATTATTGGTTTAATTAAAATAGGCAAGCAGCAGTGTGAGATGTGTATGTTTTTTTATGGCTGAAGGAGATTGTAAAGTCCTCATTCATTTCCCAAATGAGCTTCCTCTAAAAATTGGGCTGGCTTTTTATAGGCCAATTCTCAATGCTGCTTTCAAATGGATCCCACAGCCATTCATATAGATTAATTCGGGCAGTGAATCAGATCCTGCTTATTGGCTGTCTTTCAGAACACACTGATGATGCTCCAGGAGCCCTGTGGTAGAGCCCTGGGAGCCCGTGGGTCTCTCCAAATGATTAATTAATCCTCACGCAGGAATTTTTCAGTTCCGTCTTAATTTATTCACATTGCAAAACAAATTTAGTCTTGGTGAAATGGGCCAGATTGACAAGCCTTGTGTGACTGACAACTGCTCTGCTATTCCCACAGAAAGTGTGACATGGAGAAGGTTCTCCTATACTGGTGAAACTTGTGCTGTAACACAGGAGACAACAATTATGTTGTTGTTTTTTTTTTAAATACAAAATGGGAGTGGTCCTTGTCTCTTCTCTCAATGGCTTCTCCAGCATCCCTGTCCCCTCATCCAGCATCTTGGGAACACATGTCTGTACACAGTGAGAAATCAACACAAAGCAGTGAACACACAAAAAATTGGCCTGGGTCACTATGCAAGGAGGTTTCCAGCTGTCCCATGGCAAAAGTGGGAAAGGAACAGTGACACTTTGGAGTGTGTGGATGCATTTCTAGGGGTAGAGACAACACCACATAAGGACTAGCAATGACACATCCTAGTGCAGTCATGGCTTCCCTGAGAACCAAGTCCACGAGTTGCTAATGATTTTCAAGTAACAAAAGTGGTTTTCACATCACAATAGAGATGTGAATCTTCAGACTCTCTCGAATCCCCAAACCATCTGGTATTTGGATTTGTTTTAATCACTCTTCTCTTTGCACCAGTGAATTGGGTTGCAAAGAGCCGTGTAGCTCTTTGTAAATGCTGGTTGCAAAATAATCACAACAAAAAGAGGAATATTGAAACTTTCAAATAATTTCAGCTCATGCTCCTAGGCAATGCTGGGCTGCCTTCCCATGGCTTTGCAATCTTCAGATCTCTTTGGCCCTAGTCTGTGAGGAAATGAGAGAAGCAACCTTTCATTTTGAAGCAGCCCCCCAGACACTTTTGCAAGTACCTGCAATGACCTTCAGATACCCAACCCTCTCCAGCAACACTAGCTGAGAAAGCAATTTAAGTACAGGGCTGGGAACAGAATGTGCTGTTTCAAAAAGCTTTTACATCTCTTTTGTACTCACTCTAGTCTCATCATTTTTCATTTTAAATATCTTCCTACATATGCCTGAAGGTTGCAGATCTCTTTTTATAACAAAAAGTATAGATCAATCTGCAGGTAGAGGTCTCATTTTCAGCATTGTCACTGAGTTCCCAGGGAGCCTGGAAGCACTTGAGAAAATCAAGTAGCAATGTTGGCACCCTATATCTTTCTCCTAAAGGTAAGAGCATTGTATGATGTGAAATGGAAGGACTTCTTTTCCTCTTCACACAGCTTGACTGAGCAATATCTCACAAACTCCTTGTTGTTGATGCTAAAGTGATACTTGGCTCCATGGATCCTGTTGGATCTTTGTGAGTACATTAATAGGTTGTCATGGTTGCTGTTTGGAACAAATAAAACCACAGACTGGCTATAGGTTTGAAGAAAAGAATACTTGGGGGAGGATCAGAAAGTCTTTCAAACTCTCCTGCCCACAGGAGAAACAAGGCTGGGCTAGACAGGCTTTCATGTGAGGCAGTAGATCCATTGGACATGGCTTTATGGCTTCATGTTCAACCTGTCTGGGCTCTCTTGCCTTCTGCAATAGCGTTAGATTCACATCACAAGGTCATGTGAGGCTTTGCAGCTTTGAGCTCCTCAGCTGAAAGGAGCCATGTAAGTGCAGACATAATTGTATCTTACTGAGGAATGCTGCTGTAATAAACAGCCTCTATTACCAACTGTCCAGCTGTAATATTTGTGTTTATGTCAGCACTTAAAAATCATTGATCTGCAATAAGCTCAGTGTGGGGAAAAGAATCTGATCCGGAGGTCAGAGAAGAGAAATTCAATTTTTCCTTATCAGGCTGGAGAGCCCAGCCAGGGAATGTGGGATTGCACAAAGCTTTGCTGCTGCTCCCTTCCCCTCTGCTAGAGCAGCGCTCAGGGAGATGACCCAAGATCAAAGCTGCTTGCAGCAGCAGTCTGCTTGCAGGGCTGATCATCATTACTCTGCTTGGGCTGCCAGCTTGCAGGTAACCACCCACTGTGGTGCTTGCTGCTGTGCCAGAGCTGCACAGGCACTCTCCAAAGGCAGAGCCTCCCCACACCCCTGTGTATGGCAGCAGCAGGGTGAGCTCTGTGGATATCTGCTAATGGATTTTGCTCCTCACAGAGCCTTTGAACTGGGAACTGCCTCACTTGTTTTCCCTGGGAGCAGGAGGGTTGCTGAACAAGGGGTGATATGGAAAGCAGTAGGCCAGGTGGAGCCTGCCCTGGGCACACACCAGTGAACCCACAGTTGTGTAAAACTCTGCTCTGCAGCACCTGAGTGCAGGATGTTGCACACTTTTAGCCCCCAAGTGTGTGTCTCTCCCCAAAGGCAGACCCATTATCTTAAGGCAAACCTGAAAATCTTCTCCTCAGGCAGTTCCTGATGTGTTCCTTTGCTCATGAGTAGCAATGACCATCCTGCCCTGTCCAAACAATCTGGGATTCTCCTTTCTCCCATCTCCTGCAAGGCAGCTTCCCTGCTTGACTCCCCTTCTTTCAGTGAGGGACTCAGGAAACTGGTCCATGACTCCCCTGTCACCAAGCATCTCAACAGTCCACTCAGGGTCAGCATCTGTGTCCTCCTATCCCAAAAAGGACCTGGGACTATCCATGCTATTCCTTGTCTGCCCTCTATGTCCTTTTTTCCCTCACTTTCCCCATTCTTGTTCTTGAAGGCATTAAAGTTACCTGAGGGGGACACCACCTCCCAGTAACTGGGCGCTTTGGAAACGGAATTATTGGAGCACAGAGTGTTCTTTCCATCTGATCTCCCTGCTCCATGCCTTGCCATCTCCCTCCTCCATGGGCTGCAGGGAGTTTGCACCAGGCCTCAGGTAGAGAGGAGCAGAGCAGGAGGCAGGAACTGCCTCACTGGCTCTGTGGCAGCTTCAAGGATGCTCAAGGGTGAGCAAATCTGCACTCAGAGGTCAAGGAACCTGCAATTCCTCTCTGAGTCTCCATTGGCAGGTTAAATGGGATGAGGAGTTGTTCCTAGCTCATTGCAGAGAAACTGCAGGAAGAAAATGAGAAATTAGACTGACCTTGCCCTTTCCAAGCACCGGGATGTGGAAGAAGAAGGGATAATACAAGGGCAGAGGGCTGGTGATGGGAAACAGGGCTAATGGAAGGTGCTAGAGCTGGCTTCTGTGCTAAACCATAGCAAAACAGCCCAAAATCATCACCTGCCAGCTCCTTCCTTTAATCCTTCTGAGCCTGCAACCCATAACTGGGGACTTGTCTCTACCATCTAGGGCACCTGGCAGACCACAGCTCACCTCCCTAGAAGAGAGATTTGTGATCAGATTAAAGCCCATTTCATGTTCCCTTGCTCAGGTCCTTGTCGGTTCCCTGCTCCCCCTGATGTTTACACAGGATGCCTGACTCATTTCCACATGAAGAGCCGACGTTTCCCTCTCACACCCAGCACAGGGGTCATGGGTTGCTGTGTTAAAGGCAAAAACTACAACGAAGAGATTTTTCTAATCACTGCATCAGATTACAAAGGAATGTAAATCACTGAGCCGTGTTTTTTGTTCGAGGCAGAGCAAGGTTACTTCAGGTAGCTCTCAAGAGCATTTTGATATCTCACATGATACGCCCACGTGCAGAAGCTCACACAAGTTCACACAAACTCGGCTGTCGCTGGAATCCTTAGGAGAAGTTAACCATGGCATGGGAAAGGAAGATGTTCTGATACTGAGGAGTGCCTCCACCCTGTGCTGCGCCCCAGAGCTCACTTCATCTCCACAGGGTGATTTTTTGCTCCATGTCCCCCTCCGACATCTGATGAACTGGGGTAATGTCCACCCTTGGCAAGGACAAGCATGTTGAAAATACAGCAAGTAAGAGAAGGCACAGAAGGAGACAAGGCAGATATGGACATGCAACCATCAGCTGGGACCAGACTTATCAACATGTCTTATACTATGGTTATTCACAGAAAAGTCACTATAGACTTGCAAAAACATCACCAGAGAAGCTGTGGCTGCCCCGTCCCTGGAAGTGTTTGAGGTCAGGTTGGATGGAGCCCTGCTCCAGTGGAAGGTGTCCCTGCCCGTGGCAGGAGGGTTGAAACTTTAACGTCCCTTCCAATCCAAACCATTCTGTTATTCTATGATTTGACCTAATTTTTGCCCTCTCCCCCTAATGAAACTGAGGTGGTCCAAGGGAAGATGGAGGTGAAACAAACCAATAAAAGCAATAAAACCAAGAAAAGCAACCAATATAGCAAAATTGTTTCTCTTTTGTGACAAGTGTTGGAGATGGTGTGAAGGAGGGTGGAAGCTGCCCTGGCCTTACAGGTGTGAGGCACTGCCTGCAACGCTTTTGCAATAAACATTGTGAATATATTTTGCGTTTCTCACTCTTTCCTGTGACTTTTGGAGAACCTTCTGTGAGCCACCTGCTAAGGTCCTGCTTCAGAAAAAGTATGATAAAAATGGAGAGCAGTTAAATGTGACCTGAACCCCACTGAAATGCTGTGGAGGGGTCTCCACACAGCCCTGCTCCAGCCCTTTTTTGTCTTGAATGAAGAGACAGTGAAGTGAAGAGGAGGGGAGGACAGATGGGAGCTGCCTCTCTGGCAGCCAGCAAACTGCCACCCAAATCAAGCAGCAGAGTCAAGGGAAAAAAAAATAGAAATAAAATAAAATGAAAAAAAAAAGGGGGGGGGAAGAAAGAAAGAAAAGGCAGGAGCCCGTAATCATTTTATGATTCTAATTTAACTTTTATGAACATGTTTTGAGCTCCCCTAGTCAGACTCTGGTATTGATCTTTTCAGTATTGTTAACTCATAACCAGACCATATTTGAAGACATAAACTTTAAGAGGGGTAATAAAGAAGAGCCAGACTGCACTGGCTTTATTCTTCTCAGCACAGGGACTGGGAGCTGTAAATCCTGCTGGAATCAGTGAAATTATGCAAATAGAGATGAACTCCTGGCTGTGTCAATTTTTTAGATATTGGGCACCAATGACATCAGTCTTTATTTCTACTTCAAAGTGGAACTGTCTTGGGAAATAAAGTAGTGGGAGAGTAAGAAGCCAAACAATGGAAAAAAGCACTGATTTCTCTGTCTCTGTGTCCTTTTGAGAGATGGGCCAAATGGCATCATTTTGGCCCATCTCTGGACCAGCTGCAGATTCTCCCACAATTATTCATTTCTTAGATTCGAGTCCTTCCTTCCAACTCCATTAAAGATTTGAGCTAAGCAGGAACATTTAGATCTTGCAACTGCTGGTGGGGTGAGTTGCCCTGAGCACTAGCACAGGGTGGTGGATCTCCTGGCTTTGCTGTACTGCCTGTCTGCCTCGTGTTTTAGGTCAGGGATATTCGTGTAGCTTGCTCCCTGCTTCTGACTGATAACATGAAAAGCCTAAATAACAATGTTAATGGGCTTTTTTCTCTCCATGGTAACAGTACAAGAAGGACAGTTTTCCAGCCTCTGTCTGCTTCTTAAAAAAAAAAAAAAGGAACATGAAAATTTGAGACAAAATAAATAAACATGTGACATATTTCTTTTCTGTATTAAATTAATCCCAGTCTAATGAAGTGAGGGCAGGGTGGGGAGGGGCACTGCTTTCCATCCTGCTTATGCAAGATGTGAAAGGTGTTCTCAGTTTGAGTAGCAGGCTGAAAAACCTGGAGGTGTGACTTACACAATTCCTCTGAGACCTAAAATGGTCTTTGAATTTCGAGTGCAGGCTGGCAAAGAGTCAAGATGAAGTGTGAACCTGCATGTGCTTGCTGCCAGACTGAGTGGTCCTTGTGCAGACCTTACCCAGCCAGAAGCCACGGGGAACTGCACACTGAACCTCACAGGCTCAAGGTGATGCTGAAATCACGGGAACTCAGCGATGCTTTTTGCTGGAAACTATCCACAGCTCTCAGTTTTCTGTTCTGAACAATGCCCTCAAAGAGATGAGTTGTTATAACTTCAGGTCTTGTTGCAAACACGTGAAATAGCACAACTCCCTTCCCACTCAGCATCTCCAATCCCCTCGACATCCTGCATCTCCCCAAGCTTGTCAAGGTTGGAACACACCCCACAGCTCTAATTCTGCATTTTCCACGACTCACACCACCCATGCTGTCTCATGCTAGTTGGAATTCAAACACAAAGGGGATCTTCAAAAAAATAAAAGGCTGTGGGGCGTGTCCTGCCAGCAGCTTGGAGGGAGCTCAGTGAAGAGCAAGAGAGACTGGGATGATCAGGGTACTCAAGGCAGTGACTTTGGAGGAAAGTTTAACATTGCTAAAAATAGCCCTCATGGGTAGCCAATGACTAGCAGGGTCTGTGATAAAAGTCCCTGTGTATCAAGGGGTATAAATAATCAAGGATGGAATTGAAGTATTTAGAGGGCATAGAGGGCAACTACCCAAGTGCACTGCTAGGAGTGATGATATTAAATAAGGAAAGTAGGGGAAACAAAATAGGGACCTCTCCTCTCTCCCCAAATGAACTCTGTTTCACCACGTCTTGAACTAAAGCATACTGTAGTCCCTGGAAATTTCCCTCCAGCACAGCAGTACACCCTGCAAGAAGGTGACAATTCTAACTTACAGTTACCTCATCAGGGTCTTCTTTAGAGGCACGTGGAACCAGGACACCAGACTGGGCATCCCTCCTTTTATCTCAGTGGCCTGTCTGCCCTGCAGAACTGACAGGATCTGTATGGAGCCAGACCCTGGTCCCTTTATCCAGAAGCAGCAGCTCACTGCAGCTGGCAGAGTCACAGCCAGAAGGGTTCACCAGGGAAGATTATTCTGACCCAGTGCAAGACACATGGTGCTTCCACACTGTTTCTGCTTCCTTGGGCAAGAGAGGTACAAATCACTTGTGAGAGTACACGCTGCCTTTCCTGTTACTCTTTTCTCTGTGTGTCCTTAGAGTTACCATGGTGCCAGCACAAATCACTACTACAAGCTCTAGATTTGACTCAGAGACAGGGAGAGACCTGCTCGTCCCTTCTTCACTCCTTTCTGCCTGTTCCCTTAGGCACCTCTTCTCTCTGGGGTGCATCCACACATTTCTGTGCCAGGAAATTCCCTCTTGCACTGAGATCCATTCTGCAGTTTCCTTTCACAGTTGGGGTATTAGCAGACCAGGACTGTGTATATATGTTACATATGTCATATATGTTAAGAAAGTCATAGTAAGTTACTCTGTCTTTCCAGAGGAAGAGACTCTGTACCTAAGCAAACACAGCAGCTAAGCTGTATTTTCTCTTCCTAAGGTTTTAGCTGTCGTTGCTCATGACAAAGTAAAGAAACATACCCATATTTTTTGTGAAGAGCTGTTTGAAAACCCATACCTAGAATAATAAATGGCTCATTGTCGGACCAGCAGTCTCACGGAGGATTTACATGGTGCCTCTTAATTCTGGTGCTGCTCAATATTTTCATTAATAACTTGAGTGGTAAAATAGAAATGAAACTTATTGAATTTAGTCCCAAGATTCTATTCAGAGCAAGTAAATTTACTCCAGAGGACAGGCTTAAAATGCAGCAGAGATAAGCAAGGATGGTCAAAAATATAAGTACAAAGTGGCAATAACTGGTTAAATAACTGTGTGGAAGGGGATCTGGAGTGACCACTAAGTGGAAAAAGAGGCAAAAATGTCACGCTGCTGAGAAAGGGACAAACCATGCTGGGATACAAACAGCAGTAAGGCCTGTGGGATGCACAAAACCAGCTTTTTGTTGACTTTAGGCTGGTGCAGGCTCAACTGAGAACTGCAGCCTATGACAGGCACTGCCTGCATCAGCTGGAGGAGAGCAGGGGGACAGCAGGACCTACAGTGAAGGACATGAGGCTGCTTGACTCACAGAGGACAAGATAAAAAGAGAAAGAAAAACCCACTGTCCTGCTCAGTACATAAAGTGGGGCATGAGGAAGGGGCTGGTGGTACTGAGTGTTCAGCTGGGGTTGAACCACAACAGAACCCTGTTTGTAGTGACCGGCATCTGTGCTTGAGACCTGCATCCTGACTCCAGTTTATAGGGAGGTGACATTGGAGCTCAATCAGGAATTTTTGGGATGCTGTTTTATCTGCACTGAAGCAGTATTTATTTTATTTCATCTGACAGCTGTTTTAGACCATTTCACTCTGCTGGAAGCATGATCAGATCTGAAATGTGGGTTGTAAATAGCTGGGAAAACTGCACATTTAAGTCTAATTTTATGAGTAGCATCTTTTATTAATGTTACAACATTTACTGTGTATTTTAAGTCATCATTGATTTTTATTAAAAAATATATCTTTTATTATATGTGCATGCTGCCAGCAAAATAAAATATTATGTTTTTCCCCCCTCAGTATGAATTCTCATTAATCTTCTCTAAGAGCACAAGAAAGGAAGAAGACAACTCTCTCAGTTGAAGGCAGCATCACTGCCTAAGCTGTGTGACTGAGACATTGTCATGCATTCATTGCACCAGGATGCAGAAGAGCTGCTTAATTGCACCAACCAGCACGTGCAAGGTGGGGGCCAAGGCAAGAAAACGCTCCCTTGTGACTTATTACATCTGGGGCTGATTAGTGCTGTTTATACATCATTAAGATTCAGAGGAGAGGGATAAAACAGCCAGTAAGGACACAGAGATTTCTGAGGTGTGTGCAAGCAGCTGAGTAAAGCCAGGAGCAGGAAAATTACTGCCTTTTGCACTCTCACAGTCTCCTGGTGCTTTCTTAAGTCAGGCTGTGTTGGGTCTTAGCAATGGCACAAAGGTTTTCCAGCAGGGAACATAGCCCAACCCGAGAAGCCTCGTTCATTAGGAATTTTACTACCTAGAATAGGTAGAAATGTAACCAGGAAAATGATTTTTGTTTGATTTTCAGCTAGATCAGGTAACATTGCTTTGCATTAATTGAGAGCTTGACTTTGACCTTGCATCAGCTGAGGAGCAGACTGTAAAGATCTGGTTGCTTACTAGAGTAGAATTCTGGTAAACCAAACCTCTGACTGTTTTGCATCTGGGAATTTTGATAAGACACCTGCAAGCACCAGCTTTAATAATAACAAAGCCATGACAGTGGGGTTAATGCAAACATGGCACAAATTTGAGTAAGTGCTGTTGCAACAGAAAAGGGGGTATAAGGATGTAGGTGATTTGGGAGATTTATATGTAAACTGGATACAGGGTGTATGAAAGAACATACAGAGGTCTCTAAAACTCTTCTCCCTAAGACTTTAGCCCCAGCACTGGGGGACCACTGTGTCAGGCCAGACCACAGAGCCTGTGAGCACATGAAAAGCAGAACTGCCTGCTGGCAGGTTTTGTGTGTTGGAGCATTGCTTTGATTTTAATGATAAAAAAGGGTTCCTTTTTCCTCTCATTTATCTTTTACCATGCAGGTGTGCAAAAGTCAAAGTGCTAATTTCAGGATTTCAGGTACCTGTTCAGACATGTGAGCCTGTACAGGGAGGCCACCTGGCCCAGATGCATCCAAACATTTGCAGTCCCAACTACCTCCCACAGCATCACCTCACAGGGAGGGTGTCAGCTGAAGGTGCTGGCAGCACCAGGATGGGACTTCTTGTGTGGGCCTAGCTGGGAACACCAGACCTATGAGAAAACCTCCTCCATTTTCCTCCCAGAAAAACACCTTCAAAAAAGTGGCTCATTTCTGAGCTTATTTTCACCCAAACACATCTCAGCACTTAGGGAGCATCCATCAAGGAGGTGGAGATGCTGGTCCAGATGCCATCAAATGCTCCACAGAAACAAGGCCCATCCTCCCTGAAAGTTTTAAGGCTTGGTGGCTTTTCAGCCTTTTTCTAGTCCTCACAACGAAGGCCCCCTAATCAGCTGTTCAATACCACAGCCAGCCCCAGCAATCAGCCTCCTGCCTCTGCTGGTGATGAATGCCTGGAGGGGACCTCAGAGTCAAGAGACCAATTGACAGCTTTGTTAAAAAAACGACACAACAGCAAGAGGAGAGGGTGGAGGTGCATTTATTCCCCCGGATTTGGGGAGCCCAGGAAGGAGGCTGGTACCTTGCTGATGCCGTCACGGCTGGTCTGAATTTGCCAGCAGCTCTGTATTTGTTGTGAACAAAGGCTGCACTGGCTCATGGACCCCAGAGAGTGATCTGATCTACCTCTGCATGAGCCTGAATCAGGAGCATGGTTGTTATCATAGGTAATCACGTGTGTTACTGAACTATATCAAAATTAGTATCAGAATTCTCTCTCGAGTCAACATTTTTTAGAGGAAACATCTCAAACATTCAATCAGTGGAAAACACTTGGTTCCTCTCTGGTAGTTTAGGTAGAAATAAATCTAGGATTACTGAGCTCCTGTTAAATTATTTATTGTAGGTATTTTCATGGTCCTTAAAGTCCAATATGTGAACTGGGTCGCTGCTTTGTATCCAAAAGAGAAAACAACATGCAGTGAAGAGATTTTGCATATGAATCACACCAGCTTCCCCAATTTAGTCTTTATTTTACCCACTCTAGCTCACCCAGCTCAGTGCTGCTGATTTCTTTGCCCAAGGCTCCATGACAGAGGCAGATGAGAAGTGGCTGAGAGGCAGAGGGGCCACGCTCCTGCTGTATTTCATCCAGACCATGGCTGGAAATTGGCAGTGTTCCTGCCTGAGAAATCATCTCCCCCTCAGAACTCACCTTTCAAAGGAAAGATTTGTTCTTGTGTTTCTGATGCATCACTCGGTTTGTTTATTGACCCATTAATTATGGTCTGTGTCTTTCAGTGGTCAGGGCAGAGCAGCAAACTGGGATTACAGCTCCAGTGTGACTCTTAAGAGACAGAATTAGCAAAGCTATTCAGCCCAGTCCCTCTAACAAGGTTATAATGTAAAGCACTAAACAATTAGTGGGAGATTTACCTCCCTGTCTTAAAAGCATTTTTATTACTTAATCAATCACAAGCAATTTATAAACAAGGCTGAAATTTTACATGGAGCCGTAAGGCTGTCTTACTTGCTTCCACAACAAAGCAGGAAAAACAGTCTTGAAGTTTCAAGAGACATTTGATCAATTAAAAAAAAAAGATTTTAAAAAAGGCAAAACTACCTCTAAAGAAGATAAATTATTTTTCAAAGGGAGTAAGGGCTTCATCAGAGGCTGGAGGAAAGGAAGTCCATCTGTCTGTCTATTTGCTAGTCTATAACATCATCCATAACAGTGGCTTGAAGTAGTAGTAGAGTTGTAAAGCGAAAATGTGAATTGTTTGGGGCAGAGACTTTGTTTGTGCATGCCCTCCTCAAGCTGGATTACAGCCACTGCAGCACCATGCAATTGCAAAATAAATGTTTTAAGAGTGCTGACTCAGCAATATCACGTGTGCTCCAGGTGCCCTTTTTGCTTTCAGAGCTTCTGGCTCAGTGCCAGGACAGAGTTGCATTAAGAACCTGTTAGGTAGAGACAAGACACTTGATGCCTCTGAGGAGAGCTTCTCCAAGCCACAGGAGTGCTCACACTCCCCCCATTTTCTCTTTTGATTTGCCTTGTCCTTAGGCTGGGTTACTGGCAGTAACTCAGCAGGATTCGTGCAGACAGAAGCAGCTGACCATGGGCTGCACCACAGACAAAGGTGCACAGAGATGCCCCAGCCTGAATCCTTCCTCAGCCACTGTGCCAGGAGGCTGTTTTGTGTCCTCACACCACAGCTCTGCAGCATAACTGGTTGGACCAGTTAAATTTCCACGCTGGGCTAGTTGCCTTGATAGAGATGGAATCAGCACTTGCTGGCTGAGTGTGTTTTAGCTGGTTTGGCAGCAGTCCCAGCTCTGCCAGTCCCTGTACCTCTGACATTCAGTGCCTCAGCAATACTGCTGACTTCTGCGAAACTGGGGCGCCGACACAGACATGAAAGTCCCTCTTTGGAGAGAGCTACTGAGGAGCTCGGTGCTGCACTGCCTGCAGGAGCTACACTGGAGGCTAAATTCACCTTGGCTTGTGGTGATCTAATTCTTCCAGCATCAGCTTTTTTACTGGCTTTGACTGCTCTGATCTTACAGCTCCCAGTCCTGATTCTTCTGCCATTTCCCACCCCACCTCTTGGCTCTTGATTTACACCTTTCCAGAGCAGAAACACATTGATTTGGTTCAGAGGAGGGTTACTTCCATATGTCCCTTACTTCTAGTAACCACCCAAGATGCAGATGGGTGGAAAAGCAACCAGCTTCTGATGGGGTGATTTTAGGGGAACAAACGGAGTGGATGCTCTTGTGTTGGTGTGGGGAACACAACACAGCGTGGGAAGTCCTGGGCAGGTTCACCAGGCAGAACATGGGGACCTTCACCCAACCCCACCCCACCACATCTGCAGCTGAGGAGATACAGAAATCTGTGCTGCTACCCATCCCAGGACAGCAACACTCTGCTGTGAGGAACAACACCCTTCCTCTTCCCAAAGACAGTGACAGGGCCTTGAAATGCCCTGACAGACACTCACTTGTGCCCTTTACTCCTTCAGGAGAACCCTGGAACCACCCACCTACCTAAGACCTTTCTTGTGCGGCTGTTGACAACAGGAAGCAGCTCAGGGAGACACTTTGGACTTTAGAAGTTTTCTCAAACTGCTTGCCCCATGTTTCTGGTTCATATGGACAGGAGGCAGCAGCAATTCTCCACAGCTCCACGGTGACAGGAGGGAAAAGCTGCCTGGATGAATAGCCCTGTTTCCAAGGTATTCTTGACTGAGATTTCCTCTCCCTGAGCCAGGTGGGAGCCTCCTGTGTCGGGCAGGCTCTTTGCAGTTGCAGCTGATGCATGGGCAGGTCTGTGGCAGAGCCCCCAGGACCCCTGGGTGATGGCAGGGAGAGCTGTGTGGTGGCATCACAAGTGGGTCTCACGTTTCAAGGCCTGGTAGGAACAAATGTGTCATCGCATTGTTCACTGATTTAACAGCTCTGAGTGTTTTTGACAAATGGGGGCTTCCTCATTTCAACTCATGCACTTTTATGGCTGACAATGAAAGTCAGATGCTCACCAGTTTAGGACTTGCATAGCTGAATCCCAGCTTTTGCCCAGAGAGATGGGAAAAGTCACAGTCAGAAACCATCACCCCTGCACCTTTGGGGTACAGATTCCTGCCCCATCCTGAGATGCAAGAATATATTTACCAAAAGAAATATGTGTCATAAAAATATGGCAAAATATTTTAAATTTAAGAGGAGAGGAAGTGTGGTCCCAACTCATTCTTCCCATCCTAGCAGCCACAAATTATACCTTCATGTAGTTCCTTAGCATGGAATTATCACTGGGTGATTTAGTGTCCTGGCCCACCACACTTGCAGGGAATAAATATTTCTAGTTGGCAATGAAAATGCAGGTTAATTTTCATTGCATCCTGGCACTTATTATCAACATTAATTATTATTGATCAAGTACTGACAAATGCTTTCCATGTTCTACAGCCACAAGGAGATAAAGCCCCTGTCCCATTAAATATACACACAGTGTTTAACTGAAGGCCACTGAGAATCCCACTAAAGTCAATGCCCATTTATCTTCTCTGGGGAGTTTCCACAGACAGAACAATTTGGGCATGTGACATTCTCCTGGTGAAGCCTACAACAATGTGCTCTGAAGGAGACTGTCCCCAAAACTGCTCCATCACAGATTTTTTCTCTAGGAGGGTGTGCTGGGATGTAACACGGAGAGGCAGGGAAAAGCAGGTGATGTGTAGCAACATCCATGTTCTGATAAATACTCTGGGAGACACCAGGACCTTGGTATCCAAGCAATCTAAATAACATGTTTCATTGCTACAAAAAGCTCTGGCTGCCCAAGCCAAAGAGAGAAATGTGGATATTGCTTCACTAGACTCACTGAAAAGCTTTGACCTATTCCTGTTCCAGTCTGATGGGTCCACAGCAGTTGTGGGAGAAGGTTTCCTTTTGAGTTTGTTCCAAATATACAGCAACTAACTAGAAATTTTATTCATAGTCAACACAAATTATTTAATGTCTTTGTAATGCAGAGCTGTTGGTGATCTAAAAGCAGACTTTCTAGTGAGATTCACAAGGAATGTTCAAATAGGTGCTCAAAAGTACTGTAAGATTGAGCTGTTATGACATCTCAGCATTTGTGAGTCCAATTTTTCTGAAGACTGAAAGTGAACTTTACTTCCCTGAGTATATCACAATGCCCAGGAAGATTTTAGGTGGATTTCATTGAAAATTCATGAACCTCTTCGAATTAGCCAACCCATTTCCTACACCACTGCTGCAAAGTCTAGCTAGATCAGCAGAGGTTTCAGGGGTGAATTTTACAACTGGCTGCTGCTTCCAGACTCAGAGATCTTCAACACCTCTTCAGCTTGCAGGGCTTGCCTTTCACTTCTGCAGATGTTTAAAATTGCATGCAGGATCTAAAAAGAAATATTCAGTTTATTTATGTGCACCTGCACTTTGACATTTCATGAACTACTGAATTGAATTCAATGTGGAAGATTTAACATATTTTCACTTTTTTATAGAATAAATGATATTTCATACTTTACCCTGTTTCTTAAGCCCAGTCTGGCTTCAGTAGTGATGCACATCCATCCAGAGTCTTTCAAATTATGAAATTTAGATACATTTACTTCCCATCCCACTTCTGCCATTTTTCTGAGTTGCAGGCCATTGATTAATACAATAAGCCTCATCAACTGCAAATGCAGTACAGCAGTTATTGAGCTAATCTATCTTATTTCTAAGCAGTTTTTTTTATCATGTAATTATTGTAATTACTTTAACAGACAAAAAACTTTAAGTACTGGGAGCTTTCTTCTCCACTCAAGCCAGAAATTAGCAAAAAGAGCTTTTCTCTTGTTTATTTAAGCAGCAGCTGAAGTAGGGGATTTTCAAAAGAAAAAGAGGATATCTCAAGATTTACAGCTTCTGAACAAGCATTAGCTCTAAACTGTGGAAGAAGGTGACAGCAATGAGGGTTAGTCAGAAGAGCAGTTGCTCCATCTAGGATGGAAATCTCATCTCCAGTTTGTAAGCAGCAAATATGAGCAGAGAATTTTGCTCTCAACTTCCATGAACAAAATCAGAGGGCGTTTGTGAGAGGGAGGATGAAATCCAGTTCTATAAAAACTATTGCATAATCATGGAGTCACAGAACCATTTAGGTTGGAAAAGAACTTTAAGATCATTGACTTCAACCTTTAAGCCAACAGTGTCAAGCCCACCACTAAACCATACTCTTTAGTGCCCATCTATGAAATATCTCCTTTGCAAACCGTATTTTTATTCTTCAGAACATAGTTTCATTTATTTGCTTTTTTAAAAATAAAAATTCTATATGAAACATTTAGTTTTTATATTCTTCACTTTCTCTTTTCCCTCAGGTTTCTTTTTCTGATATATTCTTTTTTATATATTCTTTTTTTTATATATTTTTTTATATATTCTTTTTTCTTCATGATTCCTTTTTTTTCCCTATTTATCACAGAAAAAGAGGCTCAAAATGGGAATAAACAATACATATGGAAAGACTTAATTGACCCAAATATTCACGTATAGAAGAAAGAAAATGTACTCAAGCTCAACAGATACTATCAACAAAAAAATTCACTGTTTCTCTGGGAAGGGATTAAACATTGAATGTAAATAATGTGCACCCTTGGCAAGTGTCTTCATACTTCTGGCCTTACCTCAAACACATCATAAACCAGCACAGCTGTGAAAAGCTCTCTGGGGACATTCAGTTTAATTGCCAAAGCTTTTCTCCTCGATAAGAGGTTTGCAAATGCTGCAAAATGCATCCCTGAAAGCTTTCTGTGCAGCATGGATTGGCAGTGCTCAGTGTCAGCAGGCACTGAACAGCCTCTCAGCTGTTTCCAGCTCTGTGCTTCTGAGATCCACTACAAGGATTTGGGCTCCACTTTCTGGGGGCCCTGGGGATGCAGGCAGGTGTGATGTGACAGGGCATTGCTCCTCCACCCTCAGCCCATCTGAGCACACCAGTGCTCACCCCTGAGCTTATCCAGCCAGGACAGAAGTTTGTCATTGCTAAGGGAAGGTGTCCCTGCCTGGTTGGAAATAGAAGATTTTTAAGGTCCTTTCCAACCCAAACCATTCAATGATTTTATGATGACAATTCTGTGATCACTCCCTTCCCTGCAGCTGCTGGGCAAATCTTAAATCCCTTCCAAGCAGTTTGATCTTCAGTCAGCTTAATTTCTCTCTTTTTCACTGTTAGATTCTTCCCAGCTCTCTGGGCAAGGGCAGAGAGCAAAGCAAAGGAACCAGACACTTCAGGATGAACCGCAGAAATCCTCAGCAACTTGCTGCCCTTGCTGACACCTGCTCTCTTGGAGGCACATTTTACCCCATAAATCATCTCTAAATGGGACAGGCATAGTTGTGCCCACATATTTCTGCCTTTCAATGCCCGCTGCACCTGTAGAAATCGTGCCTTTTATGCCATGGGCTAGTTAGCCCAGCTAGCCAGTGTACCAGGGAGGTCCTGGGTCAGCACACCCCAGGCTCATAAATTAGGTGCCAGCAACTTTGGAAATTGGCCCTTGTCACCTCCAAGCACGTTCCCTTCCATATCCATTGCTGCAGAGCTCTTGAGGGACTCACCGGGGCGAGAAGCATTTCTAGGCACTCTCTGAGGCAGCACAAAATGCACACTGCTGTACCTTGCATAAAAATAGAACTTTCAGTGTGCAGGAACTTGCTGTGCCAACTTTGTCAGAGGTGTTTTCTTCTCCTTACACCCTGCTAGACTCTTTCCTTCAGAGCAGAAAATGTGATGTTTCTCAGGAAAGTTCCTGCCTCATCATCTCCAGTTCCTTTCAACATTCATTTTAAAATTAATTTCCTCTCTTCTCCTTGCATCTATCTCTTAATTTGGCTCATACACTGTTATGAGTTTTCTGACTGAAATTTATTCACCAGACAATGTCTTTATGACTGCTTTGCCTCATTTCATTCTAAAAAATACTTTGCAATCCAGTTTCTCTAGAAGCCTCCTTACAAAATAACTTTTTGTTTTATGTTATGGGTAAAATCTGCAAAGCTTTTAGATTGCTGCATGCAGGACATTAATTCCAGCTTGTGAACATGTTTTTTCTGGAATCCTGTAGTTCTATAAGTGGAATTGCTTTGATGAGTAAACTGCTAAATCAACACTTGTCTCACTCTCTTTAAAAAATAATTAAATCAACCCTCCTTCACCTGCCACTGAAACAAACAGAAAACAGACACATCCCTTGTTGTGACTCAACATTTTCAGCACTTACCAAGTGCTGTCATGATTACATTTCTCTCTTCTGTGAATAGTTTTAAATTCACATTTTTTGGCAGAAGTAAGAGAGGTAATATTTCCATTTTCTTCCCACTCTCATGCATTTCTGAGACTTGAAAAGATTTCGGAAACGGCAGAAATGGATGGATTAGCACTGGCAATGGGACAGAGGTGACAGATAAAGCTGGGCCACTGCCTAGCCCCCGTCCACACAGATGGAATAGCACTGCTATCTGGTGGCTGCTCCATGACTCATGGAAAATGCCTTGGTTGTCTCAGGCCTCTATTTGGAGGCCAGGTACACATAGCACAGAGGTTTTGCCACACAGCTGATCCCAGAAAAAAAGCCAAGGATTAGCCAGGCTGCCAAGCTTACATTCACTTTGACTGATAGGCCAAAAAAAAAAAAAAAAAAAAAAAAAAAA